>JARQOD010000005.1:498498322-498557352 GCA_033576555.1 Oophaga sylvatica
CAGTCTTAAAGACAGTAGCCCTAATAGACTTTGCAAAAAAAAAAAAAGTGTCTGCACAGCAAGGCTGAATTTTCTGTGGAAAAGGCTGTGGAGTGGTATGTCTTGAGTGAAGACTGCCGTTGTTGAACAGAGAAGTCTGACAGCATGGACGACGAGTGTGGATACAAGCATCTTGCTGTGACTCAGTGGGTCACGAAGGCATCTTGCTGTGACTCGGTGGGGTTACAAGATTGTCGTCGCACTCAAATCCGGTTTTCAGCTGCAACTCGGCGGGTTGTGAAGATTGTCGTCGCACTCAAATCCAGTTTTTGCTGTGGCTCGCGGGGCCGCGAAGATTTTTTCAAGGGAAAGCAGTGAAGTTCTGGTGTAACAGTGCTCCGCGATGGCTGTGAACGGAGCAGCGCGAATGGGTCTGACAAGTCGGACCGCATATTTGAGAAATGTCTACTGGACATGCAACTGACATGGTGCGGGAGCTGTGGGCACCGTATGGAATGGCGGCAGTGGACCATTCTATGGACTCTCCGGGGTGCCAGTGTTGTCACAGAATGCCCGGGGAGGTGGTAAGAGATGTTGTGAGCTGAGTCCTAAGACTACTGCTGATTTTTTGTGTAAAAATTACCCTGCCGGTGTGGTTGTTAAAAAGGGGCGGAGTCTAAAAAAGGGGCGGATTTTCACAAGAGTGTAGAGTGTGGAAAACTGAAAATTGTTACTGGTGGTGGGTTGGTACCTCCTAAAAATGACAAGGTGACCGTTGATAACGGGTAGCTCCAGTAGAAGGGGGTGACGTCAAAGTGGGAGGTGACCTGTTAGTCCACAACACCATGAGGAGTGACACAGACCCCGTAGCTGACTGGGACACTATGAAAGTAAAAAGTGAGTTCAGTCAGGAGAGGCTAGACGAGGGAAGAGAGTCCTCCTCTCGTCGTAGACGCGCAAGGGCCACAAAAGGTTGTTCCGGTAGTACTCGCTGAAAATGAAATGAAGAGAATGTAGTACTGTCTGCCTATGCTTCAAGTGTGGATTCTCCTTTAGAGGTAGAAAAGGAGGGGGCCAGTCATGCCAAGAGCTGGAACCTATTCGGCTGCAGTATCAGAGTGACATGCTGCAATTATGTGAAAACCTGGAGGACGTGTCCTCAGACCAGCGAGATCTAAAAGGAAGCAACGAGGAAGTTACCCTGTGGAAAGAGATGTTCCATGCCATTAAAGAGGACCGCCGCAAAATCAAGGAAGAGGTTTGCAGTTGAAGCGTGAGAAGGAGGGCTGCAGGATGGAGTTTCTGGAAGTGAACAAATCCTAGAACGATTGCGCGAACAGCTCAACCAGGAGCTGTGTGACTCCAAGAAGAGTGTGGTGAACACAGTAGGGAACTGCAACAGATGAAGAGAGATTATGTGGATCTCCTCAGGGTCAAAGAAAAACTAGAAGAGGAGAAGATGGATGCAGAGCAAATGCGCCAGGTGGTTGAGACCACTCTGCAGGACACCCGTGATGAAAATGGTGATCTGCGCAGAAAGACCCTAGGTCTGGAAGCTCAGGTGAAGGAGCTACAGATGTCCTGTGATACTCTCCAGAAGGTGGAGATGCGCCTTAAGGAAAAGCTCAGCCAAATGGAAGCTGAGCGGGAAAAGATGGAGGAGTCCATCAGAGAAGCTACAGACCAGGGCCAGGAGTTGGCCACTGGAGATGAGAGGTGTAAAGCAGATACTTCCTCGAGTGCTGTGAGTTCGGATGATTCGGTGGATGTCGGAGCCGAGATCAAGGAGCTCAGGAGTGGTTACAAGCCCATTGGACGCAAGAGAAGCTTCAGAGACGGGCAGCTGAGAGGCGAATGGCGGAACTAGAGGAAGAAGTTCTCGGGCTTAAAAGTCGCCTGATATAGTGTCACTCGTGAACAAGGCCTCCTTGGAGAAAGAAAAGGGCAAACACGTTGCACTCGCTCCCTTTTGCCAGGAGAAAATAGACCTGAGGAGAGCTAAGAGGGTGGTAACGGAAGATAAATGTGAAATGGAAGTGGTCCGGACGGAAATTCACGAAATTGTAGCTGTGAGTCAGCTCAGAAGAAGTGTAAAGGGGGAAGAAGCTGAAAGTCAGTTGTCCCTGAACCCTGAGCTGATTGATCGTCTGGAAACCACTGGTGAGACAGAAACGTGTCGGTACAAGTGCCTCGTAGATGTACCCGAGGACTTGAGAGAAGAATGCACCCGTGAGTCTGTGCATGAAGCGTTTAGGAAGGCCGTGGAGCCTGTAAGGTGTACTCGATTTCAGGAGCTAAACAGCTGGTGGTCTTGTCCACGACCGAAGTTACAGTGAAGAGGGTGGCAATCCTAAGTGACATGCACTGGCGATGTATTCGCACAAAGCGGTTTCTCCGGTTGAAGACAGAACAAACCGTTAGACAACTAAAGCTTATGAGAAAAGCTCACAGTCTACAGGAAGAGGTCATCCGGGTGCCTCATGTTCTGGTGAAAGCTGATTGGGAGAAATGGCCGAGCCATGCAGATAATGGTGAAGAAGTCTGGTGTGGTGAAAGTAAGCAGTCCACGTGATCGTCGGACTGGATACCATATGAAGACGGCATGGTGTCATTCTACGCTATAGGAACGGAAGAAAGTCTTGAATATGTGCGCATGTGGTGGCGTACCGTGTGACCTACCTGCGAGAGGTAGAACAATTGAATCTCGCTAGACAGCGAGTAGATAGACAGCATCATCTGAGCAGCAGAAGATGGCAGCCGTCTAAGAATAGTGAGACCCGACAGAGAAAGGGCCCCCTAAATAACAGAACAGCTACGGCTGAAGTTAGGGACCTTACAAGATGTCCTGAGGGTAGTGGGCGTGGGTTTAGAGATAATGAGACCTCCAGTAACTCAGGTTTGAGAAGCCCATACAGACGACCCGATAGAGTACGTGACAGTACGAAGTCTAACCGGACCTTAAATACCCAGGCAAGACCTGACAAGGTTACGACGGACCGCTGGGAGCGGGGGAGACCTGACAAGGTTACGACCCGAAAATGTGACTGGACGAAGTCTGTGACAATGACAGACGGTAGGTCCCTAAGGAACGAGCGAATGTCATTGACTAATATTCCGGGCTGAACAGAGCAAGGGACAAGTACATGGTCTCGGTGTGAACTGTGGGTTGAGGTGATCGGATATATTATGTGTTCAACCCCACAAGCTTAAACTTATGTGATGATCATGATAATGATGATGATGATAATGATGATGATGATCATAATGATGATGATAATGATGATGATGCTAATCATAATAGTGATGATACTGATAATGGTGATGACCGTGATAAAGATGAAATTCCTTTGCAGGTGATGTTGGGAGACGAGGATGGTGGTTCTCGGGAACCAAGTGTCCCTGACCTACCTGTGTCCTGTGACAATTTTGGGAGTGAGCAGTTGCGAGACCCCACTCTTAAAACGGCACAGGAAAATATAATTGTTCTAAATGAGGTTCCCTAAGAGCCTGGCTCTGAGGAGAGGTTTCCTCATGCTGCCATGAACAATAACCTATTGTATAGGGACACTGAAGTCCAGGGAGAGGTCGTGAGACAGCTCCTGGTACCTGACCTATATAGAAGTATAGTGCTGATGCAGTGTCCGGAGTTCACTGTCTCTTTGGGATTGTTGACCAGCCCTCCGGTCTGGATGGCCAGCCCTCCGGTCTGGAGAGAGGGAGGGGATATGTGAGACAGTGAGGGTATGTGTGTTGAATGGGGTGTACATTTCACCTAGGTACTTTGCTGACGGGTATAAGGGAAATGTATGGCTTTGTAATCCTAGTGGTAGAGAAAGGTCATTACACCATCCATTCAAGTACACGCTTGCAGCTCAAACCTGTGGCCACTCAGGTGATAATTAGGAAACCAGAAGTAGGTGTCTGGGAATACAGACAGGGAGCTCGCTTAGTCTGGACAAGGAGTCTAGGCACAAGAAGCAGTCTCCAGGAGTTTGAGCTATCTCAGTCTGGGTGCTCGATGTACCCCGGACACAGGAGTAGTCTCAGGAGTAGTCTCAGTGAGAATCCGTGCGAATAGCGGCTGAATAGGAGTGGAGCTCTCTCAAGTCTGGACGTTGGATGTGCCTTCAGACACAAGGAGGAGACTCTGTGAAACTCCATGCTGGTAAATGCTGAACATATGTGTTGTTTTGGCCCAGGCTGGTAGAGCCGGACCCGGATAGAAAGGGAAATCTATCTAAGTGTAATTAGTGGCTAGACAAGCCTAGGTCTTCTGTTTATGATTTGTTTTTATCTGTTTGCTGTGGACTTTAATAAAACTGGTTGCGGCCAGTTTTCACCAGAACTGCTGTCTGAATGAACTGTTTTCGTGCCACTCTGTCTACCCAGACAGCGATCCTAGAGCTATATCCCCTGAAAAGCTTACAATACATAGACACAGACACTTTTCTTGCAAGCTGTCAGTGTCCGCCCCTGCCTGTGCCTATGTGCTCATTTCAGAGTATCGCGCTGTCAGTATGTTAGCACTATATCTCCAGGTTATTATTAGCCCTTTAAGAACTACAATAATGTGGTTTAGGTAGTGAAAACCAAGTGACAATTTTCTTTTAGGTATTGAAGTTGCAACCTTGTGTCTTCCAGGATCCTTGAAATCTCCCAGCAGGTTTCGTGTGCAACATATTACACTAAAAATGGCAAAAAATACAATTTTTTACTTATTTTTTAAATTAAGACCAGATGAAGGCTAAAGGCTGCAGATTTATTGGGGTATTCAACATCAGTTGACTTCTAATCTATATATGATATTTTTGAGTAGCAAGACAAAAAAAAGTTCAGTAAAATGAATGGCAATGATTACCATGCTCCTTTTTTGAAGCAAATGGTACATTACTGCTGTAGCATGAGAACTTATTTATAGTTTTCATTAAAATTAAGGCTTGAGGGAAGAAACATACTGAGAAGGCATTGTGCTCCAGATAGTATGGATATAAACTGGTTTAATTTATTTTGAATATTCTTGCATTAAAAGCTCGATTCATTGAAGTTTTTTTCTTCAAAAAAACATAATTGAACAGAGAACTGTAAGAGAACAAATAGTATCACAAACAACAACACAATAAACATGGCAAGGCATCACTTTACAAAGGAAACATATTCCCACCTTACTAGTTCTATAAAGTAGCATGTAAAAGTTTGGGCACCCCTGGTCAAAATTACTGTTATTGTGAACAGTTAAGCAAGTTGAAGATAAAATGATCTCTAAAAGGCCTAAAGTTAAAGATGACACATTTCCTTTGTATTTTAGGCAACAAAAAAAAATATATATATATTGTCATTTTTTGCATTTTTAAAATTACAAAAGGAAAATGAGCTGCTACAAATGTTTGGCCACCCTTGTAGATTTGTGTTTTCACATAACTTTGACAAAGGTTTCAGTCCTTAATTAACCTGTTAGGGTAATGGCTTGTTCACTGTTAGGAAAAGCCAGGTGATGCAAATTTGCCAGCTTTATAAAAATCCAGCCTCCTCTAACCTTGTGACAAAAAACTGCAGCCATGGGTTCTTCTAAGCAGCTGCCTAGCACTCTAAAAATGAAAACGGTAGAGGCCAACAGAGCAGGAGAAGGCTATAAGAAGATAGCAAAGCGTTTTTAAGTTCCCTTTTCCTCAGTTTGAAATGCAATTAAGAAATGGCAGTTAACAGGAACAGAGGAGGTCAAGATAAGGCGTGGAAGACCAAGCAAAATTTCATCGAGAGCAGATAATAAGATTGCTGTAGAGACAAATCAGAACCACTGCTTGCCTGCAAAAGACCTTCAGAAATATTTAGCAGACTCTGGAATTGCGGTACATTGTTCTACTGTTCAGAGATACCAGCAAAAATATGGCTTTCATGGAAGAGTCATCAGAAAATAACCTCTCCCGCGTCCTCACCATAAAATTCAGCATCAGAAGTATGAAAAAAACATCTAAACAGGCCTCACAGTTTCCCTATAAATTCATGAATTCCTGTTCTCTATTCCTGTTTATTAGCTTTGGTTGATTTGGTTAGCAAGTGTTTTCCTGACTCTGCACTGCTAAGTAGATTCTGGTTGTTTGACCATGACCCATATTTTGATCACCCCTTTGCAGTAGGATATTTTTAATCCAGACTATTTCCAAAATTGAAATAAAATTCTATTATTTATTTGTCCATATTTATTTTAATTCTTTATTATTTTGTGTTAATATTCTTTTGCTTCTAAACTCCTTTGCAGTCACGGAGTGTTCCATGCATGGTTCGCTAATCTTGGCAGTGAGCAAGTGGAGCAATAGTTTACAACAGACACTGTCTCTTTGATATTATGCTTCATTCTCTAGTATATAGAAACGGATAGATAAGAAATGCTTGTTTATCTCTCATTGTCATCATAGATCCTAATATGGTAAAAAAGTTTGCGGTTTTCTTACCTCTATATGATTTTAGCCTTCATGAACTGACTCATGTAAAACCACACGGACACTGAGCTGAAAGTTGGTCGTAGGATATTTATCATTTGTTTGTAAAATCTAAACTTCTTGGCTTACTTTTCATATAAGCTGTTTCCAAACTCCTGCTATTACTAACCTTTGGATTGCCCTTTTAGGAGGAGAAGAGACTTTACAAACATTACATGTCTGGCTGCAGCATTCTGGTCATTGAATCTTCAGTTTTCTGCATGTTATGTTTACATTGGACACAGTTTATTTCATTCGTTTGCAGCAGCATTATATGAATACAGCCGTAAAGACTGTCAGGATGGTCACCGTACAATACTTTCTATAAGTAGGGTAAATTATATATGGTTCATTTCACTTTTCAAACTTGGAAAATAGAACAATAATTATTGTGCAAATTTCTCACAAATAGTTATTTGTGACTTTTTGGCACAGTGTACACCAAAATTCTGGTATATCACTTGGCAAATGTGTGCCATTATTTTATATTTTTTCCAGACCAAAGTGCCCTATAGTCATCCTGGTAGACTGACTTACTGTACAGTACAAAATGTCTGGCTCCCTGGGCCCCTTACATTAAAGAAGTTGTCCAGATTGAATTGTTATTAGTCCATTGGTACGAAGACTATAAACTATAATAAACTGAGCTTTTACTCTCATTTCTTGGGTCAGCGATGCTTCTCCACCATTGCCCCAGTTTTGTTGGCTGCAATGATGACGTCAGAACTCCTAAACCCAGTAGTTGGCTGCAGCAGTGGTGTGTGATGTAGTCCTGACATCACCGCTGCAGCCGATCAACAAAGACTGGAGCAGCAGCAGCAGCAGAGAGGCAAGGACTGGACTCAGGGAGTGTAATAGCTTTGTTTGTTATATTGTAGGTCAATGAGCTAATAAACTTTGAAGCTGAACAATTTATTTAAGGATTCACTCACACTAGTGTATAAAAAAATTGGTCCCATTCTCATCCCGAAAAGTTGAATGGAATGGTTTAACTTTTGTCATGCGATTGCAATGCAAGTATGTGATTGTTTTCTTGGCTCAGATCCATATGCAATCCATTTGCAATGCATTTTTAACATAATCTTTTACATACTGTAATACTCTATGTAAACTTAAAAGCTAGTTGACAAAAATAATAAAGCAATCTTATATAAAGATATAGATTGATGATAGAAAGAATAGGTATATAATAGATAACTAGATTTATAGATAGATAGATAGATATCCTGCAGACATATAATTTTACAACCCCCCTATATATTTTAAAATTGCACCCTTTAGTGCCTTTCGTGTGGAGATTATTCTACATCTTTTTATGCTTGTTTAACCTAATTAATAAATTAAAAAATAACTATTTTATGAAACCAGCAAAGGTAAAGCAGACAGCTGTGTGCTTACACGAGTATTATTAGGCTGGTAAGGGCCATGGTTGTTGGGCCCTTCTCAGCCTAAAAATGCCAGCCACAGCCGCCGCAGAAGTGGAACATCACATGAGATGCTCCAATTCCGGCGCTTCGACTTCTCTCTTCCTGATTGCCCTGGTAATCAGGCAATCTGGCAATCAGAGAAATGGGGCTTGGTGTTAAAAGCAGCTGAGAATTATCCAAAAATACAGCTGACATCATGCCCTGGTGTTAGTAATGGAGAGGTATCTATCAGACATCCCCATTGCTATCTTAGTACTAAAAAGTAAAAAAACACACACACAAAAATAGTTTATTTTAAAAAACACTCCCTGACTTTTTCCCTGGTTCATTAATTTGCATTAAAACAAAAAAAATATAGGTCTGACGTAATCCAGGGCATCTGACATAGTCCACAAATGGAAATCTGCAAAACATTAAAAGAGAGAAATAATAACTAGACACTGTCCTTTGTTCACCAATTTATTTTTAAAAAAGGTCCCATGCAGGTCCGACGTAGTCCAGCACTACCCCGATTGTGTTGTCCAAAGCCTGTGGAGCCTCATTCTGAGGCTCCATAGGCTTTAGCAGCAGGCACACTTGGCTCACGCTGCGCTCCACGAGATTCGGCCACTGTGAAGATCAACAAACGTCACTGATGTCATCATCACTCATCAGAGTCTCCGGGATATGTAGAGGGGTTGTGAAATACATCTATCTATCTATCTATCTATCTATCTATCTATCTATCTATCTACTATCTATAACTTTGTAAGGTGGTGAAATAGAATTACCTCCTTGCTTCCCTTCCTCTAACTGTTCTCAGTGTATTGATGTTTATATATGTTAATGTAGGTAATGTCTATGTAAATATTTGTGATACTACTACATAGAAATATGTCTTATCACTACTATATAATGGGATTGCCACACTCTTACATGTGTTACGATTCTCTGTATATCTATGTATATTATTTTGTGTTCCTGTATGTGATATTGTGTTGTAGGTAGGGAAAGTATAGTGCACCTTTCGGACACTAGAGGGGGGCACTTTAGTGTTTATCGTTCTTAGCAGCTTAGGGTAAGTGTAATTTCCTGGTTGGCCACTAGATGGTGGGCATTTCAGTACATACAGTTCTTAGATTAATATACAAGTCAGGACATGTTTAAAGTAGGAGGGGCTGCCGGGTAGTAAGACAGGAGTTTGTAGAAAGTTAGTTGAGATGGGGCCGGTGTGCCCAAGTGTCCACAAGGGCTTAGGCCCAGACAACCGGCAGCCACGCAACGTTTAAGTACCGCAACCCAAGTTACCCACGGACGCTGCATAGTCTCTCAGTGGGCCCTTGCAGAGAGGAAAGATGTGGCGTCTTACCGCCTGGGCCAATGCTTTTAGGGCCGAAGTTGGCTGGACCAAGGAACTGAGGGGAGCTGGAGCTTCGACGAGTTTGGTACAGACGGGCCAGATGCTTCACTGAGGGCCACCAAACGTAATGATTGATGAGGTGAAGCAGGCTGAAGGAAGTGTCATTATGGTGAGGTCAGGCCTGGAAGGAACTAGGGAGCAATCTAGGACGGTCCAGTCCGGGCGTGTAATGCACAGAAGTGACAGCAAAGTAGGGAGAGATAAGGAACTGAATGAAACATCTTTTGTGCCAACTGTGGATGTAACGTGTGAAGAATTAAGTAAAGAATGTGTTCAAGTTATTCTGGACTGTGTCTCCATTACTGGGGGTCTCAAGGAAGAGGGGCCATCGGTGCCTGGGAGGTGCCCAGGAGGAGTGGAATTTGGAGATGCAGGTATGCCAGAGGGAAGAACACCTTTTCATGTAGGGAAAGGGCTGGACATGGATGTTACAGTAATCCAGGTCACTACTACTGTCCGCGCCCTCCCTTACAACTTTATCTAGATTGTTTTGTTTTTCTCTTGGTTGCAAGGAGGGCTCTGGTTGTGAACTTCAAGAGCTTGATGCAATTTCCTGATTTCTTTGAGATGTGTGCGTCAAATTCAGACGCCATCCGGATGGTAGATGTGCCGTCTGTTTTTTTTTCTCGCGCTCATAGACTTGCATTGGCTCACATAGGTAAAAACACATCTTTAGTCTGAATTAATGTTATGGATATCTCCATACTAAATCAGCACTTGCTAGTTATTTTACAAGTTTTCTGTTACTCTGAACTTAGTTAATTCATTATTTATTTCTTATGCTCACTTATATAGCGCCATCATATTCCACAGTGCTTTACAGAGATCATCATTGCTGTCCCCATTGGGACATCCCTATCTGTATGTATTTCGAGTGTGGGAGTAAGCTGAAGTACCTGGATGAAATCCAAGCAGAACACCACTTCCAATGTTTGAATAGTTGTATAATCCAAGAAGCAGCCATCCCTGACCATAGAAACATTAAGGCAGGTGCCTTCTTAATCTGATGGGAAATCCATGCCTAAAAACAAGGTAGAGTTATGTTGATATCATTATTGGCAGCCATGTAATTGACTTCAGTATGAATGCTGGAATGGGGCCAGCGATGAGTATAAGTGTTTTCATTTTATTGGGGTCAAACATGGGGAATGAGAAGGGGTTGTCTAAGTAGTGGACAACTCCTTGAATGCCCTAAATTGTCTGAGAGAGGTAAAATTGTGCAAAACTTGCTGTTAAAAAACTTTGCACATAACCACACTGACATTTTAGGGGCCCATGTCCTTTTCATATTCATATTCCACTACTTTGTGTTCCAATACTTAGTCCCCCAAATGTAGGAGGCACAAGAAGCATCCATTAGCTTCACTTCATCCTTTAGAAGACTATTGTCTTTTCTATTTTTTCTTTCAAACAACAGAATTGTGTAACTTCTCTACACATGTTGGTTAATAGATAATTTAACAAGATGTTTTTTGAAGAGTAGCCGTGCAAGAAATGTGTTCATTTTAAAATGCACATGCGAAAACCTCTTGAAGGCCATCGCTTGAGGTTTGTTGTCCACATGTTCTGAAGTCAGGCCATGTATAAGGATTAGCTTTCCAAACCATTGAAAAACACATGTGAGTCAGTTTGTGCCTTTTTCTCTTACTAATAGTCATGACAGAGCTGTAAGAGCCATGTCTTATATTCTGTGAAAGGAAAGAATTGTGGAAAGACTAAGAAAATACTTAAAGGGGGTTGTCTGAAAATCATTTTTATCTACTGGACAACTGCCTCAAGGAATAATCACATTATAAAGCAAAATATATCCTAATAAATGAACAACATCTTGGCTTATTTTCTATTTCTTGAATGCAGCAGGAGTTCATTAAAGAGCTTGCCCGGGGAACTACATCAACGTTCATGAAGATCCTGCTGCTGAATGGCCTTCAAAAAGTCCTGTGTTAGTGTTTCTGCGTGTCGTATCTCATGCTGGACATAGGAGGATACATTAAGATGAAACCTCCAGTATTTCTGTTTCATAGGTCAGCATAGACATGACGCTTTTTGTCCCGTTGTGCGACTTCCAGTTCCACCAATGTGCAAAACCCAAAAGTCAGTTATCACTGAAGCTCCAGAAGGTGGACTTTTTCTGAGATAGTTACACCCATCAGACTCATTTGCTCCTTGCTTCTTGCTCTAGAAAAACATTTTAATGTCATGTAGAAAAGGTAAGGGACATATTCTAGTCTTACGAGAAGATATTGGAACATAGCAATAATTAAAATTAAAAAAATAAATAAATGACAGATGCCCTATAGACATCCTGAGCACAAAATGACTGTACAAACCAAGCACGGTAGCATGATGCATCTTTGGCCTGGCTAAACGGTACACTTTCCCATCTCTTTGTTTTGTGTCTTTCTCCGCCCATCTCTTCCTTGATTGACAGATCTGCTTTTAGAAAAGCCAGAGAAGACAGAATGAAAATAAGTAGGTGCTAAGGTGTACTGAATTTCTTGGCCATGCCAAGGGTGCACCGTGTGATTGTGCTTGTTTTGAATAGTCATTTGTGCTGATAGACTCCCTTTAACAATTTATAAGCCCAAAGATTGACTGAAAAGTTTCACTGTCTCATCTTTCAATATAGGAAAATTTAAGTTTTTATATATATTGAATTGTAATTTATTATTTGTATTCTAGATGTATTATGTGATTGTGAAATTCCCAGTAGCAGGATCCCCTCATTTAGTGGAAACTATAGACTAAAGGTGCGAATACCCTTTAGATAGAGGTCTACCATGTTGCACAGCTTCTGAATCCACACCTTTGCAGTAGAAAACTTCACAGAGCCGGCTGCATGGGATAACACGCTTTTACTTCTAACATCATGAGGTAAAGGAAGAATGCACAGTCATTTCAGCATTGCATCAGGAAACAGGAACAAAACGAAAGTGAAACTACAAGTGAGACTATTTCTTATACAGTACATTAAACAGAAGGAAACGTTACACAACATCGCCATCTACTGTCAGGTCAGCATAAAGTCCTCCTTTTACTTATAATAAGTCCAAATCTGTTGCATATGCCAACACCCTTTCTCAACAATAAGGACTTATTCTATCAAGCCCAACTTTTTTATTAGTCTCTGATGTTTATCAGCACTCAACGCCTTCGTGAAGATGTCTGCTGTCATTTGTTCAGTAGGGCAATACTCCAACTTCAAGACTCCTTGATCCTGATGATCTCTCAAGAAATGATATTTCACATCAATATGCTTGGTTCTTGGATTGACTCTTTCCATCTGAGCAAGAACAAGACATCCTTGATTGTCCTCTTTTAGTTTTGTTGGTTCCAACTGTGGCTGTCCTAGGTCTGTTAACAATTGTCTTAACCACAGTACTTCCTGACTCGCATGTGCTGCTGCAACATATTCTGCTTCTGTTGAAGATAGTGTCACAATTGACTGTTTCTTACTTGTCCAACTTATTGGTCCACCTGAGAGAAAAAAAATATGTCCACTGGTAGATCTTCTGTCAGTTGGATCTCCAGCCCAATCTGCATCAACATATCCTGTTAAAATGCAATTATCACCTGTGGGTAATTTCAGCTTAACATTGCTAGTTCCTTTCAAATAACGTATTATCTCTTCACAGCATTCCAATCAGCTTTATTTGGTTTTGATACCTTTCTACTCAGGATTCCTACTGCTGCTGCGATGTCTGGTCTTGTAACGGTCGCTAGATACAGTAGTTTTCCTATTGCGGTTCTGTATTCTTCATTGTTTGGTAGCATATTTTTTTCACTGTTCATCTCTTTGAGATAATTAGTTTCCATTGGAGACTTTACTGTTTTTGTATCCTTTAGTCCACATTTTTCTGTTATGTCTTGAATCATGTGATTTTGATTCAGTAGGAAACTTCCGTCTTCTTCTCTTTCTATCTGTATTCCTAGGTACTGTTTTACATTTCCTAAGTCTTTGATTTAAAAATTTTGTATCAGGGTTTTTAGAATGTTTTCTTTATCCCTTTCTTGTTTAAAACAAATCAAAATGTCGTCTACATATATGAGTACATAAATCCATCTATTACTCATCCTTTTTGTGTACAAGCATGGATCAGCTTTGCTTCTTTGAAATTTTTCATTTGTTAGTACTTCCGTGATTTTGTCATTCCACGCTTTAGCTGCTTGTTTTAAACCATATATGCTTTTCTGTAGTTTACAAACTTTGGATTTCTTTCATCTTTGAATCCTGGAGGTTGTTCCATGTAAATGTCTTCTGTTAAATCTCCATTCAAAAAAGCTGTCTTTACATCCAGATGTCTTAGTTCCATCTGTTCCACTGCTGCAACTGTAAGTAAAGTTCTTATTGTAATGTGTTTGACAACTGGAGCAAATGTTTCATCATAGTCTTCTTCTTCTGGAAGTCGAGCTATGTCTTCCCAAGAGATAGATTCATACATTTTACTTGTACTTGCCTTGTATGAAAGGCGTTTTGGTGGTTTTCCTTTGTTCTCTCTTATTGAACGTCTTGGTTCTGTGTCTGTTTGTAGTTGTGATTCTTCACTTTCAGTATTTTGTTCTTCATTAATTTCTACTTCTTTCTCATCAGATATTTCTTCAGTTATGTTACTATTGTTTTTCTCATTTCTTGTTTCAACTGATATCATAATGTCTTCATTTAAATCTTCAATGAATGTCACACTGTTACTCACTGTAACTCTGTCTGTTTTGGGATCTAAGATTCTATATCCTTTGCAATTTTCACTATATCCAACAAATATTCCTTCCATGGATCTGTTTTGAAGTTTGGAACTTTTTTCTGTTGGAATGAATATAAAAACTTTACATCCAAAAACTTTTAAATGATTGACACTTGGTTTCATATCTTGCCACAGTTCATATGGAGTTTTCTTCAGTTTTCTGGAAAAAAGTCGGTTCTGTAGATATGTAGCTGTCATTGCTGCCTCACCCCAATATTTCTCTGGTAGTTTAGAATCTTTCAGCATACATCTCATCATCTCTGTTATAGTTCTGTTTTTCCTTTCTGCTACTCCATTTTGTTCAAGTGTGTATGGAACAGTTTTCTGATGTTCTATTCCATTTTGTCTTAAGTAGTCTTCTATTCTGTGACCTGTAAATTCACCTCCATTATCACTTCTGATGACAATTGGCTTCCTTTGAAATTTGTTACTTGAGCTTGTTACATAGTCTACAAGTTTATCAAAAACTTCACTTCTGTTCTTAATTAAGTATGTGACTGTGTATCTTGAGTAGTCGTCTATAAAAGTCAACATGTATCTATTGCCTCCTGATGTAGTCACTTTCATGGGTCCACATACATCAGTATGCACCAAATCAAGTGGTCTTTCGCTTTTCATCTCACTTTCTTTTGGAATAGATATCCTTGTGGCTTTGGATTTTATACAACATTCACATCTTATGGTAATTGAGCAATCTGATATCTTTAAATCTTTTGTCAATTCTTTTCTCTGTAGTTCCCTTATACTGTCCGGGTGTCTATGTCCTAGACATTTATGCCACATGTGAATACAGTTTTTGTGATCATGGATCATGTGTACATACCTTCATCTGTTCCTTTGGTTTGTCAAAATGATATAATTGTTCATTTGCCTTGACTTTGGTTATCATCTTGTTTCCTGCAATAATTGCACACTCATTTTCTTTGAATTTTACTGTAAGTGCTTTTGCTGTTAAACGTTTCACAGATAATAATCCGCCTTCCAATTTTGGAACATACAACACATCCTGTACAAGTATCTTTGACTCTTGTCCGAACTTGTTTGAACAATTTAGCATACCTTGTCCGATACCTTCTGCGGTTATTTTGCTTCCATCTGCAAGAGAAATGGCTTCTTTCTTATCTAAATCAAGATCAGTAAAGAAATTCTTGTCACTTGTCATATGTTTCGTTGCTCCTGAATCAATAAACCAAGCAAGTGATGATTTCTTGTCTGTTATTTTGAATGTGCCATTCCAATTATTCTCACACGAATCGGAAATTTGTTTTTTGCTTTCTGTGTATGCTTTTTATGTTGTAATTTTTGTTGTTCTGCTTTCCATATGGTACAGTTTTTCTTTAAATGACCTTTTTCTTACATCTGAAGCATTCTCTTGTCTCTTTATTATAGGGTTTTTTAAATTCTGTAGCTTTAAGAGCATTTCCATTATCTTTTTCAGTAGAAGAATCATTGCTTTGTTCTTTTCTTTTCTGATATTCATCTATTAGTCTTGTTTTCACAAAATCTAATGTAATGTCTGTTTCTGGTCTTGTCTCTAGTGCATTTATTAAAGCAGTATGAATCTGGTAAACTGCACAACAATATAGCTGCTATATGACTTTCTTTAATATCTTCACCAATAGATCTTAGCTGTGATATCCCTTCCATCATTGAGAATATATGCTTCTGCATGTCACTGTCTGCACTTAGTCTCATACTGTAAAGCTTTCTTAATAAAAATAACTTATGATTTAAGCTGGGTCTCTCATATAGCTTTCTTAATGCTTCCCACATTCTTTCGCTGTTTCTTCATTTCTTATATGTATTAATTGAGCATCATCCACTAATAAGCTAATGGTGGCTCTTGCTTGTCTATTTTTCTTATCCCATGTCTGATTATCTTGATCAGGTCTATCTGTAGTGATTACTTCCCATAAATCATCTTTAGACAATAACATCCCTACTTTGAACTTCCATAGCTGATAGTTCTCATCATTCAGTTTAGCTACTGCGAGTTTTAGCTCTGTGTTATTCATCATCTTTATATAGACTTACTTGTTTAGAGAGTTGTACTGAAGAATTCTTCTGCATTCACCAGGGTCTTGCTGAGAATTCCAGTGTGATGGGTATCTGTATTCTTGGTGCTTGGGATCTGTGGTGTCTGGATTCTCTGGTGCCTGGATGTCTGGATGTCGGTATGCTGTATCTGGGGTAACTGGGTCTGGGGTGTCTGGGCCCATAACCTGTTGCACAGCTTCTGAATCCACACCTTTGCAGTAGAAAACTTCACAGAGCAGGCTGCATGGGATAACAAGCTTTTACTTGTAACAACATGAGGTAAAGGAAGAATGCACAGTCATTTCAGCATTGCATCAGGAAACAGGAACAAAACTAAAGTGAAACTACAAGTGAGACTATTTCTTATACAATACATTAAAGGGAATCTGTCACCCCATTTTCGCCCTATGAGATAGGGCCACCGCCATCAGGGGCTTATCTACAGCATTCTGTAAGCCCCGATGTTTCCTGAAAGTGAAGAAAAACGAGTTATATTATACTCACCCTGGGGCGTTCCGCCGTCCCTTCGGGTCAGGTGGGCGTCACGGTCAGGTCCGGGGCCTCCCATCTTGTGACGAAGCCGGCGTGTTCTTTCTGTCTCATCGCGGCTCCTGCGCAGGCGCACTGCTCTGCCCTGGTGAGGGCAGAGCAGAGTGCTACAGTGCGCAGGCAGGAGACAGAAAGAACGCCCACCTGACCCGAACGGATGGCGGAACGCCCCTGGGTGAGTATAATATAACTCGTTTTTCTTCACTTTCAGGAAATATCGGGGCTTATCTACAGCATTACGGAATGCTGTAGATAAGCCCCTGATAGCGGTGGCCCTATCTCATGGGGCGAAAATGGGGTGACAGATTCCCTTTAAACAGAAGGAAACGTTACACAACATCGCCATCTACTGTCAGGTCAGCATAAAGTCCTCCTTTTACTTATAATAAGTCCAAATCTGTTGCATATGCCAACATACCAAATGTTGGTTTGGATGATCTCTGAATTAATTCATACACATGCATGCTTAATTCCTCTTTGTTCGCAATGGGGAGAGGAGAGTGAGCCTCTGTCACACATCTCATGGGAACAAAAGAAAAGTTCATCATGCTCGATACCGCTCCCCTGAATCAGAAGGCTCCTATAGATATTTAATATCCTGTCACACCAAAATCATTGCATTCAGCCAACAACAGTCTGTAGATATTTATCAGAAATGTAACAATGAACAGTTCTATCGATACCAATGCTACAGATAAACTAATTGTACATAAATCAATACATAATATTGTTCTTTTAACAAACAACTTGATAAATCATCTTCACAGTCACTATTGTCTTCTTTTAGCGTTACTCAACCTGTCTGTGACCTTCAGCACATATCACGTAGAGTGCCCATGGCACAAGGCCATTAATAAAGATATGTTTACAGAAGGAAGATTTATTCTAATTCATTACATCATTTGTAATGAAGAAAGAAGCAAGAAACTACACTCTGTCTAGAATTTTCTACTAATTACGCTATTTAAGGCAGGGGATGGACACTGAGCGAGCAAAGGGCCCCGATGCAAGAATTGTGAATGCCCCCCACCCTTTTAAAGGGATATTCTGTTTTCATTCTTTTTTGTGCTTATCGACTTGCGAAAGGGAAAAAAAAATAAAATTAAACTTCCTAATTTTCATCTGGTCCAGTGATGTCTCTCTACTTCTGCTCCATCTATGTATACAGGCTGCAGTGGTAATGTCACATGTGATCACTGTAGCCAATCACAGGGCTCAGCAACTTGCAGTGTATTGTGACATTACTGCTGAGCTCAGTGATTAGCTCCAGCAGTCATGTGTTTTAGTCATGACATCACGGCTGCAGCCTGAAAAACAAAGACCAGATAGCAGCAAAGAGGAATTGTTGACCCCAAGGAGGATGAGAATCCCTAATTGTAACCCTGACATTATTTCATACAACAAAAACATGTTGGACACACATCCGAAAATCACAATGCACATGTCATATACTGTAAGTACAAAGCATATTGTACACACATCATACAAGTACAGCACACACATTCTACATGTCACACAAGCACAGTAAAAACATGAGAGCTGTCACACAAGCACAGTACACACATCCTACATGTCACACAAGCACAGCGAAAACATGAGAGCTGTCACACAAGCACAGTACACACATCCTACATGTCACACAAGCACAGCGAAAACATGAGAGCTGTCACACAAGCACAGTACACACATCCTACATGTCACACAAGCACAGCGAAAACATGAGAGCTGTCACACAAGCACAGTCACACACATTCTATATGTCACCAAGCACAGCGAAAACATGAGAGCTGTCACACAAGCACAGACACACATTCTAATGTCACCAAGCACAGCGAAAACATGAGAGCTGTCACACAAGCACAGCACACACATCCTACATGTCACACAAGCACAGCGAAAAACATGAGAGCTGTCACACAAGCACAGCACACACATTCTACATGTCACACAAGCACAGCGAAAACATGAGAGCTGTCACACAAGACAGTACACACATTCTATATGTCACACAAGCACAGCGAAACATGAGAGCTGTCACACAAGCACAGCACACACATTCTTATGTCACACAAGCACAGCGAAAACATGAGAGCTGTCACACAAGCACAGTACACACATTTTACATGTCACTCAAGCACAGCGAAAACATGAGAGCTGTCACACAAGACAGACACACATTCTATATGTCACACAAGCACAGCGAAAACATGAGAGCTGTCACACAAGCACAGCACACACATTCTATGTCACACAAGCACAGCGAAAACATGAGAGCTGTCACACAAGCACAGTACACACATCCTACATGTCACACAAGCACAGTCAAAACATGAGAGCTGTCACACAAGCACAGCACACACATCCTATATGTCACACAAGCACAGCGAAAACATGAGAGCTGTCACACAAGCACAGTACACACATTTCCCAATGTCACACAAGCACAGCGAAAACATGAGAGCTGTCACACAAGCACAGCACACACATTCTATATGTCACACAAGCACAGCGAAAACATGAGAGCTGTCACACAAGCACAGTACACACATTCTATATGTCACACAAGCACAGCGAAAACATGAGAGCTGTCACACAAGCACAGTACACACATCTATATGTCACCAAGCACAGCGAAAACATGAGAGCTGTCACACAAGTACAGCACACACATTCTACATGTCACACAAGCACAGCGAAAACATGAGAGCTATCACACAAGACAGTACACACATCCTACATGTCACACAAGCACAGGAATACATGAGAGCTGTCACACAAGTACAGCACACACATCTAATGTCACACAAGCACAGCGAAAACATGAGAGCTGTCACACAAGACAGCACACACATTCTACATGTCACACAAGCACAGCGAAAACATGAGAGCTGTCACACAAGCACAGCTACACACATTCTATATGTCACACAAGCACAGCGAAAACATGAGAGCTGTCACACAAGCTACAGACACACATTCTATATGTCACACAAGCACAGCGAAAACATGAGAGCTGTCACACAAGACAGCACACACATTCTACATGTCACACAAGCACAGCGAAAACATGAGAGCTATCACACAAGCACAGTACACACATTCTATATGTCACACAAGCACAGCGAAAACATGAGAGCTGTCACACAAGACAGCACACACATTCTATATGTCACACAAGCACAGCGAAAACATGAGAGCTGTCACACAAGTACAGCACACACATTCTATATGTCACACAAAGCACAGTGAAAACATGAGAGCTGTAACAAGTACAGTACACACATCCTACATGTCACACAAGCACAGCGAAAACATGAGAGCTGTCACACAAGACAGCACACACATTCTAATGTCACACAAGCACAGCGAAAACATGAGAGCTATCACACAAGTACAGTACACACATTCTACATGTCACACAAGCACAGGAAAACATGAGAGCTGTCACACAAGACAGCACACACATCCTACATGTCACACAAGCACAGCGAAAACATGAGAGCTGTCACACAAGTACAGCACACACATTCTAATGTCACACAAGCACAGCGAAAACATGAGAGCTGTCACACAAGTACAGTACACACATTCTATATGTCACACAAGCACAGCGAAAACATGAGAGCTGTACACAAGTACAGTACACACATTCTATATGTCACACAAGCACAGCGAAAACATGAGACTGTAACAAGCACAGACACACATTCTAATGTCACTCAAGCACAGCGAAAACATGAGAGCTGTAACAAGCACAGTACACACATTCTATCATGTCACACAAGCACAGCGAAAACATGAGAGCTGTAACAAGCACAGCACACACATTCTATATGTCACACAAGCACAGCGAAAACATGAGAGCTGTAACAAGCACAGCACACACATTCTATATGTCACTCAAGCACAGCGAAAACATGAGAGCTGTCACACAAGCTACAGTACACACACCTACATGTCACACAAGCACAGCGAAAACATGAGAGCTGTACACAAGCACAGCACACACATTCTATATGTCACTCAAGCACAGCGAAAACATGAGAGCTGTAACAAGCACAGCACACACATTCTATATGTCACACAAGCACAGCAAAAACATGAGAGCTGTCACACAAGTACAGCACACACATTCTATATGTCACACAAGCACAGCGAAAACATGAGAGCTATCACACAAGTACAGTACACACATTCTACATGTCACACAAGCACAGCGAAAACATGAGAGCTGTCACACAAGTACAGTACACACATTCTACATGTCACACAAGCACAGGAAAACATAGAGCTGTAACAAGCACAGACACACATCTATCATGTCACACAAGCACAGCGAAAACATGAGAGCTGTCACACAAGCACAGTACACACATTCTATATGTCACACAAGCACAGCGAAAACATGAGAGCTGTAACAAGACAGCACACACATTCTATATGTCACTCAAGCACAGCGAAAACATGAGAGCTGTACACAAGTACAGTACACACATTCTATATGTCACACAAGCACAGCGAAAACATGAGAGCTGTAACAAGCACAGACACACATTCTATATGTCACATCAAGCACAGCGAAAACATGAGAGCTGTAACAAGCACAGCACACACATTCTATATGTCACTCAAGCACAGCGAAAACATGAGAGCTGTAACAAGTACAGTACACACATTCTATATGTCACACAAGCACAGCGAAAACATGAGAGCTGTAACAAGCACAGCACACACATTCTATATGTCACACAAGCACAGCGAAAACATGAGAGCTGTAACAAGCACAGCACACACATTCTATATGTCACTCAAGCACAGCGAAAACATGAGAGCTGTAACAAGTACAGTACACACATTCTACATGTCACACAAGCACAGCGAAAACATGAGAGCTGTAACAAGCACAGCACACACATTCTATATGTCACCAAGCACAGCGAAAACATGAGAGCTGTAACAAGCACAGCACACACATTCTATATGTCACCAAGCACAGCGAAAACATGAGAGCTGTAACAAGACAGTACACACATTCTACATGTCACACAAGCACAGCGAAAACATGAGAGCTGTAACAAGCACAGCACACACATTCTACATGTCACACAAGCACAGCGAAAACATGAGAGCTGTCACACAAGCACAGCACACATATTCTATATGTCACACAAGCACAGCGAAAACATGAGAGCTGTCACACAATACAGCACACACATTCTATATGTCACACAAGCACAGCACACACATTCTATATGTCACACAAGCACAGCGAAAACATGAGAGCTGTCACACAAGTACAGCACACACATTCTATATGTCACACAAGCACAGCGAAAACATGAGAGCTGTCACACAAGTACAGCACACACATTCTATATGTCACACAAGCACAGCGAAAACATGAGAGCTGTCACAAGCACAGTACAGTCATGGACAAAAGTTTTGAGAATGACACAAATATTAATTTTTACAAAGTCTACTGCTTCACTTTTTCTAATGGCAATTTGCATATACTCCAGAATGTTATAAACAGGGGCGCCGCTATAATGAGGCGACTTGAGACTCTGTCTCAGGCGACGGCAGCTAGGGGGCGGCAAAGCAGGAGCGCACACTGTGCTTGATTCGGCCCGTCGGCCCCGCCGACACTGAACTGACAGTTCAGTGCTGGCGGGCCCTTTAATCGCGGGCAGAATTGCGGCCTTCCATATGCAGCACAGGCAACGTGATCGTCATCACGCCGCCTGCGCGCCGTGATGATGTCACGCCGCCTGTGCCAGGAGAAGACGGAGTCGAGCGCGCTTCTTCAGAGCTGCGGGGGAGATAGGTGAGTACTGGCTTTTTTTTTTTTAACGCCGGGCCCGGCCTATGGGGGATTCTGCTGCTTATGGGGGACTATGCTGGCTATGGGGATTCTGCTGCTTATGGGGGATTATTCTGGCTATTGGGGATTATGCTGGCTATGGGGGATTATGCTGGCTATTGGGGGATTATGCTGGCTATTGGGGATTATGCTGGCTATGGGGGGATTATGCTGGCTATTGGGGGATTATGCTGGCTATGGGGGATTATGCTGGCTATTGGGGGATTATGCTGGCTATTGGGGGATTATGCTGGGTATGGGGATTATGCTGGCTATTGGGGGATTATGCTGGCTATTGGGGGATTATGCTGGGTATGGGGGATTATGCTGGCTATTGGGGGATTATGCTGGCTATTGGGGGATTATGCTGGCTATTGGGGGATTATACTGGCTATTGGGGGATTATGCTGACTATTGGGGGATTATGCTGGCTATTGGGGGATTATGCTGGCTATGGGGGGATTATGCTGGCTATTGGGGGATTATGCTGGCTATTAGGGGATTCTGCTGCTTATGGGGGATTATTCTGGCTATTGGGGGATTATGCTGGCTATGGGGGATTATGCTGGCTATGGGGGATTATGCTGGCTATTGGGGGATTATGCGGGGTATGGGGGATTATGCTGGGTATGGGGGGATTATGCTGGCTATTATGCTGGCTATTGGGGGATTCTGCTGCTCATGGGGGATTATCTGGCTATGGGGGATTATGCTGGCTATGGGGGATTATGCTGGCTATGGGGGATTATGCTGGCTATTGGGGGATTATGCTGGGTATGGGGGATTATGCTGGCTATGGGGGATTATGCTGGCTATGGGGGATTATGCAGGCTATTGGGGGATTATGCTGGCTATTGGGGGATTATGCTGGCTATGGGGGATTATGCTGGCTATGGGGGATTATGCTGGCTATGGGGGATTATGCTGGCTATGGGGTATTATGCTGACTATGGGGATTATGCTGGCTATGGGGGATTATGCTGGTAATGGGGTATTATGCTGGCTATGGGGTATTATGCTGACTATGGGGGATTATGCTGCCTATTGGGGGATTATGCTGCGTATTGGGGACCTATGCTGCGTATTGGGGACCTATGCTGCCTATTGGGGAACTATGCTGCCTATTGGGGACCTATGCTGCCTATTGAGGACATATGCTGTATATTGAGGACATATGCTGTCTATTGAGGACATATGCTGCCTATTGGAGACTATGCTGCCTATTGGGAACATATGCTGCCTATTGGGGACATTTACCTGCCTATTGGGGACCAATGCTGCCTACTGGGGACATTTACCTGCCTATTAGGGACTCTCGCACCACACCAGTCTGAGCCTGAGCTAAAAGTGGAGTTGCGCCAATATGTGCACTGATGAGGATGAAATGATATGGATTGGCAAGGCTGCAGTGATGGGCAGTGCAGGCTGTATATTTCTGTGTGGGCTGTTTTATTGCTGGTATATTGTTTTTGTAGCGCTGTATATATATTGGTATTTTACTAATAGCAATTTGGAATCCCTAGGAAACAATGATATCAAGAAAGAGAAAAATTGCTTCACTTGTGACAAATATGGAACCGAACATTGACCATCTCATTAACCAAAAGCAGGCCCATAGTTCCCATTGAAATACCAGTAAGTTTGTTGATTTTTAACTTTACTTGTTCTTTATTTTAAGTATTGTGTTTGTTCCTGTTTCTTTTTTTTTTACTTCAAAATAAGAGTGTAGTATATGGTGTATACAGGGTCATACACATCGTGTGCGGTATATAGAGTGTATATACACTGCTGTATTATACTTTTCATATACAGGTAATAATTCCTCTTATTCTTTGTATAGAGGTGAGTGTGCCATGTATAATATATGGTATATACAGCGTAGTGTCGCATACACTGCTGTATTATACAATATACAACAGTTCTAATGCTCCATACCTAATATGCAGTATAATGTACAGTGTATATGATGTAACCTGTATAAGATGTGACATTGGCTTGCCCCCCCCTAGTTTTGATCCTGGGTACGCCCATGCTCCTGCTGCTGGCTGCTGCGCACGGTGCTGCTTCCTTGATATCCTTGTGACTCCCTCCCTTCATGTCCAGAGTTAGGAGAAGCCAGGTCGGTGACTAGTTATTGTGCTTTGGAAAAAGCACTATATTGTTATTCACATTATTCTTTTTCCGTGTTCTTCTTCTTCTCCAGATTTGCGCAATTAATACAGCCCGAACCGCTCGGTGTACAGACTCCGTTCAAACAAGGTTTTGAAGCTAGCTGCCGTGACAGGTGTGCTAAGTATTTTTGGAGTCGATCGGATTTTTTGCTTTTTAACCCTTTACGTTTGAAAAAAAAAATCTTCCCATTGGAATGCATTGATTTTGAACTTAAATGTACGTCTCGGGCTTGGAATTTTTTAAAATCGAAAAATGATATTTTTCCTCCGACTGTTAACCCCCTGAGGACATTTTTGTAGAAAAAAAATTTTGCCACCTCAAAACGTGCGTAAAAAAATGGTGTAAAAATAAATTGCCATAGGAATTAATGGCCCCATTGTAATCAATGGGCTCCCATACTTGCTGGGCAGGCATCCGAGCTTCCTGCCCGAATACATGAGGTGTTCTGCAGAGTTCCGAGCATGTCCGAGCACCCCGATGCTCAAGGGTTAACGGAGCATGTCCGAGCATGTTCGCTCAACACTACCGGGCACCAATTCAAAGCACAATCTGTAGTTCCTTCAGGAAATACACATCTAGTTATTAATGCAACTACTTAAGTTACTATATGGGACTTGAAAACATGATCTCCTGACAAGGGCGTTCAGAAGGGGGCGGAGCTTTGTACTGATTTTACAATAGGGGGGGGCGCCGTTTTACAGTTTGCCTCAGGCAGCAGAGAGGCTAGGTTCACCCCTGGTTATAAAGAGTGATCAGCTTAACAGCAATTACTTGCAAAGTCAATATTTGGCTAGAAAATGAACTTTATCCCACAAAACACATTTCAACATCATTGCAGCCCTGCCTTAGAAGGACCAGCTAACCTCTTTTCAGTGATTGCTCCATTAACACAGGCGTGGGTGTTGATGAGGACAGGGCTGGAGATCAATCTGTCATGATTAAGTAACAATGACACCACTGGACACTTTAAAAGGAGGCTGGTGCTTGGCATCATTGTTTCTCTTCTGTTAACCATGATTATCTCTAAAGAAACACGTGCAGTCATCATTGCAATGCACAAAAATGGCCTAACAGGGAAGAGTATCGTAGCTAGAAAGATTGCACCTCAGTCAACAATCTATCGCATCATCAAGAACTTCAAGGAGAGAGGTTCCATTGTTGCCAAAAAGGCTCCAGGGCGCCCAAGAAAGACCAGCCAGCGCCAGGACCGTCTCTTAAAAGTGTTTCAGCTGCGGGATCGGGCTACCAGCAGTGCAGAGCTTGCTCAGGAATGGCAGCAGGCAGGTGTGAATGCATCTGCACGCACTGTGAGGCGGAGACTCTTGGAGCAAGGCCTGGTCTCGAGGGCAGCAAAGAAGCCACTTCTCTCCAGAAAAAACATCATGGACAGACTGATATTCTGCAAAAGGTACAGGCAGTGGACTGCTGAGGACTGGGGTAAAGTTATTTTCTCTGATGAATCCCCTTTTCGATTGTTTGGGACATCAGAAAAACGCCTCATTCGGAGAAGACAAGGTGAGCGCTACCACCATTCTTGTCTCATGCCAACTGTTAAGCATCCTGAAACCATTCATGTGTGGGGTTGCTTCTCAGCCAAGGGAATCGGCTCTCTCACAGTCTTGCCTAAAAACACAGCCATGAATAAAGAATGGTACCAGAATGTCCTCCAAGAGCAACTTCTCCCAACCCTCCAAGAGCAGTTTGGTGATCAACAATGCCTTTTCTAGCATGATGGAGCACCTTGCCATAAAGCAAAGGTGATAACTAGAGTTGAGCGATACTTTCCGATATCCAAAAGTATCGGAATCGGAATGGTATCGCCGATAACATTAAAATATCGGCGATACCCGATACCGATACCGGAAGTCCCATGTAAGTCTATGGGAACAAAATATCGAAATTAAAAAAACCCCATTCTTGCCTTGTTGGTTAATTGTACATGAAGGAAAACAAGAAAGAGTAATGTAGAATGTATTGGGGAAGGTTGAGGAGACATTAAAGGCATAGATGTTTAACCCAATCAAATGGAATAGCATAAATATTTTTTTTTTTAAAGATGTTCGGATTGACGAAGAAATTGACAATGTTGTTAACGTTTTTTCTATTTGGAAAATATGTATATTACACAACTTCCATGCTCTTCATCTTCACCTTTTTAACTTTTCACACACTTTCTCCTTCATAATCTTCTGCAGCATCATCTTTTTCATCAAATTATTCTTCATCTTCACCTTCTTTATCTTCTTCTTAAACTTCTTGCTATTCATCTTTGTTAACATTACTCATATTCTTCTTATTAAACTATTATTCTTATTCATATTCTGCTTCATCTTCTTCATCATATTCTTATTTGTGACAGAGAATCCTGTACTTGTAATCTGTCAAAGTATGAATTTTTCATCCTTCCGTTCTTGCTGTCACAAAAGATTTAAATTACAACAGTATTTGTCCGTGTTCAGTTTAGCCTGCAGCAGCAGGCATTTTCCAGGGGCACCACGAGGAGGAACGGACTCACCCCCATACACTGCTTAGTCTTCTTCTGCTTAGAATTTAGAGCATATATTTTGCTCTTCATTTTGGTCTTATACTTCATGTTCTTCTGCTTTTAGATCTTCTGCTTATTGTTCTTTTGTCTCTTGTTCCGTATCTTGTATTTGTAGCACAATCTTGTACCAGCTGATGTTACTGGGACACGGTTACTAAGCAGGAGGTACCTGTGCTCCAAAGCACTACCAAGGACCAGCAGACGTTGCTGGAACTCGGATACCGAGATGGAGGCACCTAGGCCAAAGGCACTGTGGAGAACCAGCTGACGGTACTGGAACCCGGAGGGGCAGCAGAAGGAAAAGAGCCAATGGCACAACCGAGGACCAGCTGACGTTACTGGGACACGGTTACTAAGCAGGAGGTACCTGTGCTCCAAAGCACTACCAAGGACCAGCAGACGTTGCTGGAACTCGGATACCGAGATGGAGGCACCTAGGCCAAAGGCACTGTGGAGAACCAGCTGACGGTACTGGAACCCGGAGGGGCAGCAGAAGGAAAAGAGCCAATGGCACAACCGAGGACCAGCTGACGTTACTGGGACACGGTTACTAAGCAGGAGGTACCTGTGCTCCAAAGCACTACCAAGGACCAGCAGACGTTGCTGGAACTCGGATACCGAGATGGAGGCACCTAGGCCAAAGGCACTGCGGAGAACCAGCTGACGGTACTGGAACCCGGAGGGGCAGCAGAAGGAAAAGAGCCAATGGCACAACCGAGGACCAGCTGACGTTACTGAACCCCAGTAACACAGGAGCAAGTGTTGACTGTGCTAACAGCACTTCCGAGCAACAACTGGCGGTGTTGGAGCCCAGGGTCAAGGAGGATGTTTAAATACTAGATCAAGTAATTTCCTTGTTACCTGTCAATTTTAAATGTCTATACTTCAAACAAGAGAAAGATAACCTTTACTACCATAAGATGATGATTTCATTTAAACTAATATCTAGATAAATAAAGAATTGACAAACATAAACACATACATTAACATGTTGAACAGCAATGCAAACCACAAAATAAATTAGTTAAGGAATCTGCTATACGGTTGTACATAAAAGCATACAAGTATATATCTGAATCCATTAATGATGGATAAGTAACAGTATGTACACCATTTTTATTGTATAGACAATGAATGTCTGACTTCAAAACATCATCAGCATTACAAGTTATCTGTGATATTACTAAAATGTTCCATTTGCTGAATAATGTCACTAAATATTTTATACAAAATTATACAATTTCCATCATGTAATACTCATAATATGTGGCAATAATCATTTTTATTAACAAACATAACCTTTAAAAAGTGCATAGTGCATAGTGAAAATTGCTATTTATGGCTGACTGTCGACTTGGAAGCATGACAACAGATAGATAAGGTATATATAGATGAGACTGCATAGCCACAGATGGTGAATGGCGATGTAATACTGTACCTCAATAAAGTGTGCGTCACTACTACATAATTTTTTTTATATAGCTTTATAAACAGGGTACATGGATGTATGCTTGTGCCTTTGTTTTGACGCACAGACTGCCTTCCTGCTGAGACGCATTGGGTAGTGAACAGTTGTGTGCAGTGTTCACTGCAGTCTCTGCGGAATAACCACACTTAGACCTTATAACTTTTCAGACTTTCTTTATCAATCTACCAAGATGAAGAAGGCAGGGAGTAAGGCACGTGGTCGTGGAGTTTCTTCAGGGAGAGGACGTGGGGATTCTGTGGCTGCTGCGGCCCCCAGTGACACAGCATCCACCAGTTTTCCCCGTGAGCGTTCCTTTATGCGCACTTTTGTAGGAGCTCGGAGTACCCCCCTGCTGCGGGAAGAACAAATTGAAGCCGTTGTTGTTTGGATGTCAGCCAATGCATCGACTTCAATTGCTTCCACCTCCTCTCAGGACCACAGCACTGTTGGGCAACCATCTGTCTCTTCACCGCCTGGCAAATTGCCCAGGCAGTCAGAGAGTTCTGTACAGGAGCCAGCTGAGTGTCTGCTTCTGTTCTCAGAATCTATTGGCTTGCAAACAGGGGCCCAGCCAAGCAGCATTCTGTAATGTGAAAAAGGGAGTATGCAGTGATGCGCAACAGCTGTGTCTCTCTGAATCTGAAGAGGCGGGTGAGACAGTGCCGATGGTCAGCACACCGCAGAACGCATCTGATGATGATGAGACCCAGGTGCCAGTTTCTGTTGAGCATGGTGCTGGCCAGACCACCCAACAGCAGGTGTTGGAAGAGGGTAGTGGAGATGATGAGGTCCAAGACCCAACATGGCATGAGGAACAGGAAGGTGGTGGGAGCAGCTCAGAGGAATAATAATAATATTTATTTATATAGCGCCATCATATTCCGCAGCGCTTTACAGTTTAGCAGTTTCAGAACACAAGTCATAAGTAACAACGTTAACAATACAATAATTTAAGCTAAATAAGTCGCCCCTGCTCGTGACAGCTTACAATGTACAATGAGATGGGGGAGATACAAAGTATAGGTGTTTATATACAATGGTGCATTTACAATGATGTTCCAGCCATCTTAAGGGACTGAGGGATGGAGATAGTGAATGGGCTAGAGACACACACACAGTTACACAGAATACATAGAATGACTTTGATTAGTGAATGTGATAGGCCGCTCTGAACAAATGTGTTTTGAGGGAGCGCCTGAAACCATGCAAATTGTGGATAGTCCTAATTTCTTGGGGTACAGCATTCCAGAGGATTGGCGTAGAGCAGGAGAAGTCTTGGAGTCGGGAGTGGGAGGTACGTATTAGTGCAGAGGTTAGTCGAAAGTCGTTTGCAGAGCGCAGCAGTCGGTTAGGCCGATAGATAGAAATGAGGGAGGAGATGTAGGAGGGGTGCTGCACTGTGGATAGCTTTGTGGCTGAGAACCAGTACTTTGGTTGAAAGCTGGGAGAGGCCTAGAGAAATGGTTAGTGATAGAAGGAAGATAGAGGAAGACATTGCCCCAACGGTACAAACAGGAGGGAGAGTTAGGCTGCAGACTCGGTTGCCTGTAGCCTCCAGTTTGGCACCTGTTCGGAGCAGTTGTCTTCCAAAAGTCAAAACGTGCGCTCCCAGGACTTGCACTGCGTGGTCCTTTTTTCACACACTTGCACATGATATTTGCTATGTGAAATGCAAGCTGTGTAATCAAAAATTAAAAATAGCTAAAAGTGTCAGTCACCTCAATACCACAAATATGTGGAAACATGTGCGGACAAAGCACGTAGTTGAGTTACAAAGACACACTGGAGATGTAGGCCAACCTACAGCAGCACCTACATCTTCAGGTTGTGTTGAAGCCTCTTCATCGAGCTCACACACAGCTGGTTCTGCTTCCTCACAGGATCGCCATGGAAGAACCTCGGCCACTGTTGTCCAGAGACAAACTGTTATTCCACACACAGCAGCAAGTTCCCTGTCATCCTCACACTCCCAGGCCACAAAACAGCCATCGGTAGCACAGGCATGGGATAAAAGACGGCCATACTCCGCAAACCATGCACGAGCACAGGCTCTGAATGCTGGCATTGCAAAACTCCTGTCCCTTGAAATGCTGTGATTCAGGCTGGTGGAGACAGACAGTTTCCGTAACTGAATATCATTGTCAGTCCCACAATACAATGTGCCAAGCCGATTTCATTTCAGCAGGCAAGCCGTCCCTGGTCTGCAAAAGCATGTTGAGGGAAAAATTAAACATGCGCTACTAAAAGCCCTCAGTAGCAAGGTCCACCTGACCACCGATGCGTGGACCACTACCCATTGTTATGATCTGCTACAACCAGTAAGGAAAGAAGGGAATTCTGTCCCTACAATACAACTAAGCTGAATCCCTACGATGTAACGGGGAACCTGATCCTGCGACCAGACCCGCTAAAGTCCTCATCTAGTGTGAACGAAGACCTATAGTTGCGAGGGAGTAATCCCTACAAGATCTAGGGACTGGGAGAAAAGGTGGACACCTCCTAACATAAATTGTAGCATGGATAATTAAACAGAAAAATAAATACTTTGTGATCCTAACATCAAGCAAAACTCACAGATTAAGGCACCTAAGCACCCGGCTAGCTTAACAGTAGATAATACAATGAAGTCAAGCAAAGCCAGAAGGGCGGAGCCAGACTAAATAGGGAAAAAAGGTCATGTGACCAGCAAACTGAAACAAAACCTAACAAGAGGGTTCTAACACCCATGGCCAGGGACAATACCTTTCCCTCACTGCCCATTGGGTCAATGTTGTGCAGCCGGGTACTGATCTTGCGAGTGGCGCTGTACGTGTTCTGCCAACTCCAAGGATTGCAGGAATCAAGTCTGTACACATTGATTCCTCCTCCTACTCCAGTTCCTCAGAATCATCGCTGCAGGAGCCGTCACGGTCTACCTCCACATGGACCCGTGAACGTTTACCTGTTGCGACCGATATGAGCACAGCCGTGTCCAAATGTCAACAGGCCGTCCTGAAATTAATTTCCATGGGGAATCTTAGCCACACAGCGCAGGAGCTCTGTGATGCCATAAAGCAGGAGAGCGACGTTGTGGTTTTTGGAAGAGAATCTACAGGCAGGCTTGGTAGTGTGTGACAATGGCCGAAATCTGGTGTCAGCTCTGGGCCTTGGCAACCTCACTCACATACCATGTCTGTCATATGTGCTCAACTTGGTCGTGCAGAGTTTTTTGAGGGACTATCCGGATCTTGATGCACTGCTGCACAAGGTCCGCCTAGAGTGCGCTCACTTGCGACGTTCCAGCATGGCCAGATCGCTGATTGCAGCTCTGCAACGCAGATTTCACCTTCATGAACATCGCATCATATGTGACGTACCCACCAGGTGGAATTCCTCGTTACATATGTTGGAGCGGTTGTGTGAGCAGCAGCCAACAGTAATGGAGTATCAGCTGCATCAGGCGCAGTCAACTCGCAATTTGCGCCGTTCACACTTCACCACTACTGAGTGGGCCTCTATAATAAGAATAATAATATTATTTATTTATATAGCGCCATAATATTCCGCAGTGCTTTACAGTTTAACAGTTTCAAAACACAAGTCATAAGTAACAACGTTAACAATACAATAATTAAAGCAAAATCAGCCGCCCCTGCTGGTGAAAGCTTACAATCTACAATGAGGTGGGGGAGATACAAAGTACAGGTGTTTATATACAATGGTGTTTTTACAATGATGGTCCAGCCATTTTAAGGGAGTGAGGGATGCATGGAGATAGTGAATGGGCTACACACACAGAATTACACATAGAATGACTTTGATTAGTGAATGTGATAGGCCACTGTGAACAAATGTGTTTTGAGGGAGCGCCTGAAACCATCCAAATTGCGGATAGTCCTAATTTCTTGGGGTAGAGCATTCCAGAGGATTGGCGCAGCGCGGGAGAAGTCTTGGAGTTGGGAGTGGGAGGTACGGATTAGTGCAGAGGTTAGTCGAAGGTCGTTTGCAGAGTGCAGCAGTCGGTTAGGCCGATAAATATAAATAAGGGAGGAGATGTAGGGGGGTGCTGCGCTGTGGAGAGCTTTGTTGGTGAGAACCAGTAATTAGAATTGGATCCTATAATGAATGGGCAGCCACTGCCAGTGTAATGAGTGGCGAATAACTCTATGAAGGATATCTGCCACGTTTTGCGTGCGTTTGATGAGTCAACGCGGATGGCGAGTGCAGATGATGCACTAGTCAGCCTGACTGTCCCCCTTATCTGCCTGCTTCAAAAAACACTGCAAGCACTAAGGCATGAGGTTTTGGAAGAGGTGGAGGATGAGGAGTCACAAATTCCATCACCTTCTGGACAGTCAGCGCAACGTGGTTCCTCACAAAGGGCTGGAGGACTTTCAAAGTACCATGCTGTATCAACAATTGAACCTCCAGAGTCGCTGTCTATATTTTCATAACCATTACAAACTTTTAATGTATTTACAAAGCACATAATGTACATTTTTTGTCTATCCTTTTGTAATGCTATTGTGTTTCCATAAACTGATGTTACAGAATTATGATACAAAGTTTTTAAATTTTGAGTTTTAAATTTTGTAAATTTATATGTATTTGAAGGACTTTGTGAGGAGGATGAGGAGGAGTCAATGGAGGAGGAAGACATCGCTCCAGAGGGAGGTAGACAATGCTCTAGTCAGTATGTAGACCAAGGGTGGGGTGATGCACAGCAGGCAGAGATGACGCCTCTTGCAGGGGACAACGTTTCTTGGCCAGTTGGGAGTCTGCAGCACATGGTTGATTTCATGCTGCAGTGGCTGAGAAACGACCGCCGCATCGAACACATTCACACCACGTCTGATTATTGGGTGTACACCCTCCTAGACCCTCGCTACCGGGACAACTTACAAAGCCTCATCACACCGTTGAACCGGGAGTGTAAAATGCGGAAGTACCAAGACACACTGGTGCAATCCATAATGTTCTCCATTCCAGCCGAGAGCGCTGCTGCTACTGCTTTACAAAGCAGCTCTGTGCGTCGAGGCAGTGGAGACAGCTCTGCAACAAGAGGGAGCACAAGCAGCGCCTCTGCACAGGGCAAGAACAGTATGTTCCAAATGTGTCGAAGTTTTGTGGCAGCGCCACCAATGTCTACACCATCCGAGACGGCTCCAGTCAGCAGGAGGCAACATTTCCGTAAGATGGTGACAGACTACATGTCTTGCCCTCTCAGTGTACTCCCAGATGGCTCTTCCCCATTCAAGTTTTGTGTCTCTAAGCTGGATACATGGCCAGAGCTTAGCCAGTATGCATTGGAGGTGCTGGCTTGCCCTGCTGCCAGTGTATTATCGGAGCGCGTCTTTACTGCTGCAGGTGGTGTACTAACAGACCGTTGCATGCGACTATCCTCCGATAATGTAGAACGGCTTACTTTTCTGAAAATTAACTAGGCATGGATCTCGCCTGAATTTGCCTGTCCGGTTTCAGATTAACTAACTGGTTGGCAACGTTTTCCATGTCTCCTGTTATGTTCATCTTTCTACCACCTGAGCTATACTCCCTGGGCTACAACACTGCCAGTTGCTGCTCAGAAGTGTCGTGTCCACAGACCAATACACAAGCTATAGTGATAGTGGGGTTCAGTAACGCCTGCTGTTCCCCTGCTGCGTGTCTGACAAAAATTAATGCTGCTAACTCCAAATTAAAGTTCAAATTAAAGTTCAAACATCTCATACTAGGCCTCAGGCTACACCCTCCTTGACCCTGGGCTCAGAAGTGTTGGATGCACAGATCAAAACAATCGATGATGTGTTTGTGGGGTTCAGTAACGCCTGCTGTTCCCCTGCTGTGTGTCCGGCAAAAATTACTGCTACCTAGCTACACATGTTGAAAAAAACATGACATGTTAAAGTGGCTAGTGCTACACATAGATATCAGGCTACACCCTTATTTCTAAGCTGTAAACAAGTGAAACGTCAAATTTAAAACCATTCAATGATTAGTGTTGGTAACAAATCTGTAACTAAATAATTGTGACATATTATGGCAGATATCCACATGTCTAACACAAATGCTAACACAAAAGCATACTTATGCTATAGGGTACTGATGGTGAACCTTCTCACTCCATAACTTTGACAAATCCAACTCACATCATGCCTCAAATGCTGCAATGTTGGAAGTGCATAATGTGGGTTGAACTTTGACAACAGCTGCAGTGCGAAGGTTATCCTTCTGTGTTCTTGGCTTTTAAATAAAAGCATACAAGTAAATATAATAATACATTGTTGATTAAGGGACATGATGTACACCTGTAATATTGTGCAAACAATGGATGTAGGACTATTCCTCTTCAACATTACTTATATTTGTGTCATTTGAAAAAATACATATTTTAGTTAAAAATTAAAAACCCATGTTCAGTAGCTGTGAAAGGCCCGTTTGTGTACTTCTATATTGTTTGCAACCAATGTATTGTATACGGATGGAAGCACGTCACTGTAATAGATTTGAATTATTTTAAATAGAATAAAGCAGCACCAATTTTAGAAAAATGACAAGGATGAGCCAGTGACAGACACTCAGCAGAGTACACGCAGCGGTGGTTGAAGAAGTAAATGGAGCGTGATCTGCATTTAAAAAAAAAAAAAAAAATACCTCACAGACTGCAGTGAACACTGAAACACAACTATTCACAATCTGTGAAAGGCTACTCCTTTGTCTACTTCTATAGTGTTTGCAACCAATGTATTGTATACGGATGGAAGCGCGTCACAGTAATAGATTAGATTTTTTTCAAATATAATGGAGAAGCACCAGTTGGAGAAAAATGAAAAGGATGAGCCACTGAGACACGCTCAGCAGAGTACAAGCAGCAGTGCTTGAACAAGTAACTGGAGCGTGATATGCACTCCAAAAATAAAAAACACAGACTGAAGTGAACACTGAAACACAACTGTCCACAATCTGTGAAAGGCTACTCCTTTGTCTACTTCTATAGTGTTTGCAACCAATGTATTGTATACGGATGGAAGCGCGTCACACTAATAGATTAGATTTTTTTCAAATATAATGGAGAAGCACCAATTGGAGAAAAATGAAAAGGATGAGCCACTGAGACACGCTCAGCAGAGTACAAGCAGCAGTGCTTGAACAAGTAACTGGAGCGTGATATGCACTCCAAAAATAAAAAAACACAGACTGAAGTGAACACTGAAACACAACTGTCCACAATCTGTGAAAGGCTACTCCTTTGTCTACTTCTATAGTGTTTGCAACTAATGTATTGGATACGGATGGAAGCGCGTCACACTAATAGATTAGATTTTTTTCAAATATAATGGAAAAGCACCAATTGGAGAAAAATGAAAAGGATGAGCCACTGAGACACGCTCAGCAGAGTACAAGCAGCAGTGCTTGAACAAGTAACTGGAGCGTGATATGCACTCCAAAAATAAAAAACACAGACTGAAGTGAACACTGAAACACAACTGTCCACAATCTGTGAAAGGCTACTCCTTTGTCTACTTCTATAGTGTTTGCAACCAATGTATTGGATACGGATGGAAGCGCGTCACACTAATAGATTAGATTTTTTTCAAATATAATGGAGAAGCACCAATTGGAGAAAAATGAAAAGGATGAGCCACTGAGACACGCTCAGCAGAGTACAAGCAGCAGTGCTTGAACAAGTAACTGGAGCGTGATATGCACTCCAAAAATAAAAAACACAGACTGAAGTGAACACTGAAACACAACTGTCCACAATCTGTGAAAGGCTACTCCTTTGTCTACTTCTATAGTGTTTGCAACCAATGTATTGGATACGGATGGAAGCGCGTCACACTAATAGATTAGATTTTTTTCAAATATAATGGAGAAGCACCAATTGGAGAAAAATGAAAAGGATGAGCCACTGAGACACGCTCAGCAGAGTACAAGCAGCAGTGCTTGAACAAGTAACTGGAGCGTGATATGCACTCCAAAAATAAAAAACACAGACTGAAGTGAACACTGAAACACAACTGTCCACAATCTGTGAAAGGCTACTCCTTTGTCTACTTCTATAGTGTTTGCAACCAATGTATTGGATACGGATGGAAGCGCGTCACACTAATAGTTAAATTGCATGGAGCTGCAAGAATTACACTGAAGAAAAAAAAAAGAGTCTGTGAGTGACACGTGCAGATGCCTACAGACAGCGTTGGATGCAGAGCAAACTGCAGCGTCACCTGCACTCACACACACACCTTGCAGAGCTGTTAAAACAACACTGCAGGCAAAAGGAAGCTTTACACAGCGGTTGGTGCTAGCCTGCCTACAGCACAGTACACTAAATCGCAATCTCTAACTGTCCCTCAGAGTCAGCAGAGTAGCGTTCTGTCCCTATCTGAATTCACAGCACAGTGACGCTAAAATGGCGGCGGCGCCTTTTATAGTGCATTCTGACATCATTTCAGCAGCCAATCACAGCCATGCCATTAGTTAAGATGACCGCAGCATTACAGGATGTGCCCACACTTCGTAGGATTCCTCATTGGCTGACTAAAATCACATTGCCTCTCAAAGAATTATGGGAACTTCCGATTCCGGTATACGATATTGAAAAAGTATCGGAATTAAGTATCGGAATTCCGATAACGCGAATATCGGCCGATACCCGATACTTGCGGTATCGGAATGCTCAACACTAGTGATAACTAAATGGCTCAGGAATAAAACATAGAGATTTTGGGTCCATGGCCTGGAAACTCCCCAGATCTTAATCCCATTGAGAACTTGTGGTCAATCATCAAGAGACGGGTGGACAAACAAAAACCTAAAAATTCTGACAAAATGAAAGCATTGATTGTGCAAGAATGGACTGCTATCAGTCAGGATTTGGTCCAGAAGTTGATTGAGAGCATGCCAGGGAGAATTGCAGAGGTCCTGAAGAAGAAGGGTCAACACTGCAAATATTGACTTGCTGCATTAACACATTCTAAAGGTACTGCCACACTAAACAATCCCGCTAGCGATCACGATAACGACGCATACTAATGCGATCGCTAGCGGGATTGTTTCTATATCGCTAAGTGCGGCCACATTTAGCGATATAGTTAACGACGCTATCGCCGTTAGCGATCTTCTTAACGACTTTAGCGGTACAAAAGTACCGCTAAATCGCTAAGAAAAGGTGCCACACTAGCGATATATACTTACCCAGCGGGAGCGCCGACGAGAAAATAGGGTCCGGAACGATTCCAGCGACGAGCGAGATCACAGCAGGAAGCTCGTCGCTGGCAGATGCCGCACTGAACAACATCGCTAACGGGATCGCTAAATAGTGACGATTTTTAGCGATCCCGTTAGCGATATTGTTCAGTGTGGCATACCCTTAACTGTCAATATAAGCTTTTGTTACTCATATGTTTGCAATTATATTTCTGTCTGTGATAAAAACATCTGTCAAACACACATAAAAACCAGAGGGCAGCAGATCATGTGAAAATATAATATTTGTGTCATTCTCAAAACTTTTGGCCATGAATGTACACACATTGTACATGTCACACAAGCACAACGAAAACATCAGAGCTGTCACACAAGCACAGTACACACATTCTACATGTCACACAAGCAGGGGTGAACCTAGCCTCTCTGCTGCCTGAGGCGAACTGCAAAACGGCGCCCCCCCCCATTGTAAAATCAGTACAAAGCTCCGCCCCCTTCTGAACGCGCGGTGAATCCGGATGTGCTCATTGAACACATCCGGAATCACAGCAGCGCTACACAGGTCTGTGTATTTCCCTTGTCGGGAGATCATGTTTTCAAGTCCCATATAGTAACTTAAGTAGTTGCATTAATAACTAGTCACCGACCTGGCTTCTCCTAACTCTGGACATGAGGGGAGGGAGTCACAAGGATATCAAGGAAGCAGCACCGTGCGCAGCAGCCAGCAGCAGGAGCATGGGCGTACCCAGGATCAAAACTAGGGGGGGGCAAGCCAATGTCACATCTTATACAGGTTACATCATATACACTGTACATTATACTGCATATTAGGTATGGAGCATTAGAACTGTTGTATATTGTATAATACAGCAGTGTATGCGACAATACGCTGTATATACCATATATTATACATGGCACACTCACCTCTATACAAAGAATAAGATGCATTATAACCTGTATATGAAAAGTATAATACAGCAGTGTATATACACTCTATATACCGCATACGATGTGTATGACCCTGTATACACCATATACTACACTGTTATTTTGAAGTAAAAAAAAAAAAAAAACAGGATCAAACACAATACTTAAAATAAAGAACAAGTAAAGTTAAAAATCAACAAACTTACTGGTATTTCAATGGGAACTATGGACCTGCTTTTGGTTAATGAGATGGTCAATGTTCGGTTCCATATTTGTCACAAGTGAAGCAATTTTTCTCTTTCTTGATATCATTATTTCCTCGGGATTCCAAATTGCTATTAGTAAAATACCAATATATATACAGCGCTACAAAAACAATATACCAGCAATAAAACAGCCCACACAGAAATATACAGCCTGCACTGCCCATCACTGCAGCCTTGCCAATCCATATTATTTCATCCTCATCAGTGCACATATTGGCGTAACTCCGCTTTTAGCTCAGGCTCAGACTGGTGTGGTGCGAGAGTCCCTAATAGGCAGGTAAATGTCCCCAATAGGCAGCATTGGTCCCCAATAGGCAGGTAAATGTCCCCAATAGGCAGCATTGGTCCCCAATAGGCAGGTAAATGTCCCCAATAGGCAGCATATGTTCCCAATAGGCAGCATAGTCCCCAATAGGCAGCATATGTCCTCAATAGACAGCATAGGTCCTCAATAGACAGCATAGGTCCCCAATAGGCAGCATAGGTCCCCAATAGGCAGCATAGGGCCCCAATAGGCAGCATAGGTCCTCAATAGACAGCATAGGTCCCCAATAGGCAACATAGGTCCCCAATAGGCAGCATAAGTCCCCAATAGGCAGCATAGGCCCCCAATAGGCAGCATAGGTCCCCAATACGCAGCATAGGTCCTCAATACGAAGCATAGGTCCCCAATACGCAGCATAGGTCCTCAATAGGCAGCATAGGTCCCCAATAGGCAGAATAATCCCCCAATAGGCAGCATAATCCCCCATAGCCAGCATAATCCCCCATAGCCAGCATAATCCCCCCATAGCCAGCATAATCCCCCATACCCAGCATAAACCCCCATAGCCATCATAATCCCCCATACCCAGCATAATCCCACATAGTCAGCATAATACCCCATAGCCAGCATAGTCCCCCATAGCCAGCATAATCCCCCATAGTCAGCATAATACCCCATAGTCAGCATAATACCCCATAGGCAGCATAATACCCCATAGCCAGCATAATCCCCCATAGCCAGCATAATACCCCATACCCAGCATAAACCCCCATAGGCAGCATAATCCCCCATACCCAGCATAATCCCCCATAGCCAGCATAATCCCCCATACCCAGCAAAATCCCACATAGCCAGCATAATACCCCATAGGCAACATAATCCCCCATAGCCAGCATAATACCCCATAGGCCGGGCCCGTCGTTAAAAAAAAAAAAGCCAGTACTCACCTATCTCCCCCACAGCTCTGAAGAAGCGCGTCTTCTTGTGGCACAGGCGGCGTGACGTCATCAGGGCGCGCAGGCGGCGTGATGACGATCACGTCGTATGTGCTGCTTATGGAAGGCCGCCTTCCATACCAGTCACCACATTCCGCCCGCGATTAAAGGGCCCGCCGGCGCTGAACTGTCAGTTCAATGTCGGCGGGCCCATGGGCCGATTCATTTACTGTGCGCCCCTGCTTTGCCGCCCCCTAGCTGCCGCCGCCTGAGACAGAGACTCAAGTCGCCTCATTATAGCGGCGCCCCTGCACACAAGCACAGCGAAAATATGAGAGCTGTCACACAAGCACAGCACACACATTCTACACGTCACACAAACATAGCGAAGACATGAGAGCTGTCACACAAGCACAGAGCACACATTCTACATGTCACAGAAGCACAACGAAGACTGGAGAGATGTCACACAAGCACAGAGCATCTACATCTTCCTGATGTCCCTTTCAGGTCAGCTCGCCTTGCCCTTTTATCCTGCAGACCTAGTTTTATCATTGGCTGCTGATGCTGTAGCCTCCATTCCCACCTGAGCAGGGAGCCCTGGTCATCTTCTCCCCTGCGCTCTCACCCAGGGGAGTGGTGGAGTTTATGCAGAGCTGCAGGTGAGCTGTTCAACATGGAGGACCTCCTACTGGTTCCGGGGGCCCATCAAGATATTCAGCATCTTCTGGTGAGCCATTCTGACCTCCGGCCATGTGAAATTTTATAACAGAGCCCATGTCCTTTTTCAAGTTGAGAGCCCCCTCCCTCCCTCTGAGCCCCGGTGCAGTTGCACTGACTGCACCGGCTATATGGCTTCCCCTAATTTGACATGGGTAGAAACTAATGAGGAGTGAATCTGCTGAAAATTAATTTCAGAAGATTGCTTGAATTCAACTAGTAAATTCAATTTGTATCAAATTTACCTGATTTAAATTGTATGCACCTTATTGATCTGGCGTGGAGGTCTCCTCTCTTAACCCTTCAACACCTGGTAAGCTCTTTCTGCCCCTTGTTTGCTTACCTTAAAACCTTTTTGTATGCATACTTTGTACTATGGACATTATATAGAGCATCATTACCTGGTACTGCACCATGTGTTATGGGAGCCCTTATATATGGTGTTAATATTCTGGCGTTATGAATCCATAAACATGAGTTGTTTAGATACCTTTGTCTGAGGGTGATATCCCCGTACTTTGGGACGTTCCTGGAAACATGTATCATGTCTTTGTAATATCTGTGTGCTTTTATAATGTATTTTGTCCTTAATAAATATTTGCGAAAAATTTTTTTACCGCAAACTCCTTGTTCTCTGTTTTTTTTTCATTTGCCATTATGCATTACCTGGGTTGTTGGAGGTGCTGCTAGCAGCAACCATATTCTTATCTGTGATATCAGTTTTTTTTCTATTGCCCTGCCACATCCATTGCCCAAGCCATATTTGGAATTAGCATACACTTTGAACAAAAGTATAAAGTTTGATTTGTTTAAAAAATTTGTTAAAATCTTAAACAATTTTTGGTTTAAAATTCTCGCACCCTGACAAAAATAAGCTTAAAGGGAGGGAACCTGTCATGTAAAAAAATGCTATTAACTTTCAGATATGGGGTTAATCTGCCTGTTAATAGTGTTCTGAACCTTCCCAGAGCCCGTATGAGAGCCCCGCTGCCAGGAGGAAACAAACTTTATTCCTCCTGGCCGGCTTGTGCTTTCAGTCATAGGGATGGGCAAGTGCTTCAGTCACAGTACTCAGTGAGCGGCGACTGAAACCTTAGCACTGTGTGAACGCCAGCCTGGCCTATCAGCTTGTTATGTTCACTAGAGCGGTTTGTACAAGTAATGAAGTATTATTTAGCTGCAATTGAAATGAATATTTGTCTGTGTAATATATGGATTTCTCAAATCTGCGAGAATGAAACGTTATGTAAGAGGTTGCTGCTTAGCAGTAGACTCCCCTGTATAGTAATAATAATAATAATAATAATAATAATTTTTATATAGATTCTGCAGCACTTTACAATTAATGTAACTACAATGTACATATTCTAATTTCTAAAATGAACATATGTTACACATGACTAAAGGCATTCCTAACAATGACTTTACAGTAGATCCAACCGTGCTGTCACTGACCAATTCTCCGTCCTGCCAAATTCAGCCAGACAGAAAAATAAGGCGGCAGAATCAATAGCTTAGTAACAGGCTAATTTCAGTAGACTTTGACTTTCTGCCAAGTCACAATGCTGAATATTCTTAAACCGTTTGAATCATAAGACTGATGTTGTATGTTGTTCTCCTCAGTCTGTTGGCTTACCTGAAAATGTAAATTAAACAACATCACAAGGTACTATGTTACTCATAGAGCGGAGAATAAGTAGGTGGCAGAAATTGCTCCTATAGTCAAGTTCTCAGAATCTGGTATTATCTCAAAATATCTGTTAATTGAAATCAACCTAATATAATTTAAACTATATTATAATATAAATAATATAAATTATTTTTAATTATGTTACTTTCTTTACTTAAAGGGGTTGTCGCACGAACCGTGTACATTTTAATTAATAGGTCTTAGAAGTTTATGCATTGAATCAATGTTGCAAATACGAGCAAGGTCTTGACTATTAATTTGGATTATAACAGAGTGAAATAAAGGCATTACAGGATACTTTCATCTTAAAGTGAATCTGTCAATAGGTTTTCGTTTTTTTGCTACATCATCTTAGTGCAGCATGATGTAGGGGCAGAGACTCTGATTCCAGCGATGTGTGACTTATTGGGGTGTTTGCTGTTGTTTTGATAAAATCACTGTTTTATCTGCAGATTTACCAGTTCTCTGAATGATGAGCTCTGTATAACCTGCCCACATCACTGATTGGCAGCTTTCTGTGTACATTGTGCATAGGCAGAAAGCTGCCAATCAGTGCTGTGGGCGGGTTTATACAGAGCTCATGAATATTGGGGACTATATGGCAGATGTTTACTAGTCCTCTAGTGATAATATCTTACTGATTAAACTGTGATTTTATGAAAACTATAGGAAGCAGCTCAGTAAGTGACATATCCCTGGGTCTCTGCCCCTACATTATGCTGCTCGCAGATTAGGCAGAAAAAGCTGGTTACAGATCCCCTTCAAAAAGAATAGTTTAGACAGAAATGACTATAATCTATCATATACTCCAAAAAGCTTTACAGAACAAACCTTTTCTGATACAACAATTTCCCCAGGACTCTGTGGATTATATATGTATTTAATGTATCCATTACAACGGTTTACTCAATCCATATGACTCCGACTCTTGCCAACTTCAAGTGAAGCGAATTAAGTATGGATGGCCACACGTTCTCAGATGAAGACTAGAAACAGGCATGCAGACGTGCAGTCTTACCCAATGACTCAAACAATGACACAGACCCCCTACATAGGCATTCTGATTAATAAAGATGAACAAGAAAAAAACACGTGCACTTCAACGTAAAAATGAATATTAACACACAATTTAACCTGTTTCTGACAAAGCTTCAAAAATTCTGTTTAAAGTACAACTACAGATTGGAAAGATTTAAATGGTCACTAAATATTTTGCATCTCATATAATGAGTAATCTTCATATCCCTTTATTTAAAGGGAACCAGCCCTGTAACAAATGCTATTTAAAAGGATTATCCGGTCAAAATTGGTAAGCATGCAGTCACTCTGTGTGACTGCAGATTTATGAATCCCCCAGGGCACTCACTTTGCGCTGCAGGGATTCGCCGCTTTCTGATCATTGACCGGAGGATACAGTTGTGCTCAAAAGTTTACATACCCCGGCAGAATTTTTTATTTCTTGGCCTTTTTTCAGAGAATATGAATGATAACACCAAAACATTTTCTCCACTTATGGTTAGTGGTTGGGTGAAGCCATTTATTGTCAAACTACTGTGTTTTCTCTTTTTAAATCATAATAACAACCCAAAACATCCAAATTACCCTGATCTAAAGTTTATATACCCTAATGATCTTGGCCTGATAACATGCACAGAAGTTGACACAAATGAGTTTGAATGGCTACTAAAGGTAACATCCTCATCTATGACCTGTGACAAAAGCTAGGAAAATTGTTCAGGATGCAAAGAAAAACCCACAAATAACATCAGCTGAAATACTGGACTCTCTGAAAACTAGCGGTGTGGCTGTTTCAAGATGCACAATAAGGAGGCACTTGAAGAACAATGGGCAGCATGGTTGAGTCGCCAGAAGAAAGCCATTACTGCGCAAATGCCACAAAGTATCTCGCCTACAATACGCAAAACAGCACAGAGACAAGCCTCAAAACTTCTGGAACAGGGTAATTTGGAGTGATGAGACCAAAACTTAACTTTTTGGCCACAACCATAAGCATTACATTTGGAGAGAAGTCTACAAGGCCTATGATGAAAGGAACACCATTTCTACTGTAAAGCACAGAAGTGGATCGCTGATGTTTTGGGGATGTGTGAGCATAAAAGGCACAGGAAACTTGGTTAAAGTTGAAGGAAAGATGAATGCAGCACGTTATCAGCAAATACTGGAGGCAAATTTGCAATCATCAGCCCAGAAGCTGCGCATGGGATGTACTTGGATGTTCTAACTTGACAACGATCCAAAACACAAGGCCAAGTAGACCTGTCATTGGCTACAACAGAACAAAGTGAAGCTTCTGGAGTGGCAATCTCAGTCTCCTGACCTCAATCTCATTGAGCCACTCTGGGGAGATCTCAAGCGCGCAGTTCATGCTAGACAGCTCGGGAATTTACAGGAATTGGAGGCTTTTTGCTAAGAAGAGTGGGCAGCTTTAACATCTGAGAAAATAAAGAACCTCATCCACAACCACTACAAAAGACTTCAAGCTGTCATTGATGTTAGAGTGGGCAATACATGATATTAAGAAATGGGGTATGTGAACTTTTGATCAGGGTCATTTGGCTTTCTTCTGGCGACTAAACCATGCAGCCCATTTTTCTTCAAGTGTCTCCTTATTGTGCATCTTGAAACAGCCACACCGCTAGTTTTCAGAGAGTCCAGTATTTCAGCTGATGTTATTTGTGGGTTTTTCTTTGGATCCCGAACAATTTTCCTGGCATTTGTCAAAGGTCACAGTTGAGGATGTTACCTTTAGTAGCCATTCAAACCCATTTGTGTCAACTTGTGTGCATGTTATCAGGCCAAAATCACCAGTGTATGTAAACTTTTCATCAGGGTAATTTGGATGTTTTGGGTTGTCATTATGATTTGAAAAGAGAAAACACAGTAGTTTGAAAATAAATGGCTTCACCCAACCACTAACCATGAGTGGAGAAAAAGTTTTGGTGTTATTCATATTCTCTGAAAAAAGGCCAAGAAAGCAATAATACTGCTGCGGTATGTAAACTTTTGAGCACAACTGTATGTATGTATGTGTAAGGTAGCCAGGGTGGTAGTCGTGGCAACGGGCTCTATTGTTCCCACACCCTGGCGCCCTACAGATGAAATACAATGTCTTTTTTGCGGTGTGTGTGTTGGGTGCAGTAGAGTACTCACTTCTGTTGCTGGAATTCCTTCAGTCTCTGTTACTCCAGCTTCTGACTGTCAGGTTCCTTGAAACTCCACAAAGTCACAGTTCTTTTCCAACAGCTGAACATTACTAAACATCAAGGCATCCATCATATCAGCAGCACAATTCACACAGGGCAACGTTTCCTGTACTTTACCTGCCTTCTGGACAGATTCTAGTTTCTCTGTCATCGCTCTTTCTTTCCTCCCGGCGTTTACATCTGTACCTCTAGCCAGACTCTGTTCTGTCTGCGCTTTCCTTTCCTCTGCCATCCGGGCAGACTCTATTCTCTCTACAGTCTCTCTTTCTCTGTTCCTGGCAATCCCTGTCGTCTTTTAGAACAATCCGTGTCCAACCCATGTTCTCCTTGTACCTGCCATCCGGGCAGCCTCTTTTGACAATTCATGTCCCATGTGTACATTGCATTTCACTAGCTCCCTGTCAGCCCCTTGTCCGGTTCCATTAGGGAAAGGTACTGGGAATGCCATCTCAGCTGCTCCCATCCTGGTCTCAGCCCCTGAATTCTTCCTGAGGATGATTCCATTGAGCTGGTGCCTATTTACACTGTTCTCCAGCCTGAGGCCCCTTACTGCTGTCCGCAGTTTTATCCTCACGGACTGTAACTGTCTCACTGTATGCGTCCTGCCCTTGGGCAGACTGCCCGGCCATCTGCCTCTAAACAGGAAGTCCCTTTCCTATATCTCCCTGCTCTGTGCTGCTCTGCTCTGTGCCCCTCCCATCTACTTAACTCCTATGCTGCCAATACCTTACTACTCTTACATCTATCCTATGCTCTATCTCTAATGTGCCCCCTCTATTCTAATCCGCCTACAGTCCTACACTACTTCCTAATCTATCCCTAAGCCTATGCATACTATATGACAAATACATTTTCATTACAATGCACACAACAGTAAAACATTAATAAAATGCATGGTGCCGCATGTGACACAGGTACACAGCGTTAAGGAGAGAGAAGGTACATGAGGGTCCCCGCAACCTCCTTACATATGAGCTATACATACTCCCGGCCAGATCATGCTAGTAAGCGCGGCCTTGCTCCATGCACTTGTATGGAGCAGGGCCACAGCCTCTAGTTGGTCACACCCACTGGACAGTCTACTTATGAGTAGGGACATCGTATCACTCAATACAAGTGTATGGAGCGAGTCTGCACCCACTAGACGGGCTCTGGCCGGGAGTATGTATAACTCATACATACCCGCCAGTCCCAGCTGAGACTCATCAATCTGGACCGGGACATCCCTTTAAATACTTGTATAGGGTAATCTGTAGGTAAATATTCTTTAAAGCCTATGTAGCCAGCTTACTGGAAGTGCAGCTACAGGCATAAAATAAAGTTTTATTTGCTTTCCAGCCACTCGCTTTAACTTAGAGCAGGGAGCAGTTACAGTTACTGCTTACTATATAGTAAACCTAGCTGTAATCACTCACTGGCAATTTGATTGACAGCCTGCTCTGCAGTGTATGTGTACAGCATGTTTGTGCTGTTAATCAGGGAAGTGATAAAGCGCTCTCACCGTATAGTGAGCAGTGACAGTAAACACTCACCACATTGCCTCTATAATGGCAGGGAGAGTAAAACCTAATTTGCTCCCTGTTTCTTTGCTTCCCATAAACCCACTACACAGGATTTACGCATTACTTATCTACAGATTAACCCTATATCTGCAGGTAAATAATGTTTCTCAAGGTGAAAGGTTCCCTTTAAAAATTCTGTTTTATCCTTGAAATATTATTCCAAAGTGTCAGCCATTAGTTGACGCCCATCTGTCCAACTTGCTGTAGACTACCTGTTGTCTAGTGCAATCCATCTCTAGCATCTGAGATGTCAAGATGGATTTAAACTGCCCACGGGTATCCCAGTGACATGTACAATCAGTTTGGTGCAGGCAAGACACTGGACAATGGTAGGAGCAATGCATACAAGTGAGGAAAATGAGGTTACAGCAAATATAATTCTGGAAGAAAGTGTAAGCTATATACCCAGGTTTGGACTGGCCCATAGGGGAACAGAGGAATCCCCCGGTGGGCCGCTGTGCAGATCTCGGCCCCCAACCCCACTGTATGGGCAGTACTTGGCATTAGAGATGAGCGACTTTGTTCGGATCGGGTTTCGTCCGGCTCGACTTTACCAAAAGTCCAGTCGGACGAAATTGGTCCGACTGTCGGCAAAAAAGTCGGATTTCTAACCGAAACCTGACTCCAATGCAAGTCAATGGGGAATAAAAGTCGGCAGTGAGTGGATGACTTTGGTCCACTCACTGCCGACTTTTATTCCCCATTGACTTGCATTGGGGTCGGGTTTCGGTCGGAAATTCGTCTTTTTTGCTGACAGTCGGACAAATTTCGTCCAACTGGACTTTTGGTAAAGTCGAGTCGGACAAAACCCGATCCGACCTGTTTCGCTCAACTTTACTTGGCATAATTCCCTTGATTCACTCTGTACAAAAAAAAACAGCATCTCATCACTCATTAACCAAACTACCCACATGCATCACCCTGTAACTTTGCCAGAGCTGATGAGAGGATTGGTACAGGAGATTTGCAAGGTACACTACACATTTATTACAGCATTCTATATTTCCACATAGATATCATTTTGATTGCAGGTGGTCTACGTTACTCACAAAGCATCCCCCATGCCTGACAATACTTGGCACCCTCTGAAAAAGAACATCTCGCTTACAAAAAAGTATTGTGTTCTGCAAGTACTGTGATTTTCAAGGGTGAGCAAAGGTAAAGTAGATACAGATGAATAGAGAACCACCAAAGATGAACTTCAACTTTAATATAAATGTCTTATTGTACAAGTTAAATAAATCTGTTACGTTTAGGGGGATTCCTAGAAGATGTGAGTCAGACTTGTGCTCTCAGAATAACCCAGCCCTGACCACAGGTCAAACCTAGGAAGGAACTTCACAGCCTTAAAATGTGCTCCTCCTTTTCCCTGCAGAGATCATTGTAAGAAATAAGCTGTCTCAAACTGAAGTTATGAAGAATGGGAAATTTTGCAGACACATAAAACCTTGACTTTGACAAGTTAAAGAAGAAGACACCCCTCAACCATGCACATAATTAGGTACCATAATTGTCTGGCATAAGTATGGAGTGGTGGGACATCTGGTGAGAAGATCCATGATGATCCATATGATGAAGCCATGACAAAGCCGTGCATTGTTCTGGAGCTATTTTATACTGCATGAGAACTGACCACCAAACAATCTCCATCACCACCTTGGTACCTTATTAGAGGATTCTGAGATAACAAAAGAATAAAACAAAAGAAACAATTATCCATAACAGAGAGAGGCTGCAAAGAGCCAGTCTTGGGAGCACAGTGGCTCAGTGGTTAGCACTGCAGCCTTGCAGTTCTGGGGTCCTGGGTTCAAATCCCACAAATAACAACATCTGCAAGGATTTTGTATGTTCTCCCCGTGTTTGTGTGGATTTCCTCCCACACTCAAAAAAAAAAAAAAACATGCTGATAGGTAATCTAGATTGTGAGCCCCAATGGGGACAGTGATAATGTCTGTAAAGTGTTGTAAGATTAATGGTGCTATATAAGTGTGTAAAATAAAAAAAAGTTGTACAAATTAGAAAAATAAACTTTGGTTTGTAGTGTCCATTTACATTGACTGACCGGCAAGACAATACGACAACAAATTGGTAAACTGTTCAGTGGTCGCTTAAATGACTGTTTACACAGACAGTTCAAAGTAGTTATGCACACTGAGCGATGTGTAATAAATGGCTTAGCGTCATAGGCTGCCTTGGTTCTCGGTAATGCAAGCCTTCTTTACACAAGACAATGCACAGCCGAAAATGGTGATCTTTTGCCTTGCGCAAAAGATCACTTCACCTGATGAACGAGCGTGTTTTGCTCATTCATTGGGTGACTGGCAGCCTTTTTTACACTGCAAGATAATCATAAAATGATACGTGTGTCAGAGGCTTTGTTTGTAGAATTTTTTCTGGATGTCATATGTCAGATCATTGAAAAATTTGGTATTTCACTGGAGACTTAATAATGATCTAGAAACCATTTTTGCCTAAAATAAGAAAATTATTAAATAGAAAATTGCGTATCTTAAAGTTTCAAAAAAATAATCAGTATTTTAACCTACATGGTAAAACATCTAGTACACTCTATCAACTGTGAAACTTTTCGATTAAAGGGAACCTGTCACCAGTTTTGGCCAATATAAGTTACGGCCACCACCTTTCAGGGCTGATATACAGCATTCTATAATGCTGTATATCGGCCCCAACCCGACCTATAAGATAAGAAAAATAACTTTTATTCTACTCACCTGTGGGGCGGTCCGGTCCGAGGGGTGTCTCTGGTCCTGGTCCGGTGCCTCCCATCTTCATGCAATGCTGTCTTCCTGCTTGCTTCATGTCATGCTCCTGCACAGGTGTATTTATCTGCCCTGTATTTATCTGCAGTACGCAGATGCCGGGACAGGTCAGAGAGGCCCAGCGCCTACGCACTGCTGTACTTTGCTCTGCCCTCAACAGGTCAGATACGTACTCCTGCGCAGGAGCGCGATGCCGGGGAGCCTGTGTGGATGTTGTAGGGACGCTTCATTTACACGAAGAAAGAAGGAGGACGCATCATAAGAAGATGGGAGACATCAGACCAGGATCAGTGACACCCACCGGACCGCCCCGCAGGTGAGTATAATAAAAGTTATTTTTCTTCTCTTACAGGTAGAGTTGGGGGCTTATCTACAGCATTATAGAATAGAATCACGGATACTTGCCGAATTTAAGTTATGGTTACCCAATTGGGGCTCTATACCACAGAACAATGAATATCAAAATTATCAAAATTAGAGACTCCTGTGCATCACCTGCAATTTCATCTCTACATCATGTCCTCGAAAGGTCCTGTGAATGCAAACGGAGGCATATCACGGCGCATGCGCAAGTCACGTGGGAGCCACCAACCAATGTGAGGTCTAATGAGCGGTCACTTGTCTGAAACCGGCAGGTCCTTCCAGGAGGACATGTACGTACCCAGACATCTCTAGACCGCGATATATACCTCGGTGGTCCACAGACCCGCACGCGCACTAGCCTCCCCTGCACACCAGGACTTATATTATACTCAAAATTCATATCATTATTATGGACAAGGAGTAAACAATGGACAATGCTCAATGATATATCTCAATGAATAAACATATTATGTTAATCAAAATCATACATGTGCCAATATGCAATTATTATAATGCAATAATTAATTAATAAAGTGCATAATGCAATTAAACACTAAATATTACAATGTATTATCCATCAAAAGAATATTAAACATTAAAGTGGGTATTTAACCAGTTGCTCTTGTGCATGGAGATATATGTGAAATTGGTTCATGGCTGCTGTTGATTATATTCCTATGGACTATAGTCCCTCCTTTTTAATTGTGTTCATGTACCCTTTTTGAATTTTTTGAATAATTCTTGAATGTGTTAATTGCATTTTGTAATAAAGATTTTGTAATATCTTTATACCATTTTGTGGGATCTAAATATGTGATTTTGGGTCACCACCAAAGTGATAAACATTATAGAATGCAGTATATCAGCCCTGAAAGGTGATGGCCGTTACTTATATCGGCCAAAACTGGTGACAGGTTCCCTTTAAGCTTTCATATTGCGCTGTCACTTAATAAAATGAATACCCTAACTAATACCATAAGTTATGGCTCACATTTAAAGTCAAATAATCATAATGCTTTACCAGCTGAAGGATATTCTTTAAGAAAGTTGTAGTGAAGTTTCAGGAAAGATGTGTATGTTACATTAAATTGTCCACTGGCGACAAAGTTTTGGTAAATTGAAAACAATAATTGCATAATAATTGTAAAATTGCTGACACTAGATTCTCCCCAAGCTTCATAAAATAGGATAATGGAGCAAACAGTTTCTGAACATTATGACTCTGAGGTTTCAAGACATTTCTTATTCTGCACAACAAATTGTACTAAATTTGTGTGAAATATTATAGTCCTACACAGTAGACGCTGGCTCTTGTGCAGAGTGCTCTAGTCATTCTTTTTTTTTTAATTGCCTGGAAACATTTTGGGGGATTTAGAAATGGAAACCGAAAAGACAATCTACATTTCAATCAAATAATGGAATATTCTAACTATTTCGCCCACCAAATGTTTCTGTTTGACTTCAGGAAAAAAGTTAACACCAATAACTGAGCTCATGATATATTATGGCAGCCATGAATAGCTATGAACTTTTCATACTGGGATATTATTGTATTCAATCATTGATATGGCTCTGGTTCTAAATGCTGAGGTCTTTTCACTCGAACAAAGCAGAGCAGAAAGAAAATAGGAGAAAAACGGTTTACATGATTTCAATGAATTCTAGCTCAAAATTTAGTATTACTTAACCCCGTCCGGTATACACACATGTATATTACCAATGGGGGGGGATTGTCTGCATTCCAATGTACATGGGCATCATGGTGCCCTTGTGCTCACCAAACACCCTGCGCTAAAGGCTAGGAAGTTATAAGGGTTAAAAGTTGACCAGCGATTTCTCATTTTTACACCATTTTTTTTTAGGGACCACATCACATTTGAAGTCACTTTGAGGTGTCTATATGATAGAAAATACCCAAAAGTGATACCATTCTAAAAACTGCATCCCTCAAGGTGCTCAAAACCACATTCAAGAAGTTTATTAACCCTTTAGGTGCTTCACAGGAATTTTTGGAATATTTAAAAAAAATTTACATATTTTTCACAAAATATTTGCTTCAGATCCAATTTTTTTATTTTCCCAAGTTTAACAGGAGAAATTGGACTGCAAAAGTTGTTGTACAATTTGTGCTGAGTACGCTGATACCTCATATGTGGGAGGTAACCATTGTTTGGGCGCACGGCAGAGCTCGGAAGGGAAGGAGCGTCGTTTGACTTTTCAACACAGAATTGGCTGGAATTGAGATCGGACGCCATGTTGCATTTGGAGAGCCCCTGATGCGTCTATACAGTGGAAACCCCCCACAAGTGACACAATTTTTTAAAGTAGACCCCCTAAGGAACTTATACAGATGTGTGGTGAGCTGTAAAAATAAAAAATCATAATTTTTCCACAAAAATGATCTTCTTGCTCCCAGTTTTTTATTTTTCCAAGTGTAACAGTAGAAATTGGACCCTAAAAGTTGTTGTGCAATTTGTCCTGAGTACGCTGATACCCCATATATAGGGGTAAACCACTGTTTAGGTGCATGGCAAAGTTTTTGCATCACCATATTTTGAGAGTTATAATTTTTCCATATTTTGGCTCACAGAGTCATGTAAGGGCTTGTCTTTTGTGGGACGATTTGATGTTTTTATTGGTACCGTTTTCGGGCACATGACATTTTTTGATCGTTTTTTATTCCGGTTTTTGGGAGGCAGACTGAACGAAAACCATCAATTCATTAATTTCTTTTGGGGGGGGCGTTTATACCGTTCTGCTTGTGTTAAAATTGATAAAGCAGTTTTATTCTTCGGGTCAGTACGATTACGGCGATACCTCATTTATATCATTTTTTTATGTTTTGGCGCTTTTATACAATAAAAACTATTTTATATAAAAAATAATTATTTTTGCATCGCTTTATTCTGCGAGCTATAACTTTTTTATTTTTTCACTGATGATGCTGTACGGGGGCTTGTTTTTTGTGGGACAAGATAATGTTTTCAAGCGGTACCATGTTTATTTATATCCGTCTTTATGATTGCGTGGTTTTCCACTTTTTGTTCGGCGGTATGATGATGAAGCATTGTTTTTTTGCCTTGTTTTTTTTATGGTGTTCACTAAAGGGGTTAACTAGTGGGGTAGTTTTATAGAACGTGTCGGACTCGTTACGGACACAGGGATACTAAATATGAGTACTTTTATTATTTACATTTTTTTTCACTAAAATATTTATTTATTGATATAATGAATATTGATTTTTTAATTATTTTTTAATTATTTTTTAAAATATTTTACAATTATTTTTTTTTTTTTATATTTAATTCTTAGTTTTACACTTTGTCCCACTATGGGACACTCATTTTCTGCAGGCTGATCACTTCTATAGCATGCAGATGAAGCAGCATCTGTATGCTATAGAAGCTTGCAGTGCTGCAGCTTCTCCGTACATTAACCTGTGACTTCCTGACATGCACTGCGCATGTCAGGAAGTCTCTTTGCTCTGGAGACCCGGATTTCGTTGTGACATCGGGTCTCCATGGGAACGATCGGGACCCCCGCAGCATGCCGTGAGGTCTCCGATCCAAAAGCAGAGGGGCTATCAGCCCCTCTGCAGCCGCTGGAATGCTGCGATCATCTTTGATCGCAGTGTTCCGGGGGTTAAAGTGCCAGGAGCGGTCCATGACCTCTCCTGGCACATAGTGCCGAGTGTCAGCTGTGAGAATCAGCTGACACCCGGCCACGATCGGCTGCGCTCACCCCATGAGTGAGTCCTATCGCTTCTAATAGCATTTGACGTATTATCTCGCATCTGGCAATTAAGGCCCAGGTCACATGGATGGGATGGTACGTCAAATGGTAGAAAGGGGTTAAGTTATATGATCCCAAAAATCAACATCTCTGGCACAGAAAAGCACGGTTGAAACACTAAAGGGGTTGGTCACTACATGGAAGACCTTTTCTGAATCCCTATGTTTGCCGCCAGTAAAATAACAACACTTATACTCACCTCCGATGCCCTTCCAATGGAGTCTGCACTGGCTTTCCCGGGGATCTCATGACATTGTTATGTCACGCTATCTATGCAGCCAATTAGCACTGGCTTCACTCTCCTGCCTTTGGACAGCTCGCATACATCTGAAAGAAGTGAGAGCTGCTGCTTCCAAATGAGAGAGAGTGAGTCCAGTGCTAATTGGTCGCTGGGATGGAGTGACATAACAATGTCACAATATCCCTGGGAGAGCCTGAACCGACACCACTGGAACTGTGATGGCACCAGAGGTGAGTGTAAAATTGTTAATATTTTACTAGAGGCAAACATGAGGATTCAGAATGGGTTATCCGAGTAGTGAACAACACCTTTAAGGTTAAAATTGGTTAGAAGTGTCTCAGCGAAAAATGACTGTTCAGAGAAAGCACAGCAATTTGTAGGGGACATAGGCCTTACAAAAAATGTACTGTAAATGCCAAAATCCATTGCTACAATTGCTAAAAATTGTTCTTTGTGCCTAATATGCTAATGAGGCACTCGGTGCATTCTTGGCGTGGCTGACAGTGCTTTTTTGAATAGTCATTTTCTGCTGAAAGACTCATAAAGTGGCTAATCATATGAAAGTCACACCCTTCACTCAATTTAGAAGCAAATCAATACAGACATAGATGATCATAGAGGCAGCTGATGCGGCTACTATGGAACTCATAAAATCAGTCTCTGAAGCTAAAAATGTCTGACGCTCAGATTAGGAACTGCAGTATTAGTAATAGTGCAGTGTACAGCTGAGTCGGGCAGCGAGAGGATACTCCTGTGAAAAGATAAAGGGGTGCCTCATATTGGGCAGTAGGTATATTCTGCAGTGGACAGCAGAGGTGGTCACTTGCTATTCGGGTCATGCATTTCACATTATTTTATATACAGACTTTTATTCATTATTGATAATATGATATAGATCTGGGGAAATAGAAGGCGGCTCTACTGTACAAGCACCGACCAGACCCATTATATCCTGCAGTGTGGTGATATTAATTAGTGCCAATAAGGGACTGTGTATCTTGACTTCTACTACAGTGTCCTTATATGCCTTGTATTACAGATTCACAATTTTGACACATTTTAATGTTGTGGATAAAAGTTTCTACTACTAGTAATTTGTACCTATAGGTCAATTCTACAAGTCCAGATGTGTTTATTATTATTATTATTATTACTAGTATTATTATTACTACCACTACTACTACTACTAATTATTGTTGTTATTATTATTATAATTATATGACTAATAATAATTCATATAATTTCACATTCCCTTTTGAAATGATTGATGGTCGGAACTGACACCTGCAATATTTTATCACAGTTTGATATGTATCAGAGCCAAAACCATTAGCGTTTGAGCCCTGAAATAAAGCCTGCATAATAATAATGTACAATCTTGTGAAGACCTACACCGCTATGGATAACATTTCACAAACCTTGCATCAGGGAGTGGTTATCCCATCCGATCGTGGGAAGATTCCGCTTTAACACTAACAGGGCTGTGAAATGGATTTGGTCAACTGCATGTTGTTAAGTGGGAGTAGATCTGCAGAACAACCATGAAGGCTAGGACAGGGTACAAGAAAAATAAAGCGTAATTACTTAGATAAAGAACAATGAGCCTTGTGATCCAACAGGTCTGGATAGAATCCAACTGTATGTCCGAGCATGAAAACACTTATCCCTGTAATATAAATACAAACTCATAAAGTATTTATAACAACTTCTAAATTAAAGTCTGTTCCTCCCTGGTAAGGATTGTGAGAAATGGGATGTTTCGTGAAAAAAAAAATCTTCCGTAGAAGAGAATTGTCTTGATACAGCAAGCGGTCATATTTAGAGGACCTTTCTTAATTTCAGGATTTTTTGGGCAAAATTTTTGTATTTATTTTTTATTGGATTTTTATTACTGTTTACATTTTGTATATTTTTTGGGAACATAGTTTTGATCTGGCTTAGTCAAAGCTTATAAGGTGTCGCAACAGCACCAAGGTGTTTCTTCACTAGATTATATAACAATGGTCCTCCAAGATTCAGTAATTAAACATAATAGCAGTGTTAGTAAGGTGGAATAATTAGACATGTCCTTGTCAACTTATCGTCATACAGTGTTGATTCTGAAAATTGCAACCCTCCAACCCCCTAAAGAATCAGGAACCAATTTTTCTTTTCTTAGGAAAAAAATATTTTCAAACTCCAATTATGCATTTTCCTGGATCAAAACCCCATTTCCAGAAACATAGTGCACAAAACATTTAAGGTATGTATCCGGTTCCCTTTTAATTTCCATAAATTATGATAACTGTACATTCATGCAAAGTTGTTAATATTTAGAAGATACTTATATGCTCTACACACTGGTAGTGACCAACTGGACTTGATTGATTGCCCAACGGACACTTAAAGGGGTATTCCTATCTCCAAGATCCTATCCCAATATTTAGTAGGTGTAATAATAATAATATTACTAGAAAAGACCTCCAAATAGAAATGTAGTATAGTTTTTCTGATTTTCTGTCTCTTTCCTCATGTGCAGGCATTGCAGGACCTTAGGTATCCACGGTTGCGTCCACTGATGAAGTAACAGGTAGTTGCTAGTGGACGTAACCATGGATACCTAAGGTCCTGCAATGCCTGCACATGAGAGAAAGAGACCAAGCAAATCAGAAGCACTACACTACATTTCTAATTGGAGGTATTTGCTAATATTTATTATTAAACCTACTACATATTGGGATAGGATCTTGGAGATTGGAATGCTCAACTATGTAAAGGGTTGAAACGTTGCTTGTCTGCATTACTAGGAATAACAGTGAAATGAAGTGGGAATTGGGATCTTTGGAGACAGGTATTCCTGGTGCAACTTTTTATTTACCAAGTACATGAAGATTTATTGCTGTTCTTCTCTTGAAATATGCAAGTTCCTCTTTTACAACCTACTTTCTTTTACAGTATTTTTTTAAATTTTACTATATTTCTTTTTTACGTATTTATTGTTCTGTTACAAAATGAAGCATGCAAAAAAATTAACAAATTTAAAGATGATTACTGGGTTTTTTTTTTCATAAAAGGTTTTAAAAAATTAACCTACTTGGAGTACAAGTTCCCTAAAGTCGATTCACAGAAAAAAAAATCTCAGGTCGGCTATTTGCACACTGAGGCTTCTTGCTGAATTTTTTATCATAAACTAAGTAAAACCTTCAAGTTTTTTGAGGAGTTTCAAGGTTTTGCAGAGTGTACGCTTAGTTTCTGCTCTAAAACCTTCTGAAAAAACTCTGTGAGTACATACCCATTTTTTAGTTTTCTAACACATTGAAAATGATTGGAAACATAGTAATGTTACTATTCTGCTCACTGAAATAAAAGCTGCGATAGGCAATGTGCACACAAAGGTTTTTCAGGAGTTTTTGGAGCAGAAATTGACTATGTGCACATAGTCTTTTGGAGCAGAAACTGAAAGGAAAACATTCAAAAAATCCTCCATATCTAAAAAAAACCTTAACTTGACATTTCTGCTCAGTTTCTGCTCCAAAAACTCTGCAAAAAGACTCAGTTTGCACACAGCCTTATAGCTTTGCACAACTGAACAATAAATTGTAAGCCATACGAGTTTTGTAGCCAAGCTAAACCTTCATCTGGTTTTCCTCAAATTTCTATACTATTTGAGAGGAAAATAGTTCATTGATTCATTAAATGCTTTATTATTTTGTATTTACCTCCTGCATCCTAACTAGTACATATCTATTTTACAGGCCTCTACATTTACCGTCATCACTCACATAAGATTCTACCCAGAAGGATCCAGAGGAAAACTACACAAATTTCATGTCATTTTCATCTTTGGTAAAATTTGAACCAAAGTAGATCGTTGTTACCACTCAGCCAATGTATTATGGAGGACTTCCCCCTCGAAGCTTTGGTGTTGAAAACCCTTAGAAAACCTTGATTGCTGCTTTACATGCCTCATACACAAGGCTCTACTATGTGAAAGAGGGCATCACCAGTGTGACACATGCAGATCCGGAGGGCAGGCTGTCAGTCATTACATACCTCACACTGATAATGCCCCCTTTCATTTTAAAGTAAACTCTGGAGGAAGATTCTCAGGGAGATCTATGTCCGGCCCATAGATCTTAACAGTTCATTTACATATTAAGAAATACGTGGATTACTCTTGAACATGACCACTCCCACATCCCAGATATCAAGGTATCAATTCATTCAACTTTCTATGACCTACATGTCCATATAGACAGCTTAGAAGGGTTGATCCTACTACAAGTTCCCTTTAAAAGGTTAAAGCTAATAGATTTAAGAATTTTTTAGAATTAATATTGTATGCATGTAAGTTTCGTTCTAATATAACAATAAGCATAAAATAATGTGATGACAATCCTCTTGCTTCCCAAACCTCATTTAATTTTCCCCACTTCTCAAATATTT
>JARQOD010000005.1:498557452-498590963 GCA_033576555.1 Oophaga sylvatica
GGTCGCTTTCTTGAACTTGTCCGTTTGTTGATGTTTTTTTAAAATGTGGTGCCCAAAACTGGACCGTATTCCAGAGAGGTTGCCCAAAGAGGAGTAGAGGGAATAATGACTTCACGTGATTGGCTGTATGCTTCTGTTAATACATCCAGAATTGTTTTTGCCTTTTTTTTTGCTGCTGCATCACACTGTTGATCATGTCAGTCTGTGATCTATTAGTATACCCAAGCTTTTTCACATGTGCTGTTGCTTGCCTTATTCTCCCTTCTGTATATGTTTTTTCATTTTTATTTCCCAGTGAAGTTACTTTGCTTTTTCCCTGTTAAAAACCATTCTGTTAGTTGTGCCACTGCTCAGTTTTATTTATATCTTTTTGAAATCCTCTCTTTCTCTAGTTATTAGCTATCCTCCTAGCTTTGTGTCATCGCAATTATCAGTTTACCCTCAATTCCTTCATCTAAATCATTGATAAGATGTTGAACAATTACAGGGCCCAAGACAGAGCCCTGTGGTACCCACTTGATTACATTCTTCCAACTCGATGGCAGCCATTTACTACCACTCTTTGGGTCCGATCAAAGCCAGTTATGAATCCACCTAACGTTGCCTTGTCCATTCCATACTTATAATTTTTTCAATAAGGATTGTGTGAGATACTTTGTCAAATGCTTTGCTGAGTCAAGATTTATATATCTTTCCAGCATTCGATCACCAGTCAGTGATTCTGTCATAGAAGGAAATTAAATTAGTCTGACATGACTTATTAGTTACAAACCCATGCTGACTCTGGTTAATCACTTCATTCTTGTCCAGGTACTTACATACATGTTGTTTAATAATTTGTTCAAAGATCTTTCCTGGTATGATGTCGACTCACAGGTCTATAGTTCCCTGGGTCCACCTTCTTCCCCTTTTTGAAGACAGGAACAACATTTGCTCTTCTCCAGTCTTCTGGGACTTCTCCTGTTCTCAAAGAATTTTCAAAGATTATGGGAGTGGTTCAAAAATTTCTTCTTCTTTTCTCCTTCAGTACTCTGGGGTGTAATTCATCTGGACCTGGAGACTTGAATTCATTTATGTTAGCTAAGTGTTTCCTCACTTTTTTTTCTGTTTATAGATATCTGGATTCTTCTATTCCCTTTTAAATTAGTACAGGGGAAAATCAGTTGATGTTACATTTCCTTTCTGAGAGAAAACAGATGCAAAATAGGAATTTAAAAGTTCGTCCTTTTCAACATCCTTTCTTACCATTTCATAATTTTCATCCGTAAAAATCCTATAGATCTTTGACTTTTCTTTTACTTTTGACATATCCCCAAAATCCTTTTTTATTGATTTTGACATCTCTTGCAAGCCTTAATTTCATTGTCAGCTTTAGCTAATCTGATTCTTCCCCTGCAGGTTCTGCAGACATCATTATATTCTTCTTAGATATGCCTCCCTCTTTCATTTGATATACATTTCTTTCTTGTTGGTTTTTGCAACTGCACGGTGACACTTTCAAAGTTTTCCCAATTATTCGGACTGACTGACCTTCATTTTCTTAAAGTAATGATGGCCACTCGTTTTTCTTTGCTTAGCTGCTTTTTTCTTGCCATAATACAAATTCTAACAGTCTATTCAGTAGGACTATCAGCTGTGTATCCACCAGACTTCTGCACACACAACTGATGGTCCCAACCCCATTTATAAGGCCAGAAATCCCACTTATTAAACCTGACAGGGCACCTGTGAAGTGAAAACCATTTTCCGGTGACTACCCTTGAAGCTCTCAAGGGGATGCCAAGAGTGTGCAAAGCAGTCTTTCAAGCAAAGGTGGCTACTTTGAAAACCCTAGAATATAAGACATAATTTCAGTTGTTACACACTTTTTTGTTAAGTTTTATAATTCCACAGTGTTTTTCTAGTTTTGATGCCTTCAGTGTGAATGTACATTTTCATAGTCATGAAAATACAGAAAAATCTTTAAATGAGAAGTTGTGTCCAAACTTTTGGTCTGTACTGTATGTGCTGCCATTAGCTACATAATCCCCACTGGCTAAAGTTAATGCTATTTACAACCCAGCTGATGAGTTTAGGGCCCCGTCACACATAGCGACACACCAGCGATCCCGACATCGATATGCACTTGTCAGGATCGCGGGTTTTGTGTCACTACTGATCGCTGCTGAGCTGCCAACAGGCAGCTCAGGCAGAGTTCAGGACAGCGACACTGCTGGTAACGTCGCTTAGTTACCCGCAGTGTACGTTGAATACCAGTCCGCTGGTGCAGGGAGCTGGTAACCAAGACAAAAAATTCATGAAACCCTTTTCTCTAAACATACATACGGCTCAGACTCCATTTCATAGAAGAGGAGATGCAAATAGGTTAACCAAAATGGAGTTAAGATAGATAAATAAATCCTACTCTCACAGACACATGTCACTTGTAAGATGCGCCAAATTCATTAAGTCTTCTCTTCCATAAAACTGGGAGTGCAAACGTTAGTCTTCAAGAATTAGAGCCATAGTTTTAGCCCCCCAAAGTGTAGGCACAATGAGTATTACACATTTTACATTGGTTACATTTACACGTAAGGAAAAAAATGGTTATTACTGCAATGTCATATTTATCAGGGCCTGCCATGATGAGACCTGGTGATTTATCAGAAGCAGGGACTGTGAACAAATATGTTCACACTACAGAATGTGCCTCATATTGTGCTGCATACAGAATGTGCCCCATTTTGTGCTCCATAGAGAATGTGCCCATATTGGGCTCCATCCGAATGTGCTCATATTGTGCTGCATACAGATGTGCCCCATATTGTGCTCCATACAGAATGTGCCTCATATTGTGCTGCATACAGAATGTGCCCCATATTGGGCTCCATACAGAATGTGCCTCATATTGTGCTCATAGAGAATGTGCCCTTTTTGTGCTCCATACAGAAGGGCATATTGTGCTTTACAGAATGTGCCCATATTGTGCTCCTAGAGAATTGCCCAATTGGGCTCCACACAGAATGTGCCCCTTTTTGCTCCATACAGATGTGCCCCATATTGTGCTCCATAGAGAATGCCTCATATGTGTCCATACAGAATGTGCTCATATTGTGCTCATAGAGAATGTGCCCCTATTGTGCTCCATTACAGAATGGGCACCATATTGTGCTCTATACAGAATGTGCCCCATATTGTGTCCATAGAGAATGTGCCCTATTGGGCCCCACAGAATGTGCCCCATTTGCTCATACAGATGTGCCCCAATTGTGCTCCATAGAGAATGTGCCTCATATTGTGCTCCATACAGAATGTGCCCATAGTGTTGTTCCATATAGATTGTGCCGCATATTGTGCTCCATACAGAATGTGCCCCATAGTGTGCTCCATAGAGAATGTGCCCCTTATTGTGCTCCATACAGAATGGGCCCATATTGTGCTCCATACAGAATGTGCTTTATTGTGCTCCATACAGAATGGGCCCATATTGTGCTCCATACAGAATGTGCTCTATATTGTGCTCAATACAGACTGGGCCCCAATTGTACTCAATACATAATGGTCCCATGTATTGTTCCATACATTAGAAAAAATCAAATACTTACGTCTTCCTCTTCCTGCCGCAGGGCCTGTCTCTCAGTGTCTTCTGACTCCTGCACTGCTCAGCGCAGAGGGCACTCTGTAGTGATGTCATCGCGCCTCTGTCTTGAGATGTCAGAGAGTGACAAGACATGGAAGAGATCGGAACCTGCGGTGGAAGAGGTAGAAGTAAGTATGGGACGACTCACAGGCCCCCATGCATTTGTTGGGTTTCTGGTATGTGCGGGTGGTGACGCTGGCTCTGCCTGCCTGCAAGATTCCCCTTCCACCTCTGGGCCCCAGTGCAGCTGCACTGGTTGCACTGGTGGTATGTCCGCTCCTGCATGGTGTATGGCAAACAGTGCTCTTACCCCTAGTAAAGATAGACTTCAGAATTGCTACAAATGCATAATCCCCAATGCACGTTTCGCATGTTTAGATGTCACTTCCACAGTGGGGGTCTGCTCAGAATGTAGTATTTATACTTTCAAGGTACTTGTGAAATAAAAAGTTGGAGCATAGTAAAAAATATACATGGCTGCTCCTGCTCCTTCTCCCGCTGCTCCCGCTAATCCCTGCATTGTATGATGGAGGGAGCTCTCTGTGACTGCCTATTGATATCACTTGTTATACCTTCTTCAATGTTCGAATTAGGCAGTAAATGCAACTATTTCTCTCCCTTTAGCTACTCCACAGGAGGTCATCATTATGGCTACTATGTGGGCTATACAGGTTGTCACAATTCTTGTCACAATTCTTCTTTCTTATGTATTGTCTCAGCCAGTGCATCTCAATGGGGTCCAATGTTATCAACCAAGGGAAAGAGCAAATGACCCAAAGGTGACTACTTGTTGTTTAGGGGATGGGAGAAGAAAGAGAAAAAGTAGCAGTGTCCCAATTAGTGCTCTTAAAGGGCTCAGGATAGTTGTCTTTTTTAGTCCTCTTTCCTTTAAATATGTGCCAAGTATATGTTTTTTTTTGCTATGTGTTGATGTATTTATACACATACACATATTAATATGTCCTGATTACGTATATAACTACTATTTATTGTTATTTTGCTGTTTTGTATTTCAATTGCCCCAACACAAGGCATTGATATTCTTTAGTCTCTAGGAAAAAGAGTTCTTTATTTGCTTTTATCCCCAAAATGTATTTCTATGGAATTGTTTAGCTATTTTAGGCTGAAAACATATGAAAATATTTATTGTCATGTGTTTGGCATTTTTTACAGCTTTACACATGACAGCTAAAACATCTTTTGGGGGTTCATTCAAGAGCCTGGTCTAAATTATCCCAGAGATGTTGCATTGTTGCTGCACTACTTATTGTTAAAAGAGAAATTGGAATATATTGCAGATCCTGTGACACATTGTAAATGAAATGTCAGATTTATGAAGACTATAAGAGTGGAAAATGTGCCTATTAAACTTGTGGCAGGGTAAACAACACTATATATAGCCATTTTCTTTACTTGAATGGTTTGCTTAATATATACTATATTTGATAATGAGTAATCTGATGGCATTCAGTTTTATTTTTAGTCCATTTATATTCTTTTTTTTTGTTAAATAAAATAATAAAATTAATGTATAACTTACCATGTAAGGACTCACATGATATGCATATAGAAAACAATGAAATATACCCAGGCTGCTTACACAGAAGATACCAGATACACTATACAGACAAATGTATTGGGACGAGTACAGGTTACTAGGGTTGAGCATTCCGATACTGCAAATATCGGGTATCGGCCGATATTGGCTGTATCGGAATTCCGATTCCGAGTTCCGATATTTTCGTCTTATCGGATACCGGAATCGGGATTGTCACTGTCACTGTCAGTGTCCGTCGGTCGGGTCTGTCAGGAGTCAGCGGCACTTACCTGGCAGAAGATCTCCGGCGGTCACGGCCTGGACTGCTTCATGGCCGCCATCTTCTTTCCCCGGCGGTCACATGCAGTTTCTCGCGATAACTGCAGTGACTGCTGGGTAATCCCGGCCGTTAAAGCAGTCAGTCCGATGACGTCACCGCCGGGGAAGCAGGTAATCAGCTGTGCTGCGTCGCGATGACAGGCTCTGCCTGTCATTGCGATGTAGCAGAGTTGGATCGTCGTGGGACTGTCGTTATGGACTGCGTCGGACAGGTGGTATACTGTTGGTTTGTTTTTTTTCTTTTTTTACAGGAGATCGATGGCGTCGCAGGAATGAGAGTGTAATAAAAGAAATGAAAACTGTGTTGTCTCTTTTATTTCATTAAATACTTTTTTCTTGCTTTGTCTTTTTTTTAAACATTTAATAACTTTGGGATTAATAATGGATCGGTGTCTTATTGACGCCTATCCATTATTAACCGGGCTTATTGTCACCGTGCAATCAACGGTGACAATAACCCCTTATTACCCCGCTTGCCACCGCTACAGGGCAAGTGGGAAGAGCCGGGTAAAGTGCCACAATTGGCACATCTTTTGATGCGCCAAATGTGGGGCTGCTGTAGCCTGGTATTATCAGGCTGTTGAGGGCCAAAATCCATGGGCCTTGACAGTCTTTTAATACCAGGCCGCAGCAGTCTGCATTTTACTTGGCTGGTTAACAAAAATAGGGGGGATCCCCACGCCGATTTTTTTTCGAGGGGATCCCCTATTTTTGTTAACCAGCCAAGCTAAGCAGACTGATGTGGCCTGGTATTATCAGGCTGGCAAGGTCCATGGATATTGGATCCTTACCAGCCTGAAAAACCAGGCCTCAGCGGTCTGCTTCATCTGGCTGGTTAACAAAAATAGGGGGGACCCCACGCCAATTTTTTTCGAGGGGATCCCCTATTTTTGTTAATCAGCCAAGATATGCAGACTGCTGTGGCCTGGTATTATCAGGCTGGCAAGGTCCATGGATCTTGGCTCCTTAACAGCCTGAAAATCCAGGCCTCAGCGGTCTGCTTCATCTGGCTGGTTAACAAAAATAGGGGGGACCCCACGCCAATTTTTTTCGAGGGGATCCCTATTTTTGTTAATCAGCCAAGATATGCAGACTGCTGTGGCCTGGTATTATCAGGCTGGCAAGGTCCATGGATCTTGGCTCCTTAACAGCCTGAAAATCCAGGCCTCAGCAGTCTGCTTCATCTGGCTGGTTAACAAAAATAGGGGGGACCCCACGCCATTTTTTTTTCGAAGGGAACCCCTATTTTTGTTAATCAGTTCCCTCTGACGTCACTGATGGTGTCCCTGGCTGACCTGAAGTGAAAGTGGAAAGCAATCAATTAAGCTTTCCACTTAAGGGCCCGTCTCACATAGCGATATCGCTACCGAGATCGCTGCTGAGTCACTAGTTTTGTGACGCAGCAGCGAGCTCACCAGCGATATCGCTGTGTGTGACATTCAGCGACGATCAGCCCCCCTGCCGGGTATCGCTGATCGTCGCTGAAATGTCAGGACCTTTTTTTGATCGCTGGTTTCCCGCTGACAGGCACACATCGCTGCGTGTGACAGGCGGGAGACCAGCGATCCGCTGGTAACCAAGGTACACAGCGGGTTTCCAGGCGCGGGGCTGTGCCTAGAAACCCGCTGTGTACCTTGGATACCAGCGCCCTGATGCAGGGAGCTGGTATCCAAGGTACACAGCGGGTTTCCAAGCGCTGCGCGGTGCCTGGAAACCCGCTGTGTACCTTGGTTACCAGCGGATCGCTGGTCTCCCGCCTGTCACACGCAGCGATGAGTGCCTGTCAGAGGGAAACCAGCGATCAAAAAAAGGTCCTGACATTTCTGCGACGATCAGCGATACCCGGCAGGGGGGCTGATCGTCGCTGAATGTCACACACAGCGATATCGCTGGTGAGCTCGCTGCTGCGTCACAAAACTAGTGACTCAGCAGCGATCTCGGTAGCGATATCGCTATGTGAGACGGGCCCTTAAGCGATGTTACCCGCAGTGTCGCTGTCCCAGATCGCTGCCTGAGCTGCCTGTTTGGCAGCTCAGCAGCGATCATGTAGCGATACACCAGCGATCCTGACAAGTGCATATCGTTGTCGGGATCGCTGGTGTATCGTTATGTGACACCCAGCCTTTACTCTCCTGTCAGGCAGGAGAGGAACTCATTCATTTGGGGTTTACTGTGAGGCTGCAGCATTAGCTGCGGTCCCTGCAGTAAACATTAACCCTTTCTGAAGGATTACACCGTGGGACCTGACTGTGCATGGGATAGGTAAGAATAATTTTGCTTTTTTTTTTATTTTTATTACAGGAAATGGTTTTTGCAGTAAAATAAAAGATGGTCAAAAACATGTGTCTTTATTTCATTAAAATGATTTTTAATTAAAGTGTGTGTGTTTTATTTTTATTTCATGCAATAGGATTAATAATTGATAGTTGTCTAATTGACAGCTCTCAATTATTAACCTGGCTTAAGGTCACCTTTCAATAGCAAGGTGGCTTTAACCCCATATTAACCCATTCGCCACCGCTACAGGGCAATGGGAATAGACGGGCAAAGTGCCAGAAAGGGCGAATCTAATTATAGATTTGTCTTTCCTGGGGTGTCTGGGGGCAGATGTTAGTAGCCGGGGGAGGGCAAAAATAATGGTCCCTCTCTGGGCTATTATTATCTGCCCCCACTCACTGGCTTTGTCTGTCTGGTTGCGAAAATAGGGCGGGAGCCCACGCATTTTTTTTCAGCAATTTTACACCTCATATATATATATATACATGTCATTGAATTTGTGACACATATATATATATATATATTTATATTTGTAGTTCATACACTTCTACATAGTATAATAGCCGCTAATTCAATTGCCGGCTTTTGTGAAAATGCAGAACCCGACATGAAATGACACTTGGTGTACATAGGGTTAACCATGTCTTTTCATGTCCTTTGCTATCTAATTTGCACAAACAATTAAATCAGACTATGTGTGCAAAATTTCACACCTGTAGGGGTTAATTAAAGGTGTAAATTCGTAGCAAAAAAGTCCGTTTTTTTTACAACAAATTTACACCTTTAATTAACCCCTACAGGTGTGAAATTTTGCACACATAGTCTGATTTAATTGTTTGTGCAAATCAGATAGCAAACGACATGAAAAGACATGGTTAACCCTATGTACACCAAGTGTCATTTCATGTCGGGTGCTTCTGTCTTTTCACTGAAGCCGGCTTTACCCGGCAATTAAATCAGAGGATATTTTACTATGTAGAAGTGTATAAACTATACATATATGTATATATATATGTCACAATGACATGTATATTATATATATGTATTCTATGTGTGTATATTTAGTGTTTACAAGGAAAGAATGGGGTTTTTTTAGTTGCGATATTTTGTTCCCATAGACTTACATGGGACTTCCGGTATCGGTATCGGGTATCGCCGATATTTTAGTGATATCGGCGGTACCATTCCGATTCCGATACTTTAGGATATCGGAAAGTATCGCTCAACTCTACAGGTTACACCTACAGGAGTTTTTATGTCTTCCAATTCTAAATCCAAAGATATTAGTATGGGTTCCCCATTTACACTCTTCTGAGAAAGATTTCTATAAGATTTTGTTGTGTGTCTGTGGAACTTTTTGCATATTATCCCCCTTCCGACATCGGGCATAATAGTACGCTGATGTCGGACTCCCTCCCTTTGATGTGGGCTCTGAAGTTGAGCCCACATCATTTCCGGCACATGTCAGCTGTTTTGAACAGCTGACATGTGCCTCTAACAGCTACGGGTGGAATCACGATCCACCCGCATCTGTTGACCCATTAAATGCCCCTGTCAATCTCTGACAGCTGCATTTAACTCGCGCTTCTGGCAAGTGCACCGGAAATACTGCCCATCGGTGACCTCGTCACGTGATCGCGGGTGACCGATAGGTTGACAAGACAACCAGAGGTCTCTCTTATGGTTGTCACTGCCGGATTGCTATGAGCGTCGCCGGTGGACAGCGCTCATAGCAAATGAGCAATTCTGCTACATACAGGCAATCTGATCATCGCCTGTATGTAGCAGAGCCGATCGGACAACTGCGGCTGCTAGTCTCCCATGGAGACTGTTAAAGCATGGCAAAAGTAAAAAAAAGTTTTTAAAAATATAAAAAATTAAAAAAGATATAAAAGTTCAAATCATCCCCCATTCACTCCATGCAAAATAAAACAGTAAAAAAACCTCAAAACATACACATATTTGGTATCACTGCGTTCAGAATCTGCCAATCAATATAAAAAAAGAATCAACCTGATCACTAAAAGGAGTAATGAGAAAAAAGTCACAACTCCAGAATTACCCTTTTTTTTGGTAGCCTACTTTCCGTGAGGGAAAGAGTACAATAAAAACAATGGATTTTACAGGACCGGTGAGTACCCGGTACCTGCAGGCTTGATTGCTCAGTCCAAAGTACAGTTTAAGGACAAGTTAAAACACACAGGTTGAATGGTGCCGGCTTTCCTTTTCTTTTTGTTTCTACAATATTTTATTTAATGAGATAAAGTTGTAAAAAAATTGCCAGTAGGGTACACAAAAGTAAAAAAAAAGATACATTAAAATGTTAATAGATTCAATATTACACTTATTACGATTTTTTATTCAAACTTCTGATGTTATTTTCTTTGGAAAAGAGCTTGGAATCATTAGTCTAAACTAGTGTGGAATTATTGGCGCTATGTAAGTAAGCATAATAAATAAAATAAAAACAAATTAGTCATAATGTGGTAAAATGAAAAAATGTTATAGTGGCAGCAGAGTTCATAAATATAAAAGTAGATAAATGAAATTGTAATAGATTTGATATTGAACTTTGAGGAATGTTTCTTCTTTGGAAATAGCTTTGACTCATTGGTTATAACAGTAAAAAGAAGTGGATGGCAGATTTATTCAATTCTGGTATATTATGCTAGCTTGAAGTCTAATTTTCTGTTAAATGTTATCTTTTTTTAAAGGGGTTGTTTGGCCTAAGGATACAAGTCTGCAGTCACTCTCCCTGATTGCAGACTTTTGAATCGTCACATTACATGCAGAGCACACTGTGAGGATTATCCGGTGATGGCGGCAAGAACGGGTGGTCATGTGACTCCAAGTATGCGATTTGCATACTTCCGGCGTTCCATCTGGACTGTGTCGGACCTAGCTCAGTACACTTGCATTGTGCAAGACCTCATCCATCTAGTTGGCATGCAAATCACATACTTGTGATCTCATGCCCGTAGCTCCGAACAACAACATCAGAGAATCCTAATAGCGCGCATTGCGCGTGCTGTGAGTTTCACAAGTTTACAGTCACATAGAGTGACTGCAGTCTTATGGCTTAAGACCGAGCCACTCCTTTAACACTGAAACAGGAGCAACTCGTTCTTTTTAATGGTCCTTTTCACTGTAAATCAAATCAATAAAATGGTAATCTTCTATGTTGTACTGTAGTTTTCCCTACAATGAAATAACTTTTTTAAATGGTGTCGGAAAATAAAAGGACTAAACACAAAAGTCTCATGTTTTCGCTACCCCCTTTCATACGTTTATATATTGAAGAGAAACAATGAATTAGTTAAGCGTTCTCCTTTCACTTCTGAAACCTTAGAATTATGTGTATTTTTTGCAAATACAGGCCAAGCTGAATGCGATGTCACAAAAGAACGTCTGTGCTCTAAATTTAAACATTGTAAATGACCATACTGTCTTCTGAATATTTTCCCATGGTAAACCTTTACTGTAATCATATGACACTGTGTATCTTGCATTTTTGTTCTTCTTGTTTGTTCAAGCAGCACCAGTTATTCTAGTTATTTTGTGCAGCTAATACATTGTTAGTGATGACTGTATGTTTACATGTAAGTCATAATACTTCAGATTCGCTAAAGGGGCTGATAGGCAGTAGGATCATGGTATTATGTGGAGATTGCTAGATTTGAAGAGGTGAATAAAGCGTAAATGTTCCATCGTCTTCATGTAGGGTCTAAGACAACCTGTTTTACAAGAGGAGTTAAGTGTGAAGCCCCCTCATACATTTTAGGCCAAATGATGATCCGTCCAATCATTCAGCTGGCAGTGGTTGTCTTGCCGACTCTCATGTTACCCAGGAGCACTGCCTCTGCTGAGCTCTCCCTGTTGTCACGACTGTTAGAGGTCACAGGCTCAAAAAGGCTACCTTGGACAGACTTAGCACAAGCCACTCCATCTGGCAAATTCCAGACGAACCCCAACATTCACCCTTTAACCCCTGTACAGGGATCTGGTATTACAATGGGGTCCAGTGGTTTTCTTCCATGGAAGGGCTGCCATCTGGAGGAGTGAGCCAGAGACAAGAAGGATCACCAAGCATGGTCAGAGCGAAAAGGATCACATCAGGAACAGAATCGCAGCACAAGGGAATTGTCAAATTTCACACCGAGGTCAGAAAACAGGAGGAATCTTCCACCCAAGACTCTCAGAAAGGAGTAATCAATAACCAGACATTTAACCTCATAGATCTCTGATTTAGCAGCACCTAAAGTCCCAGGAATGAAACACAATTGATGCTGTCATGCATCACCCTAGCGGTCAAAGCAGGAACATAAGGGACAGTAATTAACACAGATGTTACACCTGTGGTCTGAATAGAGAGCCTCTGCCAGAAATCTCTAATGGCGGCTTATCTCTTGATATGCTAAATCCTTATTGGAGGCCCCATACACATTAGACTCTCGACCAAACTCATTGATAGGTGGGCATGGACGATGTTAGACTAATGTGTATCAGGGCTTTAAAGGGAAATTATCATTTTAATAAGTACATGTGAAAATAAGAAACTATGTAATATATCTTTGTTAGAGAAATCTTCTTCTTTCTCCTCTGGGGCTGATCATTTTCTCTCAAAATCCTCAATTAAGTGGTAAAATGTGCCTTCCGTGAATACAGAATTCCCATTACTGAGAAGAATCCCCATCAAATCATATGTCAGTTATGATATTGGCATTTTCATATGGAGCAGATGGGTTTTGGGGCCTACTTTTAGACCAGGACTCCATATGCAAGTGCTGCCCCTGTGAGCCGCCCGCCAAGAGCTGTGGGGTACTCGGACCCGAGCCCGTTGATTTCTATGGGGGATGTCACGGTGGCCACGGCTCGGTCCGTGGCCCTGGGCGCTCACCCAAAAAGGGGATATTTACAGGGGATAATGTTTGTATTGTGATTCGTGACGCCACCTGTAGTGTCTGGCCAGGGTGACCAGCGCTGCTGTGCAGGTCCTCTGGAAGGGATGGTGTTGTGCAGCTAGATGGTAAACCTCCTACAGGTGAGGCTGTGTCCCTCCAGGGAAGGTAAATGATGTATTTGAGGAATGGTACTGGGGAGTGTAGCAGGGAGATGTGCGACGCTGAAATAATCAGGGAGGCAGTCCAAGTGCAGTTTCAAGGTTTACTCACAGTCTTTGACCACAAGACAGATGCCCGCCTGGCACTGTGTCCTCCGGGAGAGTGGTCCAGCAACCCCCAGGTAGATTGGTCGCACTTCCCAGGACTCCCTCTCAGTGTGTTCCTTTCTGGCCTTCACTCTCTGTGCTATTTACTCCTTTCTACTTTCTAGCACCTCACCATACAGTCCTTTGGATCAGAAGCTGCGGGCGTGTCGGGAAACAGATCAATGCTATACATCATTGGTCCTATATAGCTGCCTTCCAGGGGATGCTGTTGGTGGTGGTGGCAATGACCCATAAAGAGATCGTCGCCGTCGGCTTACTAGCAGGGCGTGAAGCTTTCCCACTAGTCTAGGGGCCATGCCCTGATGGCCTTGGTCCTTCCTGCTTCAGGATGGGGGCCACGGATGGATAAACCAACGTCCGTGCCTTTTCGGACCCTTTCGTTGACTCTAGCAGTTTCTCCCTGAGGTGAACTCAGACGAAGACTCAGTCAGAGACTGGCTGCTCTCTATTCTCACAAGCAACCTAAGTGCTGCTCCTAACTCCACCCACCCTTAACAACACCCTTTGCTAACCAGGCTGAGTCAGACCATCCTCCCGAAGGGTACGTCCGTATGCTCAGCTGACATGGTGTGTTGGATGCAGGTGTGGAGTCCTAGGGGTGCTTCCTCCTTACCTGAGAGTCAGGTGCAACACCTCTGTGGTGACTGAACCCTCAGGGGCCCCACACCTGCACCATCCACAGCCATGCCCCTGAGGAAAGTGAGGAAAGCGACAATTGTTCTACATATAGTTTGTACTTAGATTTTAATTTAGTCTTTGTGAACACAACTTGAGGAATTTTGTGCTTCAGTTTCTCATGGTTCAGAGCAAAGAAATTGAAAAAAAAATATTTTGCTCTTCCGTATTTTACAGGCCCTTTAAGCCATCTTCAAAAAGCTTTTTAGCAAAATAATAAGCAATTATTTTGATTATATTTATAATGAGTTATTCACCAGAAAACTGGAAGAAGAATGTAAGTAGCAGAACATTTACAAACACAGAGAAAGTAGTTGAGAGCTTTGCCCATTACTCTGTCATCAAGCACATCAGCTTCAGGTTATGCTAAGCACATTTGTCCATGTATTCCGATATGAGTTCATGTGGCTGGAATTTCAAACACTAGCCAGCTGTGGGAACCAAGGGAAAAGCTTGTCACACTGAATGCCATAGAAATATGTTCCTATCTCATATGTGGCAAGAGCATACCGGTATTGCTTAAGTCTCTCCCATAAAAACATCACTATTGAAGAAGCACAACAACTTTTTTGCCTAATCAACTTGTAATAAATAGAAAACCATGGCAATTATTGAATCATTTCAAGTGCAAACAGGTTTTTTATGAATTCAAGGTAATCAGGTTTGGCAGGTGGAAGAGATACTGTCCAAATATTGTGCAAGACTTCTGTATAATAGGCATTTAGATTCACCATTCTTTCAGAGCACATAATTGACTTGTATAGTTGTAGTATTGGTATTGCCAGAAGATAACTAGGCATATACACTATTGGTTTAACTTTTATTCTGCTTACTTAGGCACTTTTAGAAGAGAAGCAAGTTGCATATACAATGAATATGAAACATTAAACAGTTGTGAGACAGTGAAGGAATATGTGTTGAATGGGGTGTACATTTCACCTAGGTATAAGGGAAATGTGTGGCTTTGTAAACCTAGTGGTAGAGAAAGGTCACTACACCTTACATTCATTACACACTTGCAGCTCAGGCCTGAAACTACTCAGGTCTTAATTAGGAGACCAGAAGTAGGTGTCTGCAAACACAATCATGGAGCACGTTTAGTCTGGACACAGGAGGGGTCCAGGCACAGAAGGTGTCTCCAGGAGTTTGAGCTATCTCAGTCTGGGTGCTCGATGTACCCCGGACACAGGAGTAGTCTCAGTGAGAATCCGTGCGAATAGCGACTGAATAGGAGTGGAGCTCTCTCAAGTCTGGACGTTGGATGTGCCTTCAGACACAAGGAGGAGACTCTGTGAAACTCCACGCTGGTAAATGCTGAACATATGTGTTGTTTTGGGCTCAGACTGGTAGAGTCTGGACCCGGATAGAAAGGGAAATCTATCTAAGTGTAATTAGTGGCTAGACAAGCCCAGGTCTTCTGTTTATGATTTGTTTTTTATCTGTTGGCTGTAGACTTTAATAAAACTGGTTGCGGCCAGTGTTTACCAGAACTGCTGTCTGAATGAACTGTTTTCGTGCCACTCTGTCTACCCAGACAGCGATCCTAGAGCTATATCCCCTGAAAAGCTTACAATTGGTGGAGAATGCGAGCAGCACAGTGGCTTAGAGACAGCAATAAAGGTGAAGTCTGTTGAAATAGCAGCAGAGGAAAAAAAAAAAAAAAAAGTGTGTCAGCAGAAACGTCTGTTTGGAGCAGTCTTAAAGAGACAGGAGCCCTAATAGACTTTGCAAAGAAAAAAAAAAAAAAAAGTGTCTGCACAGCAGAGCTGAATTTTTCTATGGAAAAGACTGTAGAGTGTGTATGTCTTGAGTGAAGACTGCCGTTGTTAAGACAAGTCTGACAGCATGGATGACAGCATGGAGGCACTGTTTGAACAAATGGCGCAAGTTAATATGCAACATAAGACTGCTGTGATTGAGACAGATGAGTCCGGCCGTATGGAGGAGCTCGTTGAGTACCTGGTACAGGCCCAGCAGAGCATGCAGCTGCGGTGCCAGCTACAGCAGCAGGAGAATAACCGGTTGTTGAAGCAGATTGCAGCTCTCAGCACCTCGTCCCAGAGTAATGTTGTGAAGGTGCTGGCATTGTCCGCTGTAAAGAAGGCGGTAAGACGGTCCCTGGAAAAGATGACACCTCGTGATGATGTGGAGGTATATCTCACTAGGTTTGAGAGACTGGCAGAGAAGGAGAATCTGCCCCTATCTGAATGGGTGTTTTTTGAAAAAAATTCAAAAAAAGAAACGACCACAGATCCAAATATATAATATCAAAAATACAAAAGTTTTTATTAACACATGAAAACAGACAGGAGTATCAGGACAGTGAACACACAGTGGTAAGCTATCTATTAAAGATATACACCAAAAATATATCAACCTGGGTTCCTTGAAGATTTAAATAGAATTCAGGGCACATATATAGATGTAAGAGCTAGAGCAGTCAAAATGTGTTGTAAGTAATAAGATTGAATGAAAATGCCAGTGCATTTACTACAACACATGCTGCACCGAAGCACATGTGGATGTCACCGTTACTATATGTGATCAACATTCATGCATCCACATAAAGACTGGCCAGCTATAATAAGCTGGAAACCAGCGATAGTAACAACAATTGCCCATTGTGAAAATCAGGAGTGCCTGTGACTTACCATCAGTCACATAAGAACGACCATATATCGCCCACAATGGAGGTAAAGTGACTGACATGGAGTAAATAAGGAGAGCATTACCTCCAGCAATAATACCAGGCACTCGAGAGGGAAACCAGGATGATGAGAACGTGCCCCGACGCACGTTTCGGTAGTTACACCTTCGTCAGGGGGCATAAGAGTGGTAAGAACCGAGCGCTTCCAAAGCTACATAAAAATGCAACAGTGCCTCCTGGGCGTCCCATAGTTTCAGGAAATGGGAACTATTTGGAACGAATTAACCAGTGGATAGATTCAATCTTGAAGCCTTTGGTTGAAGAATTACCCTCTTATTTGAAAGATACAAACCAATTGCTTTGCAGGATGGATGGTCTGGTGCTGGACAGTGACTCCACGTTGGTTACGGCTGATGTGGAGTCGCTGTACACCAGTATCAGACACAGTGATGGGCTTCGTGCCACCGAGTTTTTCTTACAGACCTCCAGTATCCCCCCTGCATTAAAAGAATTTATACTAGAAGTTCTGGAATTTACTTTAACCCATAGCTTCTTTGTGTTTAAAGGGTCCTTTTTCCTACAGACCCAGGGAACAGCCATGGGGGCGGCGTTTGCGCCCTCCTATGCCAATCTGTTCCTGGGTCTGTGGGAAAGGGACCTTTTCCTGTCGGATCGGCAGGCATCTATGGACCGCGTCCTATTGTGGACGCGGTACATAGATGATATCCTGCTGATCTGGCAGGATTCCACTAGCTCATTGAATGTATTTTTTGAATGGCTCAACAATAATGACATGAATATAAAATTGACCTTTTGCCATAATAAAAACAAAATTGATTTTTTGGACGTTTTGCTAACAAGGGATGAAAATCATTCGATCCAAACTACAATCTTTAGAAAGTCCACAGCCACAAATTCTTTGTTGCATGCTTCCTCGTCCCATCCGTCACATATGATTCGGGCTATACCCACTGGCCAATTCATCAGACTCAGACGTATTTGTTCCAATGATAATGAATTTGAGAGTCAGGCTGATTTATTAAGAGGTCGTTTGATTGAAAGAGGCTACAGTAATAGATCCTTAAAGAAAGCTTTTAACAGAGCCAAATTCAGTGAGAGAAATACTCTCCTGTATAAGACCGGAGGTAGGCCTCATTCAGAAACAACAAGATTTATCACCACCTATAATTCTCAATCAAATAAGGTCAAACAAATTTTAGAAAAAGCATGGCCGATTCTGAAAACTGATCCGATTTTGGCCAAAATTACCACCGTTAGACCACAAATTACATATAGGCGTTCCAAAAACCTTCGTGAACATCTAACCTCCAGCCATTATGAAAGTAATCCCCCCGGACATTTCTTGAGGACTTTAGCAGACGCAAGGGTTGCTTCAAGTGCGGACACTGCGTGGCATGTGTTAATGTAGATCGTAAGAATTCATTTATTGATTCATCTGGGAAAAAATCTTTTAAAATCCAGAAATTTATAACATGTGCCACTAAATGTGTGATCTACTATGCCACATGCCCATGCTCCCTGATTTATGTGGGATTGACCACACGGCAATTAAAAGTCAGAATCAGGGAGCATGTGCTTGGGATAGAGGCAGCAGGTAATGAAGAAGACTTGGCAAACCTTAAAACACTTCCCAGACATTTTAAGACTTACCATCAATGTAACAGCAGAAGCTTAAGAGTCATAGGGATAGATTGTTTAGATCTAGGAATTCGAGGGGGTGAGGTTACACAACGTTTGGCACAACTTGAAGCCCGCTGGATATGGACTCTCAACACAGTCCATCCAACGGGCTTAATGAGAACTTGAGCTTCGCACCCTTCCTTTGAAAGACACCTTTTTGTTGAGGGTTTGTGTCTATTTTTTTGATATCTCCTTTGTTTTTAACCGTTTGTGCTTTTATTACATTTATGTCTCATTGTTTACTTCTATTATCATTTTAGGTTTTGTTAAAAAAAATTTTTTTCATCTTGGACCTTTAATATGGAGAACATTCTACAACATCTGTATATATTTCATCAACCACAATCGCATATATATAGGCTACCCCCCTTTTTTTAAATCCCAGTTGCCTGTGCAAAGTATTTGACTATATGTATTTTTGCTTTCTGTTTGCAATATCTGCATGAAAAGACATGATTATGTTTGCTTTGGCCATATATGGGCCCTTGTACATTGTCTGTGAACCATATAGGTTTATATTGAATGTTTAAGATGATATGTTACCATGCTATTTGCTTTGTTTGAAATTTAATATCTGATCATGTTTGCTTGGGTCACTATACTGTTCTAGATTATGTTTAAAGCGATTGGTATGTATCCATTTGCACTCCGTACCTGTACGCTTGTGGGCTGGGGCGCTGCGCGGTGCTCTGTTCCCTGTGTCTTCAGCGTTTGGTTGCCATGACAATGTTGTGGCACCCATCCGTTTGACGCAGGCGCAGTGCATCGGGCGACGTCATCGGCTCCACACGCGTCACTTCCGGTACGCTAAGTTTCACTTCCGGTCCAAGTGTTTTTAAAGCGCTCGGTTCTTACCACTCTTATGCCCCTGACGAAGGTGTAACTACCGAAACGTGCGTCGGGGCACGTTCTCATCATCCTGGTTTCCCTCTCGAGTGCCTGGTATTATTGCTGGAGGTAATGCTCTCCTTATTTACTCCATGTCAGTCACTTTACCTCCATTGTGGGCGATATATAGTCGTTCTTATGTGACTGATGGTAAGTCACAGGCACTCCTGATTTTCACAATGGGCAATTGTTGTTACTATCGCTGGTTTCCAGCTTATTATAGCTGGCCAGTCTTTATGTGGATGCATGAATGTTGATCACATATAGTAACGGTGACATCCACATGTGCTTCGGTGCAGCATGTGTTGTAGTAAATGCACTGGCATTTTCATTCAATCTTATTACTTACAACACATTTTGACTGCTCTAGCTCTTACATCTATATATGTGCCCTGAATTCTATTTAAATCTTCAAGGAACCCAGGTTGATATATTTTTGGTGTATATCTTTAATAGATAGCTTACCACTGTGTGTTCACTGTCCTGATACTCCTGTCTGTTTTCATGTGTTAATAAAAACTTTTGTATTTTTGATATTATATATTTGGATCTGTGGTCGTTTCTTTTTTTGAATTTTTTTCAAAAAACACCCCTTTGTGATTTCCAGCGATAGATCCTCATTTTTTCCTGCATGCAGCCTATATACTTCATTGTATTATCACTATGATTGTGCTGCTATTTGCTTTTTGTCATATTTTTTCAGTATTCCCTATCTGAATGGGCCATGATGGTCGCCCCCTATCTGATTGGAGAGCCCCAAAGGGCCTGTGCTGACCTGAGCGAGCAGGACAGCCAAGACTATGCCAAGCTGAAAGCGGAGATTCGTACCCGGCTGGGTGTTACGGTGACAGCCCGTGCCAGGGGAGTTCATGACTGGAGTTGCAGTTGGGAGTCTGCAGTCAGCAAACCTGATTATGGAGTTGAAAAGGTGATAGTGAACCGCTACACCCGAGCACGTCCTCCTGAGGTACAGCCGTCTGAGAGGTCATCACTTCAGAGTTCCCGGACGCTGAACTCTCGCGGTAAGAGCGTTCCAGCTGTTGGGGACATGTGGGTGGAGAGGTGTGATGGACAGTGTTGGAGATGTCGTGAAATTGCAGCCAACTGTCCAATAGAGGGGGAGCCTATGTATTGTGATGTTGGCAGATCCTCTCTCCCTGCGCAGAGCCTGTGTGTGTGTCCACCTCAGCCGAAGAGACTGGACCACACGTGTGCCCGGTGGTTGTAAATGACTGCCCAGCACAGGCCCTCTTGGACTCAGAGAGTCCAGTGACTTCCGTATGTGACAGCCTGATTGATAGGGACTTCATCCCTGATAAGCACCTGAGTAGGGTGTGCATCCATGGAGACACCAAAGTCTACCCAGAGACTGCCGTGGACTTGGTTCCCAAACTCGGGGAGGTTTCATATGAAGTGGGGGTAGTGAAGAGCCTGGTGCACCCCGTCATATTGGGTGGAGACTTTCCCCGATCTGGGGATCTCTGGGGGAAAAATGTTTCTGATGGACAGTGTGATGAAGCTCCTACTGAGGGTGCGCAGTCCCGAGGGGCGGAACACAATGCTAGTGGGACGTTAAACTTATGTGATGATGATGATGATCATGATAGTGATGATGATACTGATCATAGTCATGATAATAATATTGATAATAATGATGACTGTGATAATGATGAAATTCCTTTGCAGGTGATGTTGGGAGACGAGGATGGTGGTTCTCGGGAACCGAGTGTCCCTGACTTGCCTGTGTCCTGTGACAATTTTGAGAGTGAGCAGTGGCGAGACCCCACTCTTAGGACCGCACAGGAAAATATGGTTGTTCTAAATGAGGTTTCCCAGGAGCCTGACTCTGAGGAGAGGTTTCCTCATGCTGCCATGAACAATAGCCTATTATATAGGGACACTGAAGTCCAGGGAGAGGTCGTGAGTCAGCTCCTAGTACCTGAACTATATAGAAGTATAGTGCTGGGGTTGTCACATAGTCACATACTTGAGGGACCAGATGGTGCAGTTAATGTTGTGGATGATATGTTAACTAAGGTTCCAGATCAAGATGTGAATGAAAATGAATTGTATAACCCTGACAGTGAGCAGGATATGAATGAAAATGAATTGTATAACCCTGACAGTGAGCCAGATGTGACTGAAGAAGTAGAGTGTAGGACGGACGGTAGGGCTTCTGGGCATGTCTTGCCAGAAGAGCCTGAAGGTGGGGAACTGGAGAAAAGGGAAAAACCCCCTATACCTTCTGTGATAGTTGGTGACACATGGTCAGTGCACCAGGGACAGGAGGTACGTGAGTTTCTGAGGAAGAGTCAGCAGAAGTGTTCTGATGTGCTGGGTCGTACTTCTCTGGCCAGGCACTATATCGAAACTGAGCCCGGCCCTAAGGTCAAGATGAAACCGTGCAGGATACCCGAGGCCCGCAGAGAGCATAGGCCTGGGAGGGTACAGGGTAGTGCGGATGCTTCAGATGAAGAGAAAGCTGATGTTGGCTATGACTCAGGTGACGATACAAATGACAGTGGTGAATATGAAGCTGATGAGGGCCATGACTGGTCCAGAGTTCACTGTCTCTGTTGGATTGTTGACCAGCCCTCCGGTCTGGATGACCAGCCCTCCGGTCTGGAGAAGAGGGAGGGGATATGTGAGACAGTGAAGGAATATGTGTTGAATGGGGTGTACATTTCACCTAGGTATAAGGGAAATGTGTGGCTTTGTAAACCTAGTGGTAGAGAAAGGTCACTACACCTTACATTCATTACACACTTGCAGCTCAGGCCTGAAACTACTCAGGTCTTAATTAGGAGACCAGAAGTAGGTGTCTGCAAACACAATCATGGAGCACGTTTAGTCTGGACACAGGAGGGGTCCAGGCACAGAAGGTGTCTCCAGGAGTTTGAGCTATCTCAGTCTGGGTGCTCGATGTACCCCGGACACAGGAGTAGTCTCAGTGAGAATCCGTGCGAATAGCGACTGAATAGGAGTGGAGCTCTCTCAAGTCTGGACGTTGGATGTGCCTTCAGACACAAGGAGGAGACTCTGTGAAACTCCACGCTGGTAAATGCTGAACATATGTGTTGTTTTGGGCACAGACTGGTAGAGTCTGGACCCGGATAGAAAGGGAAATCTATCTAAGTGTAATTAGTGGCTAGACAAGCCCAGGTCTTCTGTTTATGATTTGTTTTTTATCTGTTGGCTGTAGACTTTAATAAAACTGGTTGCGGCCAGTGTTTACCAGAACTGCTGTCTGAATGAACTGTTTTCGTGCCACTCTGTCTACCCAGACAGCGATCCTAGAGCTATATCCCCTGAAAAGCTTACACAGTATACAGAGTCTTTGAACAGAATAGAAGGACATTCAGGGGTGGAGATATAGCCCGGAGTTGGAGGGAGACCCTTGTAGAGTGGTAATAATGAGGGAAATCTGGCCTGTTGCTTGGAGCTCGAGGCTTTGGGGTTCCATGGCTAGACTGACCTCATCATATGCGGCTTGCCAGGCAGGGAGCAATCCTGCGGTTCCTCTACCTACTGACTACAGGAGAAAATGGCAGCAGAGCCGCAGGAAGCCGTCCTCAGCTTCCTGTCCGGCTTTCTCTGTGAGACAGGTGCGTGCGGCTTGATGGTGTCGTCACCACCAGTGTCGTTTAGAAAACTGCCGAAGATGAAAAGAGAAGTGATGCCTCGGGGGGGACGTATGGAGAGGTGAATATGTTTTTTCCCCAACAATACTTGGGAGAGGGCAAGGATAGGGAAAGGGGGTGGAGGAGAGAAAAATTAGGGCTGTGGGAGAGAGGACAATGAGGGATGAAGGGGAGAGAACAGAGAAGGGGTTGGGGGATAGAACAATGAGGGGTGGGGGAGAGGACAATGAGGAATGTGGGGGAAAAGACAATGTGGAATGTTGGGGAGAGGATAATGAGGAATGTGGGGAAAGGACAATATGGAATGTTGGGGAGAGGATAATGAGGGATGTGGGGATAGGACAATGAGAAAGGTGGGGGAGAGAACAATGAGGGATGTGTGGGAGTAAACAATGAGGGATGTGAGGAAGGAACAATGAAGGATTTGAGGGAGGACAATGAGGAATGTGGGGGAAACGACAATGAGGAATGTGGGGAAAGGACAATGTGGAATGTTGGGGAGAGGATAATGAGGGATGTGGGGGATAGGACAATGAGAAAGGTAGGGGAGAGAATAATGAGGGAGGTGGGGGAGGGAGCAATGAGGGATGTGAGGAAGGAGCAATGAAGGATTTGAGGGAGGACAATGAGGGATGTGGAGGAGAGGACAATGAGAGATGTGGGGGCGATAACAATGAGGAGGGTGGGGCATGGGCGTACCCAGGATCAAAACTAGGGGGGGGCAAGCCAATGTCGCATCTTATACAGGTCACATCATATACACTGTACATTATCCTGCATATTAGGTATGGAGCATTAGAACTGTTGTATATTGTATAATACAGCAGTGTATGCGACACTACGCAGTATATACCATATATTATACATGGCAGTCGCGCTCATGTCAGGAGCGGTACCAGCAAGTCCGAGGATTGCAGTGCGATCCTCGCATGAGTTATACGGCCGTCTGTCTATGCCCTTGTTATAATAATAGTGAAATATTAATCTATTATTAAAGTATTAAGGAGCTCACAAGTAAAAAAAAGCCCCCTACCTCCCCTGTCCCCCACCCACACCCCAACAGCCCATTGTCTCACATGCACCCCTTAGTGTTCTGTCCCACTGACCCCACAATACCCCCATCCTTTTACATTAACCCCCCAGTGCCCTAGCCCCACAATACCCCATCCTCTCACATTAACCCCCCAGTGCCCTAGCCCCCACAATACCCCATACTCTTACATTCACCCCAGTGCCCTGTACCCCTCCCCCACAATACCCCCATCCTCTCACATTAACCCCCCAGTGTCCTAGCCCCACAATACCCCCATCCTCTTACATTCACCCCAGTGCCCTGTACCCCTCCCCCACAATACCCCCATCCTCTTACATTCACCCCCCCAGTGCCCTAGCCCCCACAATACCCCCATCCTCTTACATTCACCCCAGTGCCCTGTACCCCTCCCCCACAATACCCCCATCCTCTCACATTAACCCCCCCAGTGCCCTAGCCCCACAATACCCCCATCCTCTTACATTCACCCCAGTGCCCTGTACCCCTCCCCCACAATACCCCCATCCTCTTACATTCACCCAGTGCCCTGTACCCCTCCCCCACAATACCCCCATCCTCTCACATTAACCCCCCCAGTGCCCTAGCCCCACAATACCCCCATCCTCTTACATTCACCCCAGTGCCCTGTACCCCTCCCCCACAATACCCCCATCCTCTTACATTCACCCCCCCAGTGCCCTAGCCCCCACAATACCCCCATCCTCTTACATTCACCCCAGTGCCCTGTACCCCTCCCCCACAATACCCCCATCCTCTCACATTAACCCCCCCAGTGCCCTAGCCCCACAATACCCCCATCCTCTTACATTCACCCCAGTGCCCTGTACCCCTCCCCCACAATACCCCCATCCTCTCACATTAACCCCCCAGTGCCCTAGCCCCACAATACCCCCATCCTCTTACATTCACCCCAGTGCCCTGTACCCCTCCCCACAATACCCCCATCCTCTCACATTAACCCCCCAGTGCCCTAGCCCCACAATACCCCCATCCTCTTACATTCACCCCAGTGCCCTGTACCCCTCCCCACAATACCCCATCCTCTTACATTCACCCAGTGCCCTGTACCCCTCCCCCACAATACCCCATCCTCTCACATTAACCCCCCAGTGCCCTAGCCCCCACAATACCCCCATCCTCTTACATTCACCCCAGTGCCCTGTACCCCTCCCCCACAATACCTAATATCCTCTCACATTAACTCCCCTGTGCCCTAGCCCCCACAATACCCCATCCTCTTACATTCACCCCAGTGCCCTGTACCCCACCCCCACAATACCTCCCATCCTCTCACATTAACCCCCCAGTGCCCTAGCCCCACAATACCCCATCCTCTTACATTCACCCCAGTGCCCTGTACCCCTCCCCCACTGTACCCCCATCCTCTCACATTCCCCACAGTGACCATGACATGCCTGAGCAGAATGAATTTAATAAATTCCATCCCCTCTTACCATGAAGCTTGCAGGCAGTGGCTGAGGCAGGAGCAGGAAGTGTCCAGTGTGTGCACACAGAGGGCACTAGGACCCAGTGTGGCTGAGACAACCAGAGCCTGCACGCAGTGCACGACAGAAAGTGAAACTACAGCTGCTGCCTCCAGGAAGAAGCTCCTATGTTGAGACAGCAGCTCCGTGCACTGCGCACACAGACAGGCACTGCAACCTGGGGCAGAGGGAGCCGCCATTGTGCTGCTCTCTCCGCTCTCTTTCATTGTGTGCCCCTGCTTCTAGGGGGGGGCACCAGCCCCCCCCTGCCCCACGGTGGGTACGCCCATGGGGTGGGGAAAGGACACTGAGAGGAATGGGGAGAGGACAAAGTGGGGGTGAGGATTGGGATGGGAGTAAGGGGGACTTATAATGGACTTATGATCAGGAGGAGGGGAGGAGGATGTTAGATATGGATGTAAAAGGAATTGGGTGGTGGAGGAGGGTGCTAAGTTTCTGATAGCATCCTCCCCCATCCAACAATTCCTTATGACACTATCAGGAACTTAACATTTATGGTGGAGAGGAGGGGTAAGGTGCATAGGACACTATGTAATGAATTGAAAGGTGGGAGAAGACCCTATCAGGTGAGGGAGGATTTTAAGTACCTGATAGTGTCTTCTCTCACCCACAAATTCATTATAATGCTATCAAGGATTTATAATGAATGTGGGGGGGACAGAACAGGGAATAAGGCTATGTGCACACATTCAGGATATGCATCAGAAAATTCTGCTGCATATCACAATGTGTTGGCAGGTAGAACACTGCAAAAAATACATTTTTTGCCATGTTTTTTAACAGCTTTTGTTGTTTATTTTCCCTCACTCATTAGTATGGGTGAAATACGCTGCAAGAATAGACCTTATGCAGATTTTGATGTTCAAATCTGCAAGGAAAAAATAACCAAAGTGTGCAAGAGACTTCAGTGATCTCATTCACTTTGCTTGTACTGTAAAACCTTGCCTATTTCCGTAACAAAAATGCAGTGTTTGCACATAGCCTTAAAGTCAATTGGGGAGAGTCACAGAGAGTAAATTATTTATATTTATTGGGCAGCAGAGATTATAGTTAATGGGGGCACAGTGCTGCTTATCACTTTATATTTTCATTGGTGCGTGGCTGATAGCATATTAATAGTGGCGTACATATCTTTTGTCAGGGGCACAGTGTGAGGGAGACAGATATATTTCTACAATATATGTGACCTTCTTATTTTCAGGGCTACAGTGATCATCGTGACAAAGTGAGTCGTGGCTGGAAGATGTTGACGTGAAGGTCTGACCAGATGAAGAAGAAACAGCAGAAAACAGACAAGACATCAGAAGTAATTACCTGGATGTAAATATTATTCTGTATCTGAGCTGTGTGACTTGGAGTTTGTAAGCTTTTCAGGGGATATAGCTCTGGGATCGCCGTCTTGGGGAGACGGAGTGGCATAAAGAGACCATTCACAGACAGTAGTTCTGTTAAAAACTGGCCGCAACCAGTTTTTATTAAAGTCCACAGTAAACAGAACATAATCAAAACCAAATCATAAACATAAGACCTGGGCTTGTCCAGCCACTAATTACACTTAGATAGATTTCCCTTTCTATCCGGGTCCAGACTCTAATAGCCTGGGCCAAAACAACACATATGTTCAGCATTTACCAGCATGGAGTTTCACAGAGTCTCCTCCTTGTGTCTGAAGGCACCTTCAACGTCCAGACTTGAGAGAGCTCCCCTCCTATTCAGCAGCTATCCGCATGGATTCTCACAGAGACTACTCCTGTGTCCGGGGTACATCGAGAACCCAGACTGAGACAGCTCATATTCCTGGAGACTCCTTCTTGTGCTGGACTCCTTGTCCAGACTAAGCGAGCTCTCTGTCTGTGTTCGCAGACACCTACTTCTGGTCTCCTAATTAACAGCTGAATGGTTTCAGGCCTGAGCTGCAAGTGTGTACTGAATGTAAGGTGTAGTGACCTTTCTCTACCACTAGGTTTACAAAGCCACACATTTCTCTTATACCATACAGCACAGTACCTAGGTGAAATGTACACCCCATTCGACACATATTTCTTCACTGTCTCACATATCACCCTCCTCTTCTCCAGACCGGAGGGCTGGTCATCCAGACCGGAGGGCTGATCAACAATCCAAAAGAGACAGTGAACTCTGGACCAGTCATGGCCTTCATCAGCTTCATCTTCACTACTGTCATCTGTATCTTCACCTGAGCCATAGCCAACATCAGCTTTCTCTTCATCTGAAGCATCCGCACTACCCTGTACCCTCCCAGGCCTATGCTCTCTGCGGGCCTCGGGTATCCTGCACGGTTTCATCTTGACCTTAGGGCCGGGCTCAGTTTCGATATAGTGCCTGGCCAGAGAAGTACGACCCGGCACATCAGAACACTTCTGCTGACTCTTCCTCAGAAACTCACGTACCTCCTGTCCTTGGTGCACTGACCATGTGTCACCAACTATCACAGAAGGTATAGGGGGTTTTTCACTTTTCTCTAGTTCCCCTTGAACCTTCTTTAGCACATCTACTTTCTCACGAAGATGCTCATGGCTTTCATCACACTCCTTCATCACAGTTTGGAGTTTTTTCTGAGAAGTAATCAATTCATCTGGTACCTGTGCAACCACTTTTCTTTGATCCTGCAAGGTACTATATACACTTTCCCCTTCATTTCGTGCTCTCTGGAGCAACTGCTGGAACCGCTCACGTTCCCGGCGAAAAGATGCCACATCCAGTTCACACTGCTGCAGCTGCTCGCGTAACACAACATTCTCAGTCTTCATTTCTTTGGTGGAGACCTCATGGAGACGCATTTTCTCCTGTAGCTGTTGGACGTCCTTTACGTCCTCGGCCCCTTCTTCAGGCTCTTCTGGTAGAACATGCTCAGAAGCCCTACCGTCAGTCTTACATTCTACCTCTTCAGTCACATCACTATGGTATCCAATATCTCCATTTATGCAGCTTTCAAGTTCTCCTTGATAGCTGCATCTGTATACTCAGAACCCGCCTGGCTCTTCTCTTCCACCACGTTCTGCATCCCATCTGGGCTCTCGTGTATCTGCAGCGGCAACGGAGTGATACATCGCTTTTCCCACTCGTTGGGACGTGGCTCAGATGTAGACTCCATGAAAGTGCACTTGAGCTCACCAATGCCAGCCTGATGTCTCAAAATCTCATCTTGTGATTTATCCAGATCCTTTGTGTCGCTCGGGAACACTGATGAATCACCTGGTGCCGAACTTCCAGCCTGAACTTTGCGAGTTGCCGCTACTGATCCGGACAGTACACCATCCACGCCACTGTCTCTGGCCGAAACAGATTCCTGGGCAGAGTCAATCCCCATATCTTCAGTCTTGTTCCTCACAGCTTCACTTGAGACCTCAGCTTCTGATGAGGCATCTGGCTTGGTGACCACCACTTCCATGGCTTTTTCCACCTCTGCAGCATTACCTTCAGAGTCCTGGGCATGATGCAGATCCACACCATACATTGATAACTTCTCATCTTCGACAGCATCCACTTGTGCTGTGTTCAGTTTCAGAGTCCTGCCTTTAAAGCTCAGCTCTCCTCCTTTCACCTTAGTCTTCGCCAGGGAATTGGCCAACTGTAAAACATCTTCAGATGCCATCTTCTGTCCGGCTGTAAGGTCAGCATCAGCTTTCTTCTCAGGACTCTCAACCTCCTCTGCTACCATGCCTTCCTCATTTGCACTGGTTGCTTGATCGTCATCAGATGATTCACTATCACTATCCCTGTCTGACCCCTTTTTCTCAGCCACATCCGGCTCACCTTCAGGGTTATACAATTCATTCTCATTCTCATCCTGCTCACTTTCAGGGGTATACAATTCATTCTCATTCACATCCTGATCTGGAACCTTAGTTAACATGTCATCCACAACATTAACTTCACCATCTGGTCCCTCAAGTATGTGACTATGTGACAACCCCAGCACTATACTTCTATATAGCTCAGGTACTAGGAGCTGGCTCACGACCTCTCCCTGGACTTCAGTGTCCCTATACAACAGGTGAGTGTTTATGGCAACATGAGGAAACCTCTCCTCATAGCCAGGCTCTTGGGAAACCTCATTTAGAACAATTATATTTTCCTGTGCCGTTTTAAGAGTGGGGTCTCGCCATTGTTCACTCTCAAAATTGTCACAGGACACAGGTAAGTCAGGGACACTCGGTTCCCGAGAACCACCATCCTCGTCTCCCACCATCACCTGCAAAAGAATTTCATCTCTATCACAGTCATCATCATCATCATTATCATGATTATGATCAGTATCATCATCACTATCATGATCATCATCATTATCATTATCAGCATCATTATCATAGTCATCATCATTATCATGATCATGATCATCATTATCATTATCATCATCATCATCATCATCATTATCACATAAGTTTAACGGCCCACTAGCATTGTGTTCCGCCCCTCGGGACTGCGCACCCTCAGTAGGAGCTTCATCACACTGTCCATCAGAAACATTTTTCCCCCAGAGATCCTTAGACCGGGGAAAGTCATTACCCAATATGACGGGGTGCACCAGGTTCTTTACTACCCCCACTTCACATGAAACCTCCCCGCGTTTGGGGATCAAGTCCACGGCAGTCTCTGGGTAGACTTTGGTGTCTCCATGGATGCACACCACACTCAGGTGTTTATCAGGGATGAAGTCCCTATCAATCAGGCTGTCACATACGGAAGTCACTGGACTCTCTGAGTCCAAGAGGGCCTGTGCTGGGCAGTCATTTACAACCACCGGGGACCCCTGTGGTCCAGTCTCTTCGGCTGAGGTGGACACACACACAGGCTCTGCGCAGGGAGAGAGGGATCCGCCAACATCACAACACATAGGCTCCCCCTCTATTGGACAGTTGGCTGCAATTTCACGACATCTCCAACACTGTCCATCACACTCTCCCACCCACACGACCCCAACAGCTGGAACGCTCTTACCGGGAGAGTTCGGCGTCCAGGAACTCTGAAGTGACGACCTCTCAGACGGCTGGTCACGGAGGCAGTCTTTGGTGGCGAAGGCCCTCTCCATCAGGCTGACCAGACGATTGGCGTCCTGGTGGTCTCCTTGTCCGACCTCTGGCTGTACCTCAGGAGTACGTGCTTGGGTGTAGCGGTCCACTATCACCTTTTCAACTCCATAATCAGGTTTGCTGACTGCAGACTCCCAACTGCATCTCCAGTCATGAACTCCCCTGGCACGGGCTGTCACCGTAACACCCAGCCGGGTAAGAATCTCCGCTTTCAGCTTGGCATAGTCTTGGCTGTCCTGCTCGCTCAGGTCAGCATAGGCCCTTTGGGGTTCTCCAATCAGATAGGGTGCGACCATCATGGCCCATTCAGATAGGGACAGATTCTCCTTCTCTGCCAGTCCCTCAAACCTAGTGAGATATACCTCCACATCGTCACGAGGTGTCATCTTTTTCAGGGACCGTCTTACCGCCTTCTTTACAGCGGACAATGCAGGTGACTTTGCAACATTACTTTGGGACGATGCGCTGCAAGTCTTTTGTAGTGCTGCAACCTGCTCAAAAAACAACCGGTTATTCTCCTGCTGCTGCTGCAGGAATTGCTGCTGGGCCTGCTGCATGCGCTGCTGGTGCTGCAGGCGCTGCCGCTCCATGCTCTGCTGCATACTCCGCTGGGCCTGGACCAGGTACTCAAGGAGCTCCTCCATACTGCCGGACTTATCTGTCTCAACCACGGCAGTCTTATGTTGCACATTAACTTGCGCCATTTGTTCAAACAGCACCTCCATGCTGTCATCCATGCTGTCAGACTTCTCTGTCTCAACAACGGCAGTCTTCACTCAAGACATACACACTCCACAGTCTTTTCCACAGAAAATTCAGCTTTGCTGTGCAGACACTTTTTTTTTTTTTTTTCTCTCTTTTGCAAACTCTATTAGGCTACTGTCTCTTTAAGACTGCTCCAACAGACGTTTCTTTTGCTGACACAGTTTTTTTTTTCTCTGCTGCTGCTTCAACAGACTTCACCTTTTATTGCTGTCTCTCGCCACTGTGCTGCACACACATTCTAGCACTAATTGTATCAGCCACTGTGCTGTCCCCAGCATTCTCCGCCAATTGTAAGCTTTTCAGGGGATATAGCTCTGGGATCGCCGTCTTGGGGAGACGGAGTGGCATAAAGAGACCATTCACAGACAGTAGTTCTGTTAAAAACTGGCCGCAACCAGTTTTTATTAAAGTCCACAGTAAACAGAACATAATCAAAACCAAATCATAAACATAAGACCTGGGCTTGTCCAGCCACTAATTACACTTAGATAGATTTCCCTTTCTATCCGGGTCCAGACTCTAATAGCCTGGGCCAAAACAACACATATGTTCAGCATTTACCAGCATGGAGTTTTACAGAGTCTCCTCCTTGTGTCTGAAGGCACCTTCAACGTCCAGACTTGAGAGAGCTCCCCTCCTATTCAGCAGCTATCCGCATGGATTCTCACAGAGACTACTCCTGTGTCCGGGGTACATCGAGAACCCAGACTGAGACAGCTCATATTCCTGGAGACTCCTTCTTGTGCCTGGACTCCTTGTCGAGACTAAGCGAGCTCTCTGTCTGTGTTCGCAGACACCTACTTCTGGTCTCCTAATTAACAGCTGAATGGTTTCAGGCCTGAGCTGCAAGTGTGTACTGAATGTAAGGTGTAGTGACCTTTCTCTACCACTAGGTTTACAAAGCCACACATTTCCCTTATACCATACAGCACAGTACCTAGGTGAAATGTACACCCCATTCGACACATATTTCTTCACTGTCTCACAAGTTACATAGTTACATAGGTTGAAAAACACTTAGGTCCATCAAGTTCAACCTTCCTCCACCATTTGTTCATTTTGTCACTAATTTAGCTATAACCCGCAATGTTATGTGTACTGAGGAAATCATCCGGCCCTTGTATAAATGCTGTTATAGTGTCTGCCATTTCTACCTCTTGTGGTCGGCATTCCACAGTCTGACTGCTCTAACTGTTAAGAACCCTTTCCTATTTAGCTGTCAGAATCATTTTTCTTCCACCCGTAATGAGTGCCCTTTGGTCCTTAGTAAGGTCTTTGAAAGGAATAAGTCATGTGACAGTCCTTTGTATTGACAACACATGTATTTATACAAATAAATGAGATCCCCTCTGATGCCTTTTTTTTTCTAAGCTGAAGAAGCCCAACTTTCCAACCTCTCATCATATGAGAGACCTTCCTCCCTTGTAATAATCTGGTTGACGCTTTTGAGCTGACAATACCTTCTGAATATCCTTTTTAAAATGTGGAGCCCAAAACTGGATCCCATATTCTAGATGTGGCCTCACCAGTGATTTATAAAGGAGTAACAATACGTTGGGATCACGGGATTTTCTCCCTCTTTTTATGCACTTTAACCCCTTCACCCCCAAGGGTGGTTTGCACGTTAATGACCGGGCCAATTTTTACAATTCTGACCACTGTCTCTTTATGAGGTTATAACTCTGGAACGCTTCAACGGATCTTCGCGATTCTGAGATTGTTTTCTCGTGACATATTGTTCTTCACGTTAGTGGTAAAATTTCTTCGATATACCTTGCGTTTATTTTTGAAAAAAATGCAAATATGGTGAAAATTTTGAAAATTTTGCAATTTTCAAACTTTGAATTTTTTTTCCCTTAAAACAGAGAAATATGTCATACAAAATAGTTAAGAAATAACATTTCCCACATGTCTACTTACATCAGCACAATTTTGGAACCAAAATTTTTTTTGGTAGGAAATTATAAGGGTTAAAAGTTGACCAGTGATTTCTCATTTTTACAACAAAATTTACAAAGCCATTTTTTTAGGGACCACCTCACGTTTGAAGTCACTTTGACGGGTCTATATAGCAGAAAATACCCAAAAGTGACATCATTCTAAAAACTGCACCCTCAAGGTACTCAAAACCACATTCAAGAATTTTATCAACCCTTCAGGTGCTTCACAGGAGCTGAAGCAACGTGGAACGAAAAAATTAATATTTAACTTTTAGCCACAAAAATTATCTTTTACAAACTTTTTTTTATTTTCACAAGGGTAAAAGGAGCAAATGGACAGATAAAGTTGTTGTGCAATTTCTCCTGAGTACGCCAATACCCCATATGTGGGGGAAAACCACTGTTTGGGCACACGGCAGAGCTCGTAAGGGAAGGAGCGCGTTTGACTTTTTCAAACTAAAATTGGCTGGAGTTGAGATTGGACGCCATGTCGTGTTTGGAGAGCCCTGATGCGCCTAAAACAGTGGAAACCCCCCACAAGTGACACCATTTTGGAAACTAGACCCCCTAAGGAACTTATCTAGATCTGTTGTGAGCACTTTGAACCCCAAAGTGTTTCACAAAAGTTTATAATGCCTGGGT
>JARQOD010000005.1:498591063-498637085 GCA_033576555.1 Oophaga sylvatica
ATATTCATACACTTTACATAGTAAAATCCGCTAATTCAATTGCCGGCTTTTGTGAAAATGCAGAACCCGACATGAAATGACACTTGGTTTACATAGAGTTAACCATGTCTTTTCATGTAGTTTGATATCTGATTTGCACAAACAATTACATGAGTGTAAGTGTGCAAAATTTCACACCTGTAGGGGTTAATTAAAGGTGTAAATTCGTAGCAAAAAAGTCCGGGTTTTTTTACAACGAATTTACACCTTTAATTAACCCCTACAGGTGTGAAATTTTGCACACATAGACTGATGTAATTGTTTGTGCAAATCAGATTGCAAACGACATGAAAAGACATGGTTAACCCTATGTACACCAAGTGTCATTTCATGTCGGGTGCTTCTGTCTTTTCACAGAAGCCGGCTTTACCCGGAAATTGAATCAGAGGATATTTTACTATGTAGAAGTGTATAAACTATACATATATGTATATATATATATATGTCACAATGACATGTATATATATATATATATATATATATATATATATATGTATTCTATGTGTGTATATTTAGTGTTTACAAGGAAATAAAGGTTTTTTTAGTTGCAATATTTTGTTCCCATAGACTTACATGGGACTTTCGGTATCAGAATCGGATATCGACGATATTTAGTGATATCGGCGATACCATTTCGATACGATATTTTTAGATATCGAGCAGTATCGCTCAACACTAGTCATTATCCATCTGTACTATGAAGCGCCGTCCAATCAAGTTTGCAGCATTTGGCTGAATCTGGGCTGAAAGTATATCCCGGTACACTTCAGAATTCATCCGGCTACTCTTGTCTGCTGTTATGTCATCAATAAACACAAGTAACCCAGTGCCATTGAAAGCCATGCATGCCCATGCCATCACGTTGCCTCCACCATGTTTTACAGAGGATGTGGTGTGCCTTGGATCATGTGCCGTTCCCTTTCTTCTCCAAACTTTTGGCTTCCCATCATTCTGGTACAGGTTGATCTTTGTCTCATCTCTCCATAGAATACTTTTCCAGAACTGAGCTGGCTTCTGGAGGGTTTTTTCAGCAAATTTAACTCTGGCCTGTCTATTTTTGGAATTGATGAATGGTTTGCATCTAGATGTGAACCCTTTGTATTTACTTTCATGGAGTCTTCTCTTTACTGTTGACTTAGAGACAGATACACCTACTTCACTGAGAGTGTTCTGGACTTCAGTTGATGTTGTGAACGGGTTCTTCTTCACCAAAGAAAGTATGCGGCGATCATCCACCACTGTTGTCTTCTGTGGGCTCCCAGGTCTTTTTGGATTGATGAGTTCACCAGTGCTTTCTTTCTTTCTCAGGATGTACCAAATTGTAGATTTTGCCACTTCTAATGTTGTAGCAATTTCTTGGATGGGTATTTTTCTGTTCTTGCAGCTTAAGGATGGCTTGTTTCACCTGCATGGAGAGCTCCTGTGACCGCATGTTTCCTTCACAGCAAAACCTTCCAAATGCAAACACCACACCTCAAATCAACTCCGGCCCTTTCATCTGCTTAATTGAGAATGACATAACAAAGGGATTGCCCACACCTGTCCATGAAATAGCCTTGGAGTCATTTGTCCAATTACTTTTGGTCCCTTTAAAAACAGGGTGGCACATGTTAAGGAGCTGAAAGTCCTAAACCCTTCATCCAATTTTAATGTGGATACCCTCAAATGAAAGCTGAAAGTCTGGACTTCAACTGCATCTGAATTGTTTTGTTTCAAATTCATTGTGGTAATGTCTAGAACCAAAATTAGATAAATGTTGTCTCTGTCCAAATATATATGGCCCTAACTGTATATCCTCTGTTGGCAATGATAGAGATAAAACGTTTTCTGTACGTCTTCACAAGGTTGGCACACACTGGTGGTGGTATTTTGGCCCATTTCTCCACGCAGATCTCTAGAGCAGTGATGTTTTGGGCCTGGCGCAGGGCAACATGGACTTTCAAATCCCTCCAAAAGTTTTCTATGGGGTTGATATCTGGAGACTGGCTAGTCTACTCCAGGACCTTCATATTCTACTTACGAAGCCATTCCTTTGTTGCCCTGGTGGTGTGCTTGGGATCATTATCATGCTGAAAGACCCATCCACGTTTCATCTTCAATGCTCTTGCAGATGGAAGGAGGTTTGCACTCAAAATCTCACGATACAAGGCCCCATTCATTCTTTCATGTACACGGATCAGTCATGCTGGTCCATTTGCAGAGAAACAGACCCAAAGCATGATGTTGCCACCCCCATGCTTCACAGTAGGTATGGTGTTCTTTGGTTGCAACTTGGCATTCTGTCTCCTCCAAACACGAAGAGTTTTGTTTCTATCAAACAGTTCTACTTTGGTTTCATCAGACCATATGACATTCTCCCAGTACTCTTCTGGATAATCAAAATCCTCTCTAGCAAACTTCAAACAGGTCCGGATATGTACTGGCTTAAGCAAGGGGACACTGCAGGATCTGAGTCCCTGGCTGTGTAGTGTTTTACTGATGGTATCTTTTGTTACGGTGGTCCCAGCTCTATGCAGGTCATTCACTAGGTCCGTCCATGTGGTTCTGGGATTTTTGCTCACTGTTATTGTGATCGTTTTGACCCCACGGGGTGAGATCTTGCATGGAGTCCCTGATCAAGGGAGATTATCAGTGGTCTTGTATGTCTTCCATTTTCTTATTATTGCTCCCACAGTTGATTTCATCACACCAAGCTGCTTGCCTACTGCAGATTCAGTCTTCCCAGCCTGGTGCAGGGCTACAATTTTGTTTCTGGTGTCCTTCGACAGCTCTTTGGTCTTCACCATAGTGGAGTTTGGAGTGTGACTGTTTGAGGTTGTGGACATGTGTCTTTTAGGGTATGTTCACACTGGGCGTTTTTGCTGCGTTTTTTATGCTAATTTTCAGCAGCTTTTTACAGTACCATCAAAGCCTATGAAATTTCAGAAATCTCATGCACACACATTGTTTTTTTTGTCATCAGGATTTTGTGCTTTGCTGCTTTTTTTGGACATAGAGCATGTCACTTCTTTCAGCGTTTTTGCCGCATTTTTTACCCATTGGCTTGAATGGGTGTTGAAAAAACATTGCAAAAACGCAGCAAAAACGCAGGTATCATTATTTGCATCATTTTTGATGCAGAAAAGTCATGGACTGCAAGCATGCACAGAGACACAAGTTAGCCCAAAAAACGCACCACAACCGCAACAGAAAACGCAGAAAAATGCACTTAAACCTGCATTTTTGCCGCAGCTTCCTTCCTGCCAAGAAATCAGGTTTTGCTGCAGAAAAAAAACGCAGCAAAAACGCCAAGTGTGAACATACTCTTAGGCCTGGATCACACATGCGATAAACGCGGACGAATCTCGCATGTTAATATCCGGCACTGCCACCTGCACTCGGGAGTGGAGCATTCGGCTGCATGTATTTCTATAATAGACAGATAGATAGATAGATAGATAGATAGATAGATAGATAGATAGATAGATAGATAGATAGATAGAGTGCCTTGAAAAGTATTCATACCCTGTGAACTTTTTCACATTACACCCACAAACTTAAATGTTTGTTATTGGATTTTATGTGTTATACCAAGACTAAGTAGCAAGTAGTTGTGAAGTGTAGAGAAAATGATACATGGCTTTCTAATTATCGTATTTTGTGGATTATAAGATGCACGGGACCAAATTTTGGGGTGCATGATAGGAAATCAATTTTTTTATTAAAATGGTGGTGCATCTTATATTCCCTTTTAACCCCTTACTGCCATCGGACGTACTATCCCGTCCATGGTACCTGGGCCCGTATGACCGGGGACGGGATAGTACGTAATAGGCGATCAGCTGCGCTCCTAGGGGAGCGCAGCTAATCGCCGCCGGGTGTCAGCTGATTATCACAGCTGACACCCATGACTGTGTGTCAGGAGCGGTCACGGACCGCTCCCGGCACATTAACCCCTAGCACACCGCGATCAAACATGATCGCGGTGTACTGGGGGCACGGGGGAGGATCGCGCAGGGTGGGGGCTCCCTGCGCGCCCCCCTGAGACCCTCAGAGCAGCGCGATGTGATCGCGCTGTTCTGAGGGCTTCCTCCCTCCCAGGACCCGGATCCAAGATGGCGCCGGGGTCCTGGAGGGAGGCGGCTACCTCAGTGCCTGCCGAGAGCAGGCACTGAGAAGCCTGCATATATGCCTGTGCGATCGCTGGTGTGACAGAGTGCTGTGCACACTGTCACACCAGCGATCTGATAAAAAAATGTGATGTCCCACCCTGGGACAAAGTAAAAAAGTTAAAAAAGTAAAAATAAACATGTGTAAAAAAAAAATCCAAAATAAATAAAAAAAAAAAAAAATATTCCCCAATAAATTCACTTCTTCCTGTAAATAAAAAAAAAAAAACAATAAAAGTACACATATTTGGTATCGCCGCGTCCGTAACGACCCCCCCTATAAAATTGTCCCACTAGTTAACCCCTTTAGTGAACCCCTTAAAAAAAAAAAAAAACGAAGCAAAAAATCAATGCTTTATCATCATACCGCCGAACAAAAAGTGGAATAACACGCGATCAAAAAGACGGATATAAATAAAATGGCACCGCTGAAAACGTCATCTTGTCCCGCAAAAAACGAGCCTCATACAGCATCATCAGCGAAAAAATAAAAAAGTTATAGCTCGCAGAATAAAGCATGCAAAAATAATTATTTTTTATATAAAATTGTTTTTATTCTATAAAAGCGCCAAAACATGAAAAAATGATATAAGTGAGGTATCGCCATAATCGTACTGACCCGAAGAATAAAACTGCTTTATCAGTTTTACCACACGCGGAACGGTATAAACGCCTCCCCAAAAGAAATTCATGAATTGCTGATTTTTGTTCATTCTAACCTCACAAAAATCGAAATAAAAAGCGATCAAAAAACGTCACGTGCTCAAAAATGGTACCAATAAAAACGTTAACTCGTCCCGCAAAAAATAAGACCTCACATGACTCTGTGGGCCAAAATATGCAAAAATTATAGCTCTCAAAATGTGATGATGCAAAAACTATTTTTGCAATAAAAAGCGTCTTTTAGCGTGACAGCTGCCAATCATAAAAACCCGCTATAAATAGTAAATCAAACCCCCCTTTATCACCCCCTTAGTAAGGGAAAAATAATAAAATTAAAAAAAAAGCATTTATTTCCATTTTCCCATTAGGGTTAGGGTTAGGGTTGCGGCTAAAGTTAGGGTTAGGGTTGGCGCTAAAGTTAGGATTAGGGTTAGGGTTGGGATTAGGGGTGTGTTAGGGTTAGGTTTGTGGTTAGGGTTGGGACTAGGGTTAGGGGTGTGTTGGGGTTAGGGTTGGAGTTAGAATTGGGGGGTTTCAGCTGTTTAGGCACATCAGGGGCTCTCCAAATGTGACATGGCGTCTGATCTCAATTCCAGCCAATTCTGCGTTGAAAAAGTCAAACGGTGCTCCTTCACTTCTGAGCTCTGCCATGCGTCCAAACAGTAGTTTATCCCCACATATGGGGTATCAGCGTACTCTGGACCACAAGAGTTATTGTGCAATTTGTCCTATTTCTTCTGCTACCCTTGGGAAAATAAAAAACTGGGGGCGAAAATATCATTTTTGTACAAAAAAAAATTTTTTTGTTTTTACGGCTGTACATTATAAACTTCTGTGAAGCACTTGGGCTTCATAGCGCTCACCACACATCTAGATAAGTTCCTTGTGGGGTCTATTTTCCAAAATGGGGTCACTTGTTGGGGATTTCCACTGTTTAGGCGCATCAGGGGCTCTCCAAATGCGACATGACGCCCCCAGACCATTCCATCAAAGTCTGCAATCCAAAACGTCACTACTTCCCTTCCGAGCCCCAACGTGTACCCATACAGTAGTTTTCTCCCACATATTGGATATCAGCGTACTCAGGACAAATTGGACAACAACTTTTGGGGTCCAATTTCTCCTGTTACCCTTGTAAAAATAAAATATTGGGGCAAAAAAATCATTTTTGTAAAAAAAAAAAGGATTTTTTTATTTTTACGGCTGTGCGTTATAAACTTCTGTGAAGCACTTCGGGGTTCAAAGTGCTCACCACACATCTAGACAAGTTCCTTGTGGGGTCTATTTTCCAAAATGGGGTCACTTGTGGGGGGTTTCGGCACATCAGGGGCTCTCCAAATGCGACATGACGCCCCCAGACCATTCCATCAAAGTCTGCAATCCAAAACGTCACTACTTCCCTTCCGAGCCCTGACGTGCGCCCATACAGTAGTTTTCTCCCACATATTGGGTATCAGCGTACTCAGGACAAATTGGACAACAACTTTTGGGTTCCAATTTCTTCTGTTACCCTTGTGAAAATAAAATATTGGGGGCGAAAAAAATCATTTTTGTAAAAAAAAAAAAGATTTTTTATTTTTACGGCTGTACGTTATAAACTTCTGTGAAGCACTTCGGGGTTCAAAGTGCTCACCACACATCTAGATAAGTTCCTTGTGGGGTCTATTTGCCAAAATGGGGTCACTTGTGGGGGGTTTCCACTGTATAGGTGCATCAGGGGCTCTCCAAATGTGACATGACGCCCCCAGACCATTCCATCAAAGTCTGCAATCCAAAACGTCACTACTTCCCTTCCGAGCCCTGACGTGCGCCCATACAGTAGTTTTCTCCCACATATTGGGTATCAGCGTATTGGGGACGAAAAAATCATTTTTGTAAAAAAAAAAAAGATTTTTTATTTTACGGCTGTACGTTATAAACTTTAGTGAAACACCTGGGGGTTAAAAGTTCTCACCACACATCTAGATAAGTTCCTTGAGGGGTCTAGTTTCCAAAATGGCGTCATTTATGGGGGTTTCCACTGTTTAGGCAGATCAGGAGCTCTCCAAACACGACATGGCGTCCAGCCAATTCTGCGTTGAAAAAGTCAGACGGCGCTCCTTCCCTTCCAAACTCTGCCATGCACCCAAACAGTGGTTTACCCCCACATATGGGGTATCAGCGCACTCAGGACAAATTGCACAATAACTTTTGGAGTCTTGTTACCCTTGGAAAAATAAAAATTGGGGTGAAAAGATCATTTTTGTGGAAAAAATATGATTTTTAAATTTTACGGCTCTACGTTATAAACTTGTGTGAAGCACTTGGGGGTTCAAATTGCTCACCAAAGATCTAGAAAAGTTCCTTAGGGGGTCTAGTTTCCAAAATGGGGTCATTTGTGGGGGGTTTCCACTGTTTAGGCACATCAGGGGCTCTCCAAATGCAACATGGCATCCAATCTCAATTCCAGCCAATTTTGGTTGGAAAAAGTCAAATGATGCTCCTTCCATTCCGAGCTCTGCCGTGCGCCCAAACAGTGGTTCCCATCCACATATGGGGTATCATCGTACTCAGGACAAATTGGACAACAACTTATGTGGTCCAATTTCTCCTGTTACCCTTGAGAAAATAAAAAATTAGTGACTAAAAGATAATTTTTGTGGGAAAAAAATAGGATTTTTTATTTTCATGCCCGGGCATTATAGACTTGTGTGAAGCACTTGGGGGTTCAAAGTGCTCACCAAAGATCTAGATAAGTTCCTTAGGGAGTATAGTTTCCAAAATGGGGTCACTTGTGGGGGGTTTCCACTGTTTAGGCTCATCTGGGGCACTGCAAACGGAATATGACCCCCATCAACGTCTGCATTCCAAACGTTACTACTTCCTTTCCAAGCCCTGCCGTGCACCCAAACAGTTCCCCCCACCCACATATGGGGTATCAGCGTACTCAGGACAAATTGGACAACAACTTTTGGGGTCCAATTTCCTTGGGAAAATTCAAAAATTTGGGACTAAAAAATCATTTTTGTGGAAAATTGTTTTTTTTTTTTTTCACACCCAGGCATTATAAGCTTTTGTGAAACACTTGGGAGTTCAAAGTGCTCACAACAGATCTAGATAAGTACCTTAGGGGGTCTAGTTTCCAAAATGGTGTCACTTGTGGGGGTTTCCACTGTTTAGGCGCATCAGGGGCTCTCCAAACACGACATGGCGTCCAATCTCAATTCCAGCCAATTTTAGTTTGAAAAAGTCAAACGGCGCTCCTTCCCTTACGAGCTCTGCCGTGTGCCCAAACAGTGGTTTTCCCCCACATATTGGGTATTGGCGTACTCAGGAGAAATTGCATAACAACCTTATCTGTCCATTTTCTCCTTTTACCCTTGTGAAAATAAAAAAAAAGTTTGTAAAAGATCATTTTTGTGGCTAAAAAGTTAAATATTCATTTTTTCCTTCCACGTTGCTTTAGTTCCTGTGAAGCACCTGAAGGGTTAATAATCTTCTTGAATGTGGTTTTGAGTACCTTGAGGGGTGCAGTTTTTAGAATGGTGTCACTTTTGGGTATTTTCTGCCATATAGACCCCTCAAAGTGACTTCAAATGAGAGGTGGTCCCTAAAAAAAATGGCTTTGTAAATTTTGTTGTAAAAATGAGAAATCGCTGGTCAACTTTTAACCCTTATAACTTCCTAACAAAAAAAAATTTTGGTTCCAAAATTGTGCTGATGTAAAGTAGACATGTGGGAAATGTTATTTCTTAACTATTTTATGTGACATATTTCTCTGTTTTAAGGGAATAAAAATTCAAAGTTTGAAAATTGCAAAATTTTAAAAATTTTCGCCATATTTGCGTTTTTTTCAAAAATAAACGCAAGTTATATCGAAGAAATTTTACTTCTAACGTGAAGTACAATATGTCACGAGAAAACAATCTCAGAATCGCAAAGATCCGTTGAAGCGTTCCAGAGTTATAACCTCATAAAGAGACAGTGGTCAGAATTGTAAAAATTGGCCCGGTCATTAAGGTGCAAACCACCCTTGGGGGTGAAGGGGTTAATGGTAGCTCACCTGGGGGGTGGCTGTGGTGCAGCGGGGTTTCAGGAGGCAGGGTCGTTTCTTCTGGAGGCCGGCGCCGGCAATGCTGCGGTGACTGGATCTCAGGAGGTTCAACGGCGGTGAGCGGCTTCCATTTTCCCAATAATGCTTCTCAACTTTTTTTGCACTTTTGAATGTTTCTTTACCTGGGAATATGGGCATAGATTGCTGCTTGGGCCGTCTTACCTTTTTAGTCGAGCTAGAGGCTTATAGAAACCTTTAAGGAGGTTATACAGCCATTATGACATGGATTATCAAAGTGCACCAGCATCATCAGATCTAAGAGCCCTATTTAATAAGATATACAGCTTGTATTGCAAATCTCGTGACAGATGCTTGAATTTTAAGAAGCGAATCATTTTTAATATGCATCACTTAAACTCGGGTCCCATTATAAACTATTACATTTTCATTCCAGATGTTTATTGACCTGACTAAGTATTAAGAATGGATTAGGATTAAATATTTAAACATTTCTTCAGAGGATCTTACTGACACTGTCTTGTCTGCAATTGTTGCATAGTATATATCAGGAATGAGGAAGCACAACGTATTCTTGTCGGTACATGTTCCTAGGTTGTGACTATTTTAGAGCTATACAATTAGTACCATTTACAGTCCCTTATAGAAATCCTTCACTGTGTCATGCGTGAACCCGACAGTGTCAAACTATTCAATATGTACAATACATGACAAAACAATGTGCCATGTGACCCAACATATGTCTCATATGTACCCATAAACCAGTGTTTTTTGTCCTGTGGCATTGTTGGAAAACTAAAAAGGGTTTTTCTTCATTAAAAAAAAGTAGCCCTCAAATGCTTATATATATAACAAATGGTGCTACTCACCATCCACAGGTCCAACGCTGCATCTTCATCACCACATTGATTTTAGCTGTGTTTTGGCTGCAGCAATGCCTTCACATCGAAAGCTCAAATCACCATTGCAGCCAATCACTTGGCCTGGCAGCTCGTGCTGTCTACATTGATCTATCGATTTCTGTTACAAGAAAATGTCGATGCAAGCGGCAATATGCACGTCATCTATAGCCACATAATATTTAAAAATCTCATCTTTGGATGGGTATAGTCAAAAATATAAATAATAAGAGCATCCATGCAGGCAAAGCAAGCTAATATTTATTAACACACTGGCAATGCAATGTTTTATCCAGTCGTGGGTCCTATTTTGCTTAGAAAACATGGTTGCCATAGCTATTTTTTATGTTTACATGGTTCTATATTGTCTGGAAAGACAAAAGTTGAAATCCACTGCTGGTTTGGTCTTCCTTTACTTGTTCATGTGCTTATGTAGCCAGTGCACTATGAGGCTGGTTTGAGATACCTAACTTTTATGGCCTTAGTACAGACAACAATGTCCAGACCAGCTGTGGGTATTCTAATCTGAAGTCAACAGCCATATTCTGTACTCAAACCATGTAAATTTCCGCAAACCATGAAAGTCAGATGTGTAAACCTGGCCTAAACGAGAAACTGGTTCCCTGGGATAGATTTATGGAGACATGAAAGTGGGGGCAGTTTGGTGTAAATCCGTGTGTTGTGTGAAGTCATCTGTGAACAGAACAAAAGGCAAGTGTGGTGAGAATCAGCAGAAGTAGCTGGTCAGCTGACCTGGTGTGATGGATTCATGAATCCACAGGTCAGGGTGGACGCATGGACGCAGAGTGTTGGCCATCAGGCTAGAAGCCATTGGGAACTTCAAGGTCTTGGACAATAGGTTATGCTGTCCGGCAGACAAAAAAGTGAGGCAGGACAAGATGGAAGCCATATAACCATGAAAGCAAATGTAGAGGAAAAAAGCAGGCCTGACGTAGCACAGAGATGAAAGTGGCAGAATCCACAGCTAATTACAGTTTAATTTGAACAGTCTCTAATAGCATTTTGTGATGCTTACTGCAAATGATGGCTTAACCAGCTGGTAGTAAACAAAGGGTTAACCAGCAAGTCTGAGTGTGTGCAGAAATCACAAGTTTGCAAAAATGAATGCAACTTAACAAAAAAAAAATTAATTACAGTATAAGTTGGTATGCATGCTAAACATAGTAGCATGTTCACACTGTCCAATAAACAGACAAAACCTAAGATAGAAGCAAAATGAACATATACCCTGCTGTAAGGAAATAAGTACAAGCAATAGTGCATATAAATAACATATAATACTTAGTAAATACTGTTTTTGATTTTTAAAAAAACATGAAAGCCATCCCACCAGTGTCAAGGTATACCCAAATTAAAACCTTACAATGTGTCAAAGTGATGTCAATGTGTCCTGTTTGGCACTTATTCACATTGACGTCCCTTTGACACATGGTAAGGTTTTAATACTAGAGCTCAACACCATCCTTGACGCTTGTGGGATGGCTTTTACACTTTTTTTTCAAAAACTGTGTTTACTAAGTACCCTATGTTATTTATATGTACTCTTGCTTTTACTTATTTCCTTACAGCAGGGTATATATTCATTCTGTTTCTATCTTAGGTTATGTCTGTTTAATGGCCAGTGCGAATACTCCTATGTTTTGCAAGCATACCAACTTTTACTCGAGTAATTTTTTTGGGTTAAGTTTCAGGTTTCTGCACACAGTGCAGGTAAGGGTGTGACCTCTTTTTCATTGAGCTGGACATTACGTTTATATAGCTACTCATTGCTGGGTATCCATATTTGGGACCCAGTGCTGCTTGGCTCTTATTCACATTGACATCACTTTAACAAAAATAAAAAAATAAATGCAGCATATTGTAATCAGTCTTTGAGAAGCAGTGGAAGATGCATACAGCAAACTGTGGGTTAACCAGCAGGTCTTAACCCCTTTCTTCCATCTGACATACTATTCTGTCCATGTGACCTGGTACTTAATTCCCAAGGACGGAATAGTACATCATACGCGATCGGCCGTGCTCACAGCTGACACCCGGCACTAAGTGCCAGGAGCAGTCACGGACTGCTCATGGCACTTTAACCCCCGGCACACTGCGATCAAACATGATCGCAGTGTTCCAGCAGTATAGGGAAGCATCGCGCAGGGAGGGGGCTCCCTGCGTGCTTCCCTGAGACCCTCAGAGCAACGCGATGCGATCGCTTTGCTCCGAGGGCCTCCTCCCTGCAGGACCCCGGATCCAAGATGGTCGCGGGGTCCTTCTGGGTCCTGCAAGGAGGTGGCTTGTCAGTGCCTGCTAAGAGCAGGCGCCGGTAAGCCTCCAAAATAAAGAAAAAAAAATATTCCCCAATAAATTTATTTCTTTATCTAAGTAAAAAAAGAAAAAACAATAAAAGTACACATATTTAGTATCGCCGCATTCGTAATGACCCGCCCTATTAAACTAGTTACCCCTTTAGTGAACCCTTTAAAAAAAAAAACAAGGCAAAAAAACAATGCTTTATCATCATACCACCGAACAAAAAGTGGAATAACACGCGATCAAAAAGACGGATATAAATAAACATGGTACCGCTGAAAACGTCATCTTGTCCCGCAAAAAATGAGTCACCATACAGCATCATCAGCGAAAAAATAAAAAAGTTATAGCTTGCAGAATAAAGTGATGCAAAAATAATTATTTTTTATATATAATTGTTTTATTGTATAAAAGCGCCAAAACATAAAAAAATGATATAAATAAGGTATTGCTGTAATCATACTAACCCGAAGAATAAAACTGCTTTATCAATTTTACCACACGCGGAACGGTATAAACGCCCCCCCCAAAAGAAATTCATGAATTGCTGGTTTTTGTTCATTCTGCTTCCCAAAAATCGTGATAAAAGCGATCAACAAATGTCATGTGCCCAAAAATGGTACCAATAAAAACGTCAGCTCGTCCCGCAAAAAATAAGACTTCACATGGTGACTCTGTGGGCCAAAATAAGAAAAAATTATAGCTCTCAAAATGTGGTGATGCAAAAACTATTTTTTGCAATAAAAAGCGTCTTTTAGCGTGACAGCACCCAAACATAAAAACACGCTATAAATAGTAAATCAAACCCCCCTTTATCACCTCCTTAGTTAGGGAAAAATAATAAAATTTAAAAAATGTATTTATTTCCATTTTCCCATTAGGGTTTTTGTTAGGGTTAGGGTTGGGGCTAAAGTTAGGGTTAGGGTTAGGATTAGGGTTAGGGGTGTGTTAGGGTTAGGTTTGTGGTTAGGGTTATGGTTAGGGTTGGGACTAGGGTTAGAGGTGTGTTGGGGTTAGGGTTGGAGTTAGAACCGGGGGGTTTCCACTGTTTAGGCACATCAGGGGCTCTCCAAATGTGACATGGCGTCTGATCTCAATTCCAGCCAATTCTGCGTTGAAAAAGTCAAACGGTGCTCCTTCCCTTCTGAGCTCTGCCATGTGCCCAAACAGTAATTTACCCCCACATATGGGGTATCAGCATACTCAGGACAAATTGCACAATAACTCTTGGGGTTCAATTTCTTCTGTTACCCTTGGGAAAATAAAAAATTGGGGGCGAAAAAATCATTTTTGTGGAAAAATATATGATTTTTTATTTTTATGGCTTTACGTTATAAACTTCTGTGAAGCACTTGGGGGTTCAAAGTTCTCACCACACATCTAGATAAGTTCCTTGGGGGGTCTTGTTTCCAAAATGGGGTCACTTGTGGGGGTTTCCACTGTTTAGGCACATGACGCCGGTAGACCATTCCATCAAAGTCTGCAATACAAAATGTCAATTCACTACTTCCCTTCCGAGCCCCGACGTGTGCCCATACAGTAGTTTTCTCCCACATATAGGGTATCAGTGTACTCGGGACAAATTAAACAACAACTTTGGTGTCCAATTTCTCCTGTTACCCTAGGGAAAATAAAAAACTGGTGATTAAAAGATCATGTTTGTGGAAAAAATATGATTTTTTTATTTTCACGCCGGGCGTTATAAATTTCTGTGAAGCACTTGTGGATTCAAAGTGCTCACGACACATCTAGATAAGTTCCTTGGGGGGTCTAGTTTCCAAAATGTGGTCACTCGGGGGGGTTTCCACTGTTTAGGCACATCAGGGGCTCTGCAAACTGAACATGACACCCATCAAAGTCTGCATTCCAAAACGTCATTACTTCCTTTCCGAGCCCTGCCGTACGCCCAAACAGTTCCCCCCCCCACATATGGGGTATCAGCATACTCAGGACAAATTGGACAACAATTTTTGGGGTCCAATTTCCTTGGAAAAAATCAAAAATTGGAGACTAAAAAATCATTTTTGTGGAATTTTTTTTTTCACACTCAGGCATTATACATTTTAGTGAAACACTTGGGGGTTCAAAGTGCTCACAACAGATCTAGATAAGTTCCTTAGGGGGTTTAGTTTCCAAAATGGTGTCACTTGTGGGGGGTTTCCACTGTTTAGGCACATCAGGAGCTCTCCAAATGCGACATGGCGTCCAATCTCAATTCCAGCCAATTTTGGTTTGAAAAAGTCAACGGCGCTCCTTCCCTTCCGAGCCCTGCCGTGCGCCCAGACAGTGGTTTTCCCCGACATATGGGGTATTGGCGTACTTAGGAGAAATTGAACAACTTTATCTCTCCATTTTCTCCTTTTATCCTTGTGAAAATAAAAAATTGTTTGTAAAAGATCATTTTTGTGACTAAAAAGTTAAATGTTAATTTTTTCCTTCCAAGTTGCTTCAGCTCCTGTGAAGCACCTGAAGGGTTAATAAACTTCTTGAATGTGGTTTTGAGTACCTTGAGGGGTGCAGTTTTTAGAATGGTGTCACTTTTGGGTATTTTCTGCTATATAGACCCTCAAAGTGACTTCAAATATGAGGTGGTCCCTAAAAAAATGGCTTTGCAAATTTTGTTGTAAAAATGAGAAATCGCTGGTCAACTTTTAACCCTTATAATTTCCTACCAAAAAAATTTTGGTTCCAAATTTGTGCTGATGTAAAGTAGACGTGTGGGAAATGTTATTTCTTAACTATTTTGTGTGACATATTTCTCTGTTTTAAGGGAATAAAAATTCAAAGTTTGAAAATTGCAAAATTTTACTAAAGTTTCGCCATATTTGCGTTTTTTTTCAAAAATAAACGCAAGGTATATCGAAGAAATTTTACCACTAACGTGAAGTACAATATGTCACGAGAACAAAATCTCAGAATCGCGAAGATCCGTTGAAGCGTTCCAGAGTTATAACCTCATAAAGAGACAATGGTCAGAATTGTAAAAATTGGCCCGGTCATTAACGTGCAAACCACCCTTGGGGGTGAAGGGGTTAATAAAGGGAGGGCACTGTGAATAACAAAAATAACAAAAACACGCTAGTTAAGGGACAGCATTATACATAACGGCATAGGACGCTATGTAATAAGGGACCACCCTATACATAACTAGAGATGATGGTATGTAATAAGGGACGGTGTTATACATAATAAAAAAGGAAACTATTTAGCTAACTATTTAACGAAGGATAGTGCTATACCTAATAAGTGAGAACACTATATGCTAAGGGAATGTGCCATACATAATAAGGCTACATTCCTGTGTCATTCTGCAGCCCGCTTTTCTGGACGTATTAACCATGTCCTATTCTGATCCTAAAACCCGGATCAGAAATAGACATTCTCTGATCCTCACGGATTTTCACCGATGTGTGAAAGGATCTATAAAACTCTACAAGCCCAAGTGCTGGCCAATAGTAAAAGTCTGGCAGCACACAGACATAGCACATGAATGTTAGAATGCAGCATAAGGCCTCTTTCACACATCAGTTTTTTTGTGTCAGGCATAATCCGTCGAATACCTGAAGGGACGGATCCGGCTCTGAAATGAAAAAAACTGATGCAACAGATCCGTTTTTTTTGCTGGATCTGACCTGAACTTTTGAACCCTGAAAAAGAGGGTTTTGGATGTCCGGAGACAGTGGAAAATGTAGTAGTAGTAGTAGAAGTAGTACTAGTAGTAGTCCCTGATTTCCAGACTCCGGATCAGACTTTTGACAGGTTGCACAAAAGACTGATCCGGTTCCATTGAATTCTATTATTTCCGGCCGCCTGATGCACCGCTTCAGGCACTATCAGGCGGCTCCGGCAAACAAACAAAAACGTTGCATGCACCGTTTTGTCCGGCCGCCGGAATATACATTTCCGCCGGATCTGGACAAAAACGGATACAACGCAATGACATCAGGCACGATCCGGCGCTAATGAAAGTCAATAGTAAAAAAACACATCCGGTACCGGATCCGTTTTTTTAACAACACGCCGGATCGCGCCTGAAGTCAAAAAACGGATGTGTGAAAGAGGCCTAAAGGATTTAACAAATAACATTATCACAGGAGATGCATTTGGGTATTCTGGTTACAAGTAAGTTAAGCAGCAGTACTCAATATCAAGCAGCAGCCGCAATCGCAAACAAGATTTTAACCCCTTACTGCCATCAGACGTACTATCCCGTCCATGGTACCTGGGCCCGTATGACCATGGACGGGATAGTACGTCCCGTGCGATCGGACGCGCTCCCGGGGGGAGCGCAGCCGATTGCGGCCGGGTGTCAGCTGATTATCACAGCTGACACCCAGCACTATGTGTCAGGTGTGGTCACGGACCGCTCCCGGCACATTAACCCCTGGCACACCGCGATCAAACATGATCGCGCTGTACCAGGGGGCACAGGGGAGGATCGCGCAGGCAGGGGCTCCCTGCGCGCTCCCCTGAGACCCTCAGAGCAGCGCGATGTGTCGCACTGTTCCGAGGGTCCGTCCTCCCTCCAGGTCCCCGGATCAAAGAAGGCGCCGGGGTCCTGCAGGGAGGCGGCTTCCTCAGTGCCTGCTGAGAGCAGGCACTGAGAAGCCTGCAGCACTGCCAGAGCGATCGCTGGTGTGACAGAGTGCTGTGCACACTGTCACACCAGCGATCTGCTAAAATACTGTGATGTCCCACCCTGGGACAAAGTAAAAAAGTTAAAAAAATGAAAGTAAAAAGTGGTAAAAAAAATCATAAAAAAAAAAAAAAATATTCCCCAATAAATTCACTTCTTCCTGTAAATAAAAAAAATAAAACAATAAAAGTACACATATCGCCGCGTCCATAACGACCCCCCTATAAAACTATCCCACTAGTTAACCCCTTTAGTGAACCCCTTAAAAAAAAAAAAAAACGAAGCAAAAAATCAATGCTTTATCATCATACCGACCGAACAAAAAGTGGAATAACACGCGATCAAAAAGACCGATATAAATAATCATGGTACCGCTGAAAACGTCATCTTGTCCCGCAAAAATGAGCCATAATACAGCATCATCAGCGAAAAAATAAAAAAGTTATAGCTCGCAGAATAAAGCGATGCAAAAATAATAATTTTTTAGATAAATTGCTTTTATTCTATAAAAGCCCCAAAACATAAAAAAATGATATAAATGAGGTATCACCGTAATTGTACTGACCCGAAGAATAAAACTGCTTTATCAATTTTACCACACGCAAAACGGTATAAACGCCTCCCCAAAAGAAATTCATGAATTGCTGATTTTGTTCATTCTAACCTCCCAAAAATCGAAATAAAAAGCGATCAAAAAACGTCACATGCTCAAAAATGGTACCAATAAAAACGTCACCTCGTCCCGCAAAAAATAAGACCCCAAATGACTCTGTGGGCCAAAATATGCAAAAATTATAGCTCTCAAAATGTGGTGATGCAAAAAACTACTTTTTGCAATAAAAAGCGTCTTTTAGCATGACAGCTGCCAATCACAAAAACCCGCTATAAATAGTAAATCAAACCCCCTTTATCACCCCCTTAGTTAGGGAAAAATAATAAAATTAAAAAAATTTATTTATTTCCATTTTTCCATTAGGGTTAGGGTTGCGGCTAAAGTTAGGGTTAGGGTTGGCGCTAACGTTAGGATTAGGGTTAGGGTTGGGATTAGGGTTAGGGGTGTGATAGGGTTAGGTTTGTGGTTAGGGTTGGGACTAGGGTTAGGGGAGTGTTGGGGTTAGGGTTGGAGTTAGAATTGGGGGGTTTCTGCTGTTTAGGCACATCAGGGGCTCTCCAAATGTGACATGGCGTCTGATCTCAATTCCAGCCAATTCTGCGTTGAAAAAGTCAAACGGTGCTCCTTCACTTCTGAGCTCTGCCATGCGCCCAAACAGTAGTTTACCCCCACATATGGGGTATCAGCGTACTCTGTACCCCAATGGTTATTGTGCAATTTGTCCTATTTCTTCTGTTACCCTTGGGAAAATAAAAAACTGGGGGCGAAAATATCATTTTTGTAAAAAAAAATGATTTTTTTTTTGTTTTTACGGCTGTATGTTATAAACTTCTGTGAAGCACTTGGGGCTTCATAGCGCTCACCACACATCTAGATAAGTTCCTTGTGGGGTCTATTTTCCAAAATGGGGTCACTTGTGGGGGGTTTCCACTGTTTAGGCGCATCAGGGGCTCTCCAAATGCGACATGACGCCCCCAGACCATTCCATCAAAGTCTGTAATCCAAAACGTCACTACTTCCCTTACGAGCCCTGACGTGCGCCCATACAGTAGTTTTCTCCCACATATTGGGTATCAGCGTACTCAGGACAAATTGGACAACAACTTTTGGGGTCCAATTTCTCCTGTTACCCTTTTGAAAATAAAATATTTGGGGCGAAAAAATCATTTTTGTAAAAAAAAAAAGGATTTTTTATTTTTACGGCTGTACGCTATAAACTTCTGTGAAGCACTTCGGGCTTCAAAGTGCTCACCACACATCTAGATAAGTTCCTTGTGGGGTCTATTTTCCAAAATGGGGTCACTTGTGGGGGGTTTCCACTGTTTAGGCGCATCAGGGGCTCTCCAAATGCGACATGACGCCCCCAGACCAATCCATCAAAGTCTGCAATCCAAAACGTCACTACTTCCCTTCCGAGCCCCGACGTGCGCCCATACAGTAGTTTACTCCCACATATTGGGTATCAGCGTACTCAGGACAAATTGGAAAACAACTTTTTGGGTCCAATTTCTCCTGTTATCCTTGTGAAAATAAAATATTGGGGGCAAAAAAATCATTTTTGTAAAAAAAAAAAAAAGATTTTTTATTTTAACGGCTGTACGTTAAAAACTTCTGTGAAGCACTTTCGGGTTCAAAGTGTTCACCACACATCTAGATAAGTTCCTTGTGGGGTCTATTTTCCAAAATGGGGTCACTTGTGGGGGGTTTCCACTGTTTAGGCACATCAGGGGCTCTCCAAATGCAACATGACGCCCCCAGACCAATCCATCAAAGTCTGCAATCCAAAACGTCACTACTTCCCTTCCGAGCCCCGACGTGCGCCCATACAGTAGTTTACTCCCACATATTGGGTATCAGCGTACTCAGGACAAATTGGACAACAACTTTTGGGGTCCAATTTCTCCTGTTACCCTTGTGAAAATAAAATATTGGGGGCAAAAAAATCATTTTTGTAAAAAAAAAAAAAAGATTTTTTATTTTACGGCTGTACGATATAAACTTCTGTGAAGCACTTTGGGGTTCAAAGTGCTCACCACACATCTAGATAAGTTCCTTGAGGGGTCTAGTTTCCAAAATGGTGTCATTTGTGGGGGGTTTCCACTGTTTAGGCAGATCAGGAGCTCTCCAAACACGACATGGCATCCAGCCAATTCTGCGTTGAAAAAGTCAAACGGCGCTCCTTCCCTTCCAAACTCTGCCATGCACCCAAACAGTGGTTTACCCCCACATATGGGGTATCAGCGTACTCAGGACAAATTGCACAATAACTTTTGGAGTCTTGTTATCCTTGGGAAAATAAAAATTGGGATGAAAAGATCAATTTTGTGGAAAAAATATGATTTTTTAATTTTACGGCTCTACGTTATAAACTTGTGTGAAGCACTTGGGGTTCAAATTGCTCACCGAAGATCTAGATAAGTTCCTTAGGGGGTCTAGTTTCCCAAATGGGGTCACTTGTGGGGGGTTTCCACTGTTTAGGCACATCAGGGACTCTCCAAATGCAACATGGCGTCTAATCTCAATTCCAGCCAATTTTGGTTGGAAAAAGTCAAATGGTGCTCCTTCCCTTCCGAGCTCTGCCATGCGCCCAAACAGTGATTCCCCGCACATATGGGGTATCAGCGTACTCAGGACAAATTGGACAACAACTTTTGAGGTCCAATTTCTCCTGTTACCTATGGGAAAATAAAAAATTAGTGACTAAGAGATAATTTTTGTGGGAAAAAAATAGGATTTTTTATTTTCATGCCCGGGCATTATAAACTTGTGTGAAGCACTTGGGGGTTCAAAGTGCTCACCAAAGATCTAGATAAGTTCCTTAGGGGGTCTAGCTTCCAAAATGGGGTCACTTGTGGGGGGTTTCCACTGTTTAGGCTCATCTGGGGCACTACAAGTGGAACATGACCCCATCAATGTCTGCATTCCAAAACGTTACTGCTTCCTTTCCAAGCCCTGCTATGCGCCCAAACAGTTTCCCCCACCCACATATGGGGTATCAGCATACTCAGGACAAATTGGACAACAACTTTTGGGGTCCAATTTCCTTGGGAAAAATCAAAAATTTGGGACTAAAAAATTATTTTTGTGGAAATTTTTTTTTTTTTTTCACACCCAGGCATTATAAACTTTTGTGAAACACTTTGGGGTTCAAAGTGCTCACAACAGATCTAGATAAGTTCCTTAGGGGGTCTAGTTTCCAAAATGGTGTCACTTGTGGGGGGTTTCCACTGTTTAGACGCATCAGGGGCTCTCCAAACACGACATGGCGTCCAATCTCAACTCCAGCCAATTTTAGTTTGAAAAAGTCAAACGGCGCTCCTTCCCTTACGAGTTCTGCCGTGTGCCCAAACAGTGGTTTTCCCCCACATATGGGGTATTGGCGTACTCAGGAGAAATTGCACAACAACTTTATCTGTCCATTTGCTCCTTTTACCCTTGTGAAAATAAAAAAAAGTTTGTAAAAGATCATTTTTGTGGCTAAAAAGTTAAATATTCATTTTTTCGTTTCACGTTGCTTCAGCTCCTGTGAAGCACCTGAAGGGTTGATAAAATTCTTGAATGTGGTTTTGAGTACCTTGAGGGGTGCAGTTTTTAGAATGATGTCACTTTTGGGTAATTTCTGCTATATAGACCGGTCAAAGTGACTTCAAACGTGAGGTGGTCCCTAAAAAAATGGCTTTGTAAATTTTGTTGTAAAAATGAGAAATCACTGGTCAACTTTTAACCCTTATAATTTCCTAACAAAAAAAAATTTTGGTTCCAAAATTGTGCTGATGTAAAGTAGACATGTGGGAAATGTTATTTCTTAACTATTTTATATGACATATTTCTCTGTTTTAAGTGAAAAAAAATTCAAAGTTTAAAAATTGCAAATTTTCAAAATTTTCACCATATTTGCATTTTTTTCAAAAATAAACGCAAGGTATATCAAAGAAATTTTACCACTAACGTGAAGAACAATATGTCACGAGAAAACAATCTCAGAATCGCGAAGATCCGTTGAAGCGTTCCAGAGTTATAACCTCATAAAGAGACAGTGGTCAGAATTGTAAAAATTGGCCCGGTCATTAACGTGCAAACCACCCTTGGGGGTGAAGGGGTTAAAGTGCATAAAAAGAGGGAGAAAATCCCGTGATCCCAACGTATTGTTACTCCTTTATAAATCACTGGTGAGGCCACATCTAGAATATGGGATCCAGTTTTGGGCTCCACATTTTAAAAAGGATATTCAGAAGGTATTGTCAGCTCAAAAGCGTCAACCAGATTATTACAAGGGATGGAAGGTCTCTCATATGATGAGAGGTTGGAAAAGTTGGGCTTCTTCAGCTTAGAAAAAAAAAGGCATCAGAGGGGATCTCATTTATTTGTATAAATACATGTGTTGTCAATACAAAGGACTGTCACATGACTTATTCCTTTCAAAGACCTTACTAAGGACCAAAGGGCACTCATTACGGGTGGAAGAAAAATGATTCTGACAGCTAAATAGGAAAGGGTTCTTAACAGTTAGAGCAGTCAGACTGTGGAATGCCGACCACAAGAGGTAGAAATGGCAGACACTATAACAGCATTTATACAAGGGCCGGATGATTTCCTCAGTACACATAACATTGCGGGTTATAGCTAAATTAGTGACAAAATGAACAAATGGTGGAGGAAGGTTGAACTTGATGGACCTAAGTGTTTTTCAACCTATGTAACTATGTAACTTGTGAGACAGTGAAGAAATATGTGTCGAATGGGGTGTACATTTCACCTAGGTACTGTGCTGTATGGTATAAGGGAAATGTGTGGCTTTGTAAACCTAGTGGTAGAGAAAGGTCACTACACCTTACATTTAGTACACACTTGCAGCTCAGGCCTGAAACCATTCAGCTGTTAATTAGGAGACCAGAAGTAGGTGTCTGCGAACACAGACAGAGAGCTCGCTTAGTCTGGACAAGGAGTCCAGGCACAAGAAGGAGTCTCCAGGAATATGAGCTGTCTCAGTCTGGGTTCTCGATGTACCCCGGACACAGGAGTAGTCTCTGTGAGAATCCATGTGGATAGCTGCTGAATAGGAGGGGAGCTCTCTCAAGTCTGGACGTTGAAGGTGCCTTCAGACACAAGGAGGAGACTCTGTGAAACTCCATGCTGGTAAATGCTGAACATATGTGTTGTTTTGGCCCAGGCTATTAGAGTCTGGACCCGGATAGAAAGGGAAATCTATCTAAGTGTAATTAGTGGCTGGACAAGCCCAGGTCTTATGTTTATGATTTGGTTTTGATTATGTTCTGTTTACTGTGGACTTTAATAAAAAACTGGTTGCGGCCAGTTTTTAACAGAACTACTGTCTGTGAATGGTCTCTTTATGCCACTCCGTCTCCCCAAGACGGCGATCCCAGAGCTATATCCCCTGAAAAGCTTACAATTGGCGGAGAATGCTGGGGACAGCACAGTGGCTGATACAATTAGTGCTAGAATGTGTGTGCAGCACAGTGGCGAAGAGACAGCAATAAAAGGTGAAGTCTGTTGAAGCAGCAGCAGAGAAAAAAAAAGTGTGTCAGCAAAAGAAACGTCTGTTGGAGCAGTCTTAAAGAGACAGTAGCCCTAATAGAGTTTGCAAAAGAGAGAGAAAAAAAAAAAAGTGTCTGCACAGCAAAGCTGAATTTTCTGTGGAAAAGACTGTGGAGTGTGTATGTCTTGAGTGAAGACTGCCGTTGTTGAGACAGAGAAGTCTGACAGCATGGATGACAGCATGGAGGTGCTGTTTGAACAAATGGCGCAAGTTAATGTGCAACATAAGACTGCCGTGGTTGAGACAGATAAGTCCGGCAGTATGGAGGAGCTCGTTGAGTACCTGGTCCAGGCCCAGCGGAGCATGCAGCAGAGCATGGAGCGGCAGCGCCTGCAGCACCAGCAGCGCATGCAGCAGGCCCAGCAGCAATTCCTGCAGCAGCAGCAGGAGAATAACCGGTTGTTTTTTGAGCAGGTTGCAGCACTACAAAAGACTTGCAGCGCATCATCCCAAAGTAATGTTGCAAAGTCACCTGCATTGTCCGCTGTAAAGAAGGCGGTAAGACGGTCCCTGAAAAAGATGACACCTCGTGACGATGTGGAGGTATATCTCACTAGGTTTGAGGGACTGGCAGAGAAGGAGAATCTGCCCCTATCTGAATGGGCCATGATGGTCGCACCCTATCTGATTGGAGAACCCCAAAGGGCCTATGTTGACCTGAGCGAGCAGGACAGCCAAGACTATGCCAAGCTGAAAGCGGAGATTCTTACCCGGCTGGGTGTTACGGTGACAGCCCGTGCCAGGGGAGTTCATGACTGGAGATGCAGTTGGGAGTCTGCAGTCAGCAAACCTGATTATGGAGTTGAAAAGGTGATAGTGGACCGCTACACCCAAGCACGTACTCCTGAGGTACAGCCAGAGGTCGGACAAGGAGAGCACCAGGACGCCAATCGTCTGGTCAGCCTGATGGAGAGGGCCTTCGCCACCAAAGACTGCCTCCGTGACCAGCCGTCTGAGAGGTCATCACTTCAGAGTTCCTGGACGCCGAACTCTCCCGGTAAGAGCGTTCCAGCTGTTGGGGTCGTGTGGGTGGGAGAGTGTGATGGACAGTGTTGGAGATGTCGTGAAATTGCAGCCAACTGTCCAATAGAGGGGGAGCCTATGTGTTGTGATGTTGGCGGATCCCTCTCTCCCTGCGCAGAGCTTGTGTGTGTGTCCACCTCAGCCGAAGAGACTGGACCACAGGGGTCCCCGGTGGTTGTAAATGACTGCCCAGCACAGGCCCTCTTGGACTCAGAGAGTCCAGTGACTTCCGTATGTGACAGCCTGATTGATAGGGACTTCATCCCTGATAAACACCTGAGTGTGGTGTGCATCCATGGAGACACCAAAGTCTACCCAGAGACTGCCGTGGACTTGATCCCCAAACGCGGGGAGGTTTCATGTGAAGTGGGGGTAGTGAAGAACCTGGTGCACCCCGTCATATTGGGTAATGACTTTCCCCGGTCTAAGGATCTCTGGGGGAAAAATGTTTCTGATGGACAGTGTGATGAAGCTCCTACTGAGGGTGCGCAGTCCCGAGGGGCGGAACACAATGCTAGTGGGCCGTTAAACTTATGTGATAATGATGATGATGATGATGATGATAATGATAATGATGATCATGATAGTGATGATGATACTGATCATAATCATGATAATGATAATGATGATGATGATGACTGTGATAGAGATGAAATTCTTTTGCAGGTGATGGTGGGAGACGAGGATGGTGGTTCTCGGGAACCGAGTGTCCCTGACTTACCTGTGTCCTGTGACAATTTTGAGAGTGAACAATGGCGAGACCCCACTCTTAAAACAGCACAGGAAAATATAATTGTTCTAAATGAGGTTTCCCAAGAGCCTGGCTATGAGGAGAGGTTTCCTCATGTTGCCATAAACACTCACCTGTTGTATAGGGACACTGAAGTCCAGGGAGAGGTCGTGAGCCAGCTCCTAGTACCTGAGCTATATAGAAGTATAGTGCTGGGGTTGTCACATAGTCACATACTTGAGGGACCAGATGGTGAAGTTAATGTTGTGGATGACATGTTAACTAAGGTTCCAGATCAGGATGTGAATGAGAATGAATTGTATACCCCTGAAAGTGAGCAGGATGAGAATGAGAATGAATTGTATAACCCTGAAGGTGAGCCGGATGTGGCTGAGAAAAAGGGGTCAGACAGGGATAGTGATAGTGAATCATCTGATGACGATCAAGCAACCAGTGCAAATGAGGAAGGCATGGTAGCAGAGGAGGTTGAGAGTCCTGAGAAGAAAGCTGATGCTGACCTTACAGCCGGACAGAAGATGGCATCTGAAGATGTTTTACAGTTGGCCAATTCCCTGGCGAAGACTAAGGTGAAAGGAGGAGAGCTGAGCTTTAAAGGCAGGACTCTGAAACTGAACACAGCACAAGTGGATGCTGTCGAAGATGAGAAGTTATCAATGTATGGTGTGGATCTGCATCATGCCCAGGACTCTGAAGGTAATGCTGCAGAGGTGGAAAAAGCCATGGAAGTGGTGGTCACCAAGCCAGATGCCTCATCAGAAGCTGAGGTCTCAAGTGAAGCTGTGAGGAACAAGACTGAAGATATGGGGACTGACTCTGCCCAGGAATCTGTTTCGGCCAGAGACAGTGGCGTGGATGGTGTACTGTCCGGATCAGTAGCGGCAACTCGCAAAGTTCAGGCTGGAAGTTCGGCACCAGGTGATTCATCAGTGTTCCCGAGCGACATAAAGGATCTGGATAAATCACAAGATGAGATTTTGAGACATCAGGCTGGCATTGGTGAGCTCAAGCGCACTTTCATGGAGTCTACATCTGAGCCACGTCCCAACGAGTGGGAAAAGTGATGTATCACTCCGTTGCCGCTGCAGATACACGAGAGCCCAGATGGGATGCAGAACGTGGTGGAAGAGAAGAGCCAGGCGGGTTCTGAGTATACAGATGCAGCTATCAAGGAGAACTTGAAAGCTGGCATAAATGGAGATATTGGATACCATAGTGATGTGACTGAAGAGGTAGAATGTAAGACTGACGGTAGGGCTTCTGAGCATGTTCTACCAGAAGAGCCTGAAGAAGGGGCCGAGGACGTAAAGGACGTCCAACAGCTACAGGAGAAGATGCGTCTCCATGTCTCCACCAAAGAAATGAAGACTGAGAATGTTGTGTTACGCGAGCAGCTGCAGCAGTGTGAACTGGATGTGGCATCTTTTCGCCGGGAACGTGAGCGGTTCCAGCAGTTGCTCCAGAGAGCACGAAATGAAGGGGAAAGTGTATATAGTACCTTGCAGGATCAAAGAAAAGTGGTTGCACAGGTACCAGATGAATTGATTACTTCTCAGAAAAAACTCCAAACTGTGATGAAGGAGTGTGATGAAAGCCATGAGCATCTTCGTGAGAAAGTAGATGTGCTAAAGAAGGTTCAAGGGGAACTAGAGAAAAGTGAAAAACCCCTATACCTTCTGTGATAGTTGGTGACACATGGTCAGTGCACCAAGGACAGGAGGTACGTGAGTTTCTGAGGAAGAGTCAGCAGAAGTGTTCTGATGTGCCGGGTCGTACTTCTCTGGCCAGGCACTATATCGAAACTGAGCGCGGCCCTAAGGTCAAGATGAAACCGTGCAGGATACCCGAGGCCCGCAGAGAGCATAGGCCTGGGAGGGTACAGGGTAGTGCGGATGCTTCAGATGAAGAGAAAGCTGATGTTGGCTATGGCTCAGGTGAAGATACAGATGACAGTAGTGAAGATGAAGCTGATGAAGGCCATGACTGGTCCAGAGTTCACTGTCTCTTTTGGATTGTTGATCAGCCCTCCGGTCTGGATGACCAGCCCTCCGGTCTGGAGAAGAGGGGGGGATATGTGAGACAGTGAAGAAATATGTGTCGAATGGGGTGTACATTTCACCTAGGTACTGTGCTGTATGGTATAAGAGAAATGTGTGGCTTTGTAAACCTAGTGGTAGAGAAAGGTCACTACACCTTACATTCAGTACACACTTGCAGCTCAGGCCTGAAACCATTCAGCTGTTAATTAGGAGACCAGAAGTAGGTGTCTGCGAACACAGACAGAGAGCTCGCTTAGTCTGGACAAGGAGTCCAGGCACAAGAAGGAGTCTCCAGGAATATGAGCTGTCTCAGTCTGGGTTCTCGATGTACCCCGGACACAGGAGTAGTCTCTGTGAGAATCCATGCGGATAGCTGCTGAATAGGAGGGGAGCTCTCTCAAGTCTGGACGTTGAAGGTGCCTTCAGACACAAGGAGGAGACTCTGTGAAACTCCATGCTGGTAAATGCTGAACATATGTGTTGTTTTGGCCCAGGCTATTAGAGTCTGGACCCGGATAGAAAGGGAAATCTATCTAAGTGTAATTAGTGGCTGGACAAGCCCTGGTCTTATGTTTATGATTTGGTTTTGATTATGTTCTGTTTACTGTGGACTTTAATAAAAACTGGTTGCGGCCAGTTTTTAACAGAACTACTGTCTGTGAATGGTCTCTTTATGCCACTCCGTCTCCCCAAGACGGCGATCCCAGAGCTATATCCCCTGAAAAGCTTACAAACTCCAAGTCACACAGCTCAGATACAGAATAATATTTACATCCAGGTAATTACTTCTGATGTCTCGTCTGTTTTCTGCTGTTTCTTCTTCATCTGGTCAGACCTTCACGTCAACATCTTCCAGCCACGACACACTTTGTCACGATGATCACTGTAGCCCTGAAAATAAGAAGGTCACATATATTGTAGAAATATATCTGTCTCCCTCACACTGTGCCCCTGACAAAAGATATGTACGCCACTATTAATATGCTATCAGCCACGCACCAATGAAAATATAAAGTGATAAGCAGCACTGTGCCCCCCATTAACTATAATCTCTGCTGCCCAATAAATATAAATAATTTACTCTCTGTGACTCTCCCCAATTGACTTTAAGGCTATGTGCAAACACTGCATTTTTGTTACGGAAATAGGCAAGGTTTTACAGTACAAGCAAAGTGAATGAGATCACTGAAGTCTCTTGCACACTTTGGTTATTTTTTCCTTGCAGATTTGTAGAACATCAAAATCTGCATAAGGTCTATTCTTGCAGCGTATTTCACCCATACTAATGAGTGAGGGAAAATAAACAACAAAAGCTGTTAAAAAACATGGCAAAAAATGTATTTTTTGCAGTGTTCTACCTGCCAACACATTGTGATATGCAGCAGAATTTTCTGATGCATATCCTGAATGTGTGCACATAGCCTTATTCCCTGTTCTGTCCCCCCCACATTCATTATAAATCCTTGATAGCATTATAATGAATTTGTGGGTGAGAGAAGACACTATCAGGTACTTAAAATCCTCCCTCACCTGATAGGGTCTTCTCCCACCTTTCAATTCATTACATAGTGTCCTATGCACCTTACCCCCTCCTCTCCACCATAAATGTTAAGTTCCTGATAGTGTCATAAGGAATTGTTGGATGGGGGAGGATGCTATCAGAAACTTAGCACCCTCCTCCACCACCCAATTCATTTTACATCCATATCTAACATCCTCCTCCCCTCCTCCTGCTCATAAGTCCATTATAAGTCCCCCTTACTCCCATCCCAATCCTCACCCCCACTTTGTCCTCTCCCCATTCCTCTCAGTGTCCTTTCCCCACCCTCCTCATTGTTATCTCCCCCACATCTCTCATTGTCCTCTCCTCCACATCCCTCATTGTCCTCCCTCAAATCCTTCATTGCTCCTTCCTCACATCCCTCATTGCTCCCTCCCCACCTCCCTCATTATTCTCTCCCCTACCTTTCTCATTGTCCTATCCCCCACATCCCTCATTATCCTCTCCCCAACATTCCACATTGTCCTTTCCCCACATTCCTCATTGTCGTTTCCCCCACATTCCTCATTGTCCTCCCTCAAATCCTTCATTGTTCCTTCCTCACATCCCTCATTGTTTACTCCCACACATCCCTCATTGTTCTCTCCCCCACCTTTCTCATTGTCCTATCCCCACATCCCTCATTATCCTCTCCCCAACATTCCATATTGTCCTTTCCCCACATTCCTCATTATCCTCTCCCCAACATTCCACATTGTCTTTTCCCCACATTCCTCATTGTCCTCTCCCCCACCCCTCATTGTTCTATCCCCAACCCCTTCTCTGTTCTCTCCCCTTCATCCCTCATTGTCCTCTCTCCCACAGCCCTAATTTTTCTCTCCTCCACCCCCTTTCCCTATCCTTGCCCTCTCCCAAGTATTGTTGGGGAAAAAACATATTCACCTCTCCATACGTCCCCCCCGAGGCATCACTTCTCTTTTCATCTTCGGCAGTTTTCTAAACGACACTGGTGGTGACGACACCATCAAGCCGCACGCACCTGTCTCACAGAGAAAGCCGGACAGGAAGCTGAGGACGGCTTCCTGCGGCTCTGCTGCCATTTTCTCCTGTAGTCAGTAGGTAGAGGAACCGCAGGATTGCTCCCTGCCTGGCAAGCCGCATATGATGAGGTCAGTCTAGCCATGGAACCCCAAAGCCTCGAGCTCCAAGCAACAGGCCAGATTTCCCTCATTATTACCACTCTACAAGGGCCTTCCTCCAACTCCGGGCTATATCTCCACCCCTGAATGTCCTTCTATTCTGTTCAAAGACTCTGTATACTGTGTAAGCTTTTCAGGGGATATAGCTCTAGGATCGCTGTCTGGGTAGACAGAGTGGCACGAAAACAGTTCATTCAGACAGCAGTTCTGGTAAACACTGGCCGCAACCAGTTTTATTAAAGTCTACAGCCAACAGATAAAAAACAAATCATAAACAGAAGACCTGGCTTGTCTAGCCACTAATTACACTTAGATAGATTTCCCTTTCTATCCGGGTCCAGACTCTACCAGTCTGTGCCCAAAACAACACATATGTTCAGCATTTACCAGCGTGGAGTTTCACAGAGTCTCCTCCTTGTGTCTGAAGGCACATCCAACGTCCAGACTTGAGAGAGCTCCACTCCTATTCAGTCGCTATTCGCACGGATTCTCACTGAGACTACTCCTGTGTCCGGGGTACATCGAGCACCCAGACTGAGATAGCTCAAACTCCTGGAGACACCTTCTGTGCCTGGACCCCTCCTGTGTCCAGACTAAACGTGCTCCATGATTGTGTTTGCAGACACCTACTTCTGGTCTCCTAATTAAGACCTGAGTAGTTTCAGGCCTGAGCTGCAAGTGTGTAATGAATGTAAGGTGTAGTGACCTTTCTCTACCACTAGGTTTACAAAGCCACACATTTCCCTTATACCTAGGTGAAATGTACACCCATTCAACACATATTCCTTCACTGTCTCACATATCCCCTCCCTCTTCTCCAGACCGGAGGGCTGGTCATCCAGACCGCAGGGCTGGTCAACAATCCAACAGAGACAGTGAACTCTGGACCAGTCATGGCCCTCATCAGCTTCATATTCACCACTGTCATTTGTATCGTCACCTGAGTCATAGCCAACATCAGCTTTCTCTTCATCTGAAGCATCCGCACTACCCTGTACCCTCCCAGGCCTATGCTCTCTGCGGGCCTCGGGTATCCTGCACGGTTTCATCTTGACCTTAGGGCCGGGCTCAGTTTCGATATAGTGCCTGGCCAGAGAAGTACGACCCGGCACATCAGAACACTTCTGCTGACTCTTCCTCAGAAACTCACGTACCTCCTGTCCCTGGTGCACTGACCATGTGTCACCAACTATCACAGAAGGTATAAGGGGTTTTTCCCTTTTCTCCAGTTCCCCACCTTCAGGCTCTTCTGGCAAGACATGCCCAGAAGCCCTACCGTCCGTCCTACACTCTACTTCTTCAGTCACATCTGGCTCACTGTCAGGGTTATACAATTCATTTTCATTCATATCCTGCTCACTGTCAGGGTTATACAATTCATTTTCATTCACATCTTGATCTGGAACCTTAGTTAACATATCATCCACAACATTAACTGCACCATCTGGTCCCTCAAGTATGTGACTATGTGACAACCCCAGCACTATACTTCTATATAGTTCAGGTACTAGGAGCTGACTCACGACCTCTCCCTGGACTTCAGTGTCCCTATATAATAGGCTATTGTTCATGGCAGCATGAGGAAACCTCTCCTCAGAGTCAGGCTCCTGGGAAACCTCATTTAGAACAACCATATTTTCCTGTGCGGTCCTAAGAGTGGGGTCTCGCCACTGCTCACTCTCAAAATTGTCACAGGACACAGGCAAGTCAGGGACACTCGGTTCCCGAGAACCACCATCCTCGTCTCCCAACATCACCTGCAAAGGAATTTCATCATTATCACAGTCATCATTATTATCAATATTATTATCATGACTATGATCAGTATCATCATCACTATCATGATCATCATCATCATCACATAAGTTTAACGTCCCACTAGCATTGTGTTCCGCCCCTCGGGACTGCGCACCCTCAGTAGGAGCTTCATCACACTGTCCATCAGAAACCATTTTTCCCCCAGAGATCCCCAGATCGGGGAAAGTCTCCACTCAATATGACGGGGTGCACCAGGCTCTTCACTACCCCCACTTCATATGAAACCTCCCGAGTTTGGGAACCAAGTCCACGGCAGTCTCTGGGTAGACTTTGGTGTCTCCATGGATGCACACCCTACTCAGGTGCTTATCAGGGATGAAGTCCCTATCAATCAGGCTGTCACATACGGAAGTCACTGGCCCTCTCTGAGTCCAAGAGGGCCTGTGCTGGGCAGTCATTTACAACCACCGGGCACACCTGTGGTCCAGTCTCTTCGGCTGAGGTGGACACACACACAGGCTCTGCGCAGGGAGAGAGGGATCTGCCAACATCACAATACATAGGCTCCCCCTCTATTGGACAGTTGGCTGCAATTTCACGACATCTCCAACACTGTCCATCACACCTCTCCACCCACATGTCCCCAACAGCTGGAACGCTCTTACCGCGAGAGTTCAGCGTCCGGGAACTCTGAAGTGACAACCTCTCAGACGGCTGTACCTCAGGAGGACGTGCTCGGGTGTAGCGGTTCACTATCACCTTTTCAACCCCATAATCAGGTTTGCTGACTGCAGACTCCCAACTGCAACTCCAGTCATGAACTCCCCTGGCACGGGCTGTCACCGTAACACCCAGCCGGGTACGAATCTCCGCTTTCAGCTTGGCATAGTCTTGGCTGTCCTGCTCGCTCAGGTCAGCACAGGCCCTTTGGGGCTCTCCAATCAGATAGGGGGCGACCATCATGGCCCATTCAGAATGGGGCAGATTCTCCTTCTCTGCCAGTCTCTCAAACCTAGTGAGATATACCTCCACATCATCACGAGTGTCATCTTTTCCAGGGACCGTCTTACCGCCTTCTTTACAGCGGACAATGCCGGCACCTTCACAACATTACTCTGGGACGAGGTGCTGAGAGCTGCAATCTGCTTCAACAACCGGTTATTCTCCTGCTGCTGTAGCTGGCACCGCAGCTGCATGCTCTGCTGGCCTGTACCAGGTACTCAACGAGCTCCTCCATACGGCCGGACTCATCTGTCTCAATCACAGCAGTCTTATTTGCATATTAACTTGCGCCATTTGTTCAAACAGCGCTCCATGCTGTCATCCATGCTGTCAGACTTGTCTTAACAACGGCAGTCTTCACTCAAGACATACACACTCTACAGTCTTTTCCATAGAAAAATTCAGCTCTGCTGTGCAGACACTTTTTTTTTTTTTTTTCTTTGCAAAGTCTATTAGGGCTCCTGTCTCTTTAAGACTGCTCCAAACAGACGTTTCTGCTGACACACTTTTTTTTTTTTTTTCCTCTGCTGCTATTCAACAGCTTCACCTTTATTGCTGTCTCTAAGCCACTGTGCTGCCCGCATTCTCCACCAATTGTAAGCTTTTCAGGGGATATAGCTCTAGGATCGCTGTCTGGGTAGACAGAGTGGCACGAAAACAGTTCATTCAGACAGCAGTTCTGGTAAACACTGGCCGCAACCAGTTTTATTAAAGTCTACAGCCAACAGATAAAAACAAATCATAAACAGAAGACCTGGGGTTGTCTAGCCACTAATTACACTTAGATAGATTTCCCTTTCTATCCAGGTCCAGACTCTACCAGTCTGTGCCCAAAACAACACATATGTTCAGCATTTACCAGCGTGGAGTTTCACAGAGTCTCCTCCTTGTGTCTGAAGGCACATCCAACGTCCAGACTTGAGAGAGCTCCACTCCTATTCAGTCGCTATTCGCACGGATTCTCACTGAACTACTCCTGTGTCCGGGGTACATCGAGCACCCAGACTGAGATAGCTCAAACTCCTGGAGACACCTTCTGTGCCTGGACCCCTCCTGTGTCCAGACTAAACGTGCTCCATGATTGTGTTTGCAGACACCTACTTCTGGTCTCCTAATTAAGACCTGAGTAGTTTCAGCCTGAGCTGCAAGTGTGTAATGAATGTAAGGTGTAGTGACCTTTCTCTACCACTAGTTTACAAAGCCACACATTTCCTTATACCTAGGTGAAATGTACACCCCATTCAACACATATTCCTTCACTGTCTCACAACTGTTTAATGTTTCATATTCATTGTATATGCAACTTGCTTCTCTTCTAAAAGTGCCTAAGTAAGCAGAATAAAAGTTAACCAATAGTGTATATGCCTAGTTATCTTCTGGCAATACCAATACTACAACTATACAAGTCAATTATGTGCTCTGAAAGAATGGTGAATCTAAATGCCTATTATACAGAAGTCTTGCACAATATTTGGACAGTATCTCTTCCACCTGCCAAACCTGATTACCTTGAATTCATAAAAAACCTGTTTGCACTTGAAATGATTCAATAATTGCCATGGTTTTCTATTTATTACAAGTTGATTAGGCAAAAAAGTTGTTGTGCTTCTTCAATAGTGATGTTTTTATGGGAGAGACTTAAGCAATACGGTATGCCTTGCCACATATGAGATAGGAACATATTTCTATGGCATTCAGTGTGACAAGCTTTTCCCTTGGTTCCCACAGCTGGCTAGTGTTTGAAATTCCCGCCACATGAACTCATATCGGAATACATGGACAAATGTGCTTAGCATAACTGAAGCTGATGTGCTTGATGACAGAGTAATGGGCAAAGCTCTCAACTACTTTCTCTGTGTTTTTAAATGTTCTGCTACTTACATTCTTCTTCCAGTTTTCTGGTGAATAACTCATTATAAATATAATCAAAATAATTGCTTATTATTTTGCTAAAAAGCTTTTTGAAGATGGCTTAAAGGGCCTGTAAAATACGGAAGAGCAAAATATTTTTTTTTCAATTTCTTTGCTCTGAACATGAGAAACTGAAGCACAAAATTCCTCAAGTTGTGTTCACAAGACTAAATTAAAATCTAAGTACAAACTATATGTAGAACAATTGTCGCTTTCCTCACTTTCCTCAGGGGCATGGCTGTGGATGGTGCAGGTGTGGCACCCCTGAGGGTTCAGTCACCACAGAGGGTGTTGCACTTGACTCTCAGGTAAGGAGGAAGCACCCCTAGGACTCCACACCTGCATCCAACACACCATGCCAGCTGAGCATACGGACGTACCCTTCGGAGGATGGTCTGACTCAGCCTGGTTAGCAAAGGGTGTTGTTAAGGGTGGGTGGAGTTAGGAGCAGCACTTAGGTTGCTTGTGAGAATAGAGAGCAGCCAGTCTCTGACTGAGTCTTCGTCTGAGTTCACCTCAGGGAGAAACTGCTAGAGTCAACGAAAGGGTCCGAAAAGGCACGGACGTTGGTTTATCCATCCGTGGCCCCCATCCTGAAGAAGGAAGGACCAAGGCCATCAGGGCATGGCCCCCTAGACTAGTGGGAAAGCTTCACGCCCGCTAGTAAGCCGACGGCGACGATCTCTTTATGGGTCATTGCCACCACCACAACAGCATCCCCTGGAAGGCAGCTATATAGGACCAATGACGTATACATTGATCTGTTCCCGACAGGCCCGCAGCTTCTGATCCAAAGGACTGTATGGTGAGGTGCTAGAAAGTAGAAAGGAGTAAATAGCACAGAGAGTGAAGGCCAGAAAGGAACACACTGAGAGGGAGTCCTGGGAAGTGCGACCAATCTACCTGGGGGTTGCTGGACCACTCTCCCGGAGGACACAGTGCCAGGCGGGCATCTGTCTTGTGGTCAAAGACTGTGAGTAAACCTTGCAACTGCACTTGGACTGCCTCCCTGATTATTTCAGCGTCGCACATCTCCCTGCTACACTCCCCAGCACCATTCCTCAAATACATCATTTACCTTCCCTGGAAGGACACAGCCTCACCTGTAGGAGGTTTACCATCTAGCTGCACAACACCATCCCTTCCAGAGGACCTGCACAGCAGCGCTGGTCACCCTGGCCAGACACTACAGGTGGCGTCACGAATCACAATACAAACATTATCCCTGTAAATATCCCCTTTTTGGGTGAGCACCCAGGGCCACGGACCGAGCCGTGGCCACCGTGACATCCCCCATAAAATCAACGGGCTCGGGTCCCGAAGTACCCCACAGCTCTTGGCGGGCGGCCACAGGGGCAGCACTTGCATATGGAGTCCTGGTCTAAAAGTAGGCCCCAAAACCCATCTGCTCCATATGAAAATGCCAATATCATAACTGACATATGATTTGATGGGGATTCTCTCAGTAATGGGAATTCTGTATTCACGGAAGGCACATTTTACCACTTAATTGAGGATTTTGAGAGAAAATGATCAGCCCCAGAGGAGAAAGAAGAAGATTTCTCTAACAAAGATATATTACATAGTTTCTTATTTTCACATGTACTTATTAAAATGATAATTTCCCTTTAAAGCCCTGATACACTTTAGTCTAACATTCGTCCATGCCCACCTATCAATGAGTTTGGTCGAGAGTCTAATGTGTATGGGGCCTCCAATAAGGATTTAGCATATCAAGAGATAAGCCGCCATTAGAGATTTCTGGCAGAGGCTCTCTATTCAGACCACAGGTGTAACATGTTGTGAATGGGTTTGAGATGAGTTCTGAGCAGAGGCTCCCTCTGGTGGTTACAAGCGGTGCTAGTGAAGATTGTGAGGACTGGGAATCAGGTGTTACTGACGTCTTATATAAGGGAGTCATTTTCCCACAGGGTTGCCGGTGGGTCAATTGTTCTGGTCTGAATCCTTCATTCCATTTCCCATTGTAGCCTGCTGTGTCGTGTCTGCATCTCCTGCTAACAGATAACTTTTGCTCTTTTGTGTTTTTGCTATTTTTTTGCATTTTTGTCCTGCACTTCTTTGGGGGGCTTCAGGGTCCCCTCCGGGGGCTTCTGCCCTCTCAGTTAGTTTACCACTGAGTTTGTTCTTTGCTTTTCATTTTTCAGTGGGTGCTGTTTTGATTTTGTTACACCAGAGAACTAATTTAGGTGGTAGAGGTCGTGTGATCTCAGGTGATTTGAATTAGTGGAGTTGGTGCTTTTCAGGGTTTTCTGGGATTGCAGTAAGTGCCTCCTATCCTTTTCTATTTAGATATTTTGGGCCCCAGCGTTTGTCAACTATTTTCTTTCTGTGTCAGTATTTCCTCTTGTCTAACCGCCATTACATGTTTGGGGGCTTTCTATTATCTTTGGGGTTCTGCTCCGGGGCGATAGCTTTCCTATTTCTATCTTTAGGTGGGAGTTAGTTTCTCAGGCTGTGACGAGGCGTCTAGGACCAACGTAGGAAACGTCCACGGCTGGCCTCTAGTTTGGTGGTTAGTCAGGGTACTGCAATCTCAAGATTCCAACTGCTCTGGTGTATTGCCTTTTTTTACCCTGCACTCCTAGCTACCGAAACATAACAGTATCACCCGGCCAGAAAAAATTGAAAATTGTATGGTACTCACAGAAGGGAAAAAATATTGTCAGAGTTGTCAGAGATATTTTTCTGTTTGTTGCATTTTTTTTTTTTTTTCCCTCTCTATCTCTGGGGCTGGGGAGGATCTTTTCTCTCAATGGAGTTTGCACAGTTGTCTGGCCGTGTGGATCAGCTTGCCACTGAGGTTCGGAGTATTGCTATCTATCTTGCTGGGTTGCCGTTGTGGAACCTAGGATCCCCATGCCAGATTTGTTTTTAGGGGATCGAGCTAAGTTTCAGAATTTCAAAAATAATTGTAAATTGTTTTTTGCCTTAAAATCTAAGTCCTCAGGGAACGCAGCGCAGCAGGTTCAAATTGTCATCTCTCTCCTGGCGCGGCGATACTCGGATTGGCTTTTTCCCTGACACCTGGGGATCCTGTTTTGAGTGATGTTGATGCATTTTTTCAGGCCTTGGGGTTATTGTACGATGACCTAATGTCACGGATCAAGCTGAGAAAGCCTTGTTGGCATTAAATCAGGGGCTTGATGACGCTGAGTTATACGTCAGAGATTCCGTAGTGGGCAATCCTGACCAAATGGAATGACGACGCTTTGGCGGCCCTTTTCCGGAAGGGTCGTCAGATAATGTAAAGGATGTTATGGTGGGATTCCCGTCCCCTCTGGTCTCAATGATTCTATGTCATTAGCGATTCAAATGACAGACGTTTGCGTGAGCGGAGAAGTATGCGTGGAATAGTGTTGCCTTGTGAACCTGCTTCTGAATCCATGCATGTAGAGGTGTCTGGGGCACAGCGTCATGAGTTTCGAAAGCGCAATGGGTTATGTTTCTACTGTGTGATGCCTCTCATGCTATTTCAGTCTGCCCTAAGCGGGGAAGAGTTTTACACGCTCAGTTGTCTTGGGTAGGTTTAGACTAATTTTTATTAACTGTCACTCTGATATGCTTCTGTCCTCATTTTCTGCTCAGGCTTTTGTTGATTCTGGAGCGCTATTAACCTGATGGATTATGATTTTGCTAAACGTTGTGGTTTCCCTTGTACCCCTAACAGAAGTCTATTCCCCTACTGGGGATCGTTTCTACCCCTTGGCTGAGAATAAACCCAGTTTTCTACTCGGTATAATGAGGGTTGAACCTAATCACCAGAGGCTGCAAATTCTTGGTTCTATATAATCTGCATGACATTATCGGCTGGGTTTCCCTTGGTTACAGTCTCATAATCCTGTTTTGGATTGGAAATCTGTGTCTGTAACCAGTTGGGGCTGCCAATGTGTTAATACCAACATCCTGTTTTTTCTGCCTCCCCCCAGGCTCAGGATGTTCCTGACTTTTTGTTTGATTTTTCTGATGTGTTAGCGAAAGTAAATCTGCATCCTTGCCTCCCATAGGACTATGACTGCGCTATTGAATTAGTGCGGGTAGTAAATTCCCTAAAGGTCGCCTTTTTAACTTGTCTGTACCTGAACATGACGCTATGCGGTCTTATATCAAGGAATCATTGGAGAAGGTCATATCAGACCATCCTCTTCACCCTTAGTGCCGGTTTTTTTCTTTGTGGCCAAAAAAGATGGTTCATTAAGGCCTGTATTGATTATCGTCTCTTGAACAATATTACTGTGAAATATCAATACCCGTTACCCTTGATTTCTGACCTGTTTTCCAGGTGAAAAACGCTACTTGGTTTACCAGCTGACTCAGGGGGGCGTATAAACCTTATTCGCATTAAGCACGGGGATGAATGGAAGACGGCATTCAATACCCCTGAAGGGCATTTTGAGTACCTAGTGATGCCCTTTGGGCTCAATAATGCTCCTTCCTCTTCCAGTCCTTCATGAATGACATTTTCAGGGTTTTGTGGACAAATTTCTGATTGTTTATTTGGATGATATCTTGATTTTTTCTAATGACTGGGACTCTCATGTGAAACATGTTCGAACTGTATTCCAGATTTTAGAGAGAATGCTCTGTATGTGAAGGGATCAAAGTGTCTTTTTGGCGTACAAGGATCTCATTTCTGGGATTCATTTTGTCCCCATCGTTATTGAAATGGACCCGGTCAAGGTTCAGGCCATCTGTGATTGGGTCCAACCTACTTCATTAAAGGCTCTTCAGAGATTTTTGGGTTTTGCCAATTTTATCGTAAATTTATTGGTAATTTCTCGGTATTGTTAACCATTAACTGATTTGACCAGAAAGGGTTCTGATGTGTGGAATGGCCTCCTGAGGCAGTCTCTGCATTTCAGGAACTTAAGCAGAGATTCACTTCTGTCCTGTTCTACGGCAGCCTGATGTTTCTCTGCCATTTCAGGTGGAGGTTGATGCCTCTGAAATTGGGGCAGGTGCCGTTTTGTCCCAAAAAGATCCAGAGACCTCTAAAAGTAACCCTGTGCCTTTTCCCTCGAAATTTTCTCCTACTGAACGTAATTTACGTGGGTAATCGGGAGTTATTGGCCATGAAGTGGCTTTTGAAGAGTGGAGACATTGGGGTGGAGGGACCAAACACAGGTGGTGTCCTTAGGCCATAAGAATCTAGTTTATCGGAATCTGCCAAGCGACTTAATCCAAACAGGCCAGGTGGGCCTTGTTTTTTCACACGTTTTAATTTTGTGGTTTCATTTCTTTTGGCACTAAAAGTTAAGGCGGGGTGCCCCCCCCGAGGATTTTCCGGTGGACCTCCTGAGTTATCGATCCTTCTGTTATTTGAAAGAGGGTGTAGTTCTTTCCGCCATCTCGCCCAATTGAGACTGGCTCTGGAGGGGTGTCAGGAGGATAAGCCCGAGCGCGCCCTGTTGGAAAATTGTTTGTCCCGGACCATGGAAAAAGTGAATGTCTGGATTATTGTTTTCCCCTGGCCGGTCATCCGGAATTTTTTGGGACCAAACTTGTTTCTCCTTTTGGGGGTCTACCTTGTCTCGTGATGTCAGGGAGTTTGTGCGTCCTGCGGACTTGCTCTCGCTCCAAGCCCTTTCTTCTGTTCTAGTGGTTTGTTGATCCATTCCTGTGCCCAAAAGACCAGGACCCCTACCTATGGATTTCATTTCCAACCTCCCGTTTCTCAAGAAATGACCGTCATCGGGTGATTTGCGATAGTTTTTCCCGAGATCATTTGTGCATTACCTAAGTTTCCTTCCTCCTGAATTGGTCCTTTTTCCTTCAGACGTGGTTCGTTTACACGGGCATTCCCGAGAACATTGTGTTGACGAGGAGTCCATTTGTTTCCGTTTTGGAGGACCTTTTGTTCTAAAATTGGTGTTCAATTGTCTTTCTCCTCGGCGTTTCATCCCCAGACCCATGGTCAAATGAGGAAAAATCAACATTGGAGACTTATCAAGATGTTTGTGTCTGCTGATCGGGGATGATGGGTCTCTTTTTTGCCTTTGGCTGAGTTTGCTCTTAATAATAGGGCTAGCTCTGCCACTTTGATTTCCCGTTTTTTTGTAATTCGGGGTTTCACCCTCGTTTTCTTCGGGGAAACAAGGGAGGTTTCTGTCTGTCAGGGTTGACTTGTTGTGGAGCGATGCAAAAAATTTTTGGGACCAGTAGTGGAGGGTTGCCTCTCTCAGGAGAAGGTCCCAGCGGTTTGTAACCGGCTAGGACTGATGGTCCTGGGTTTTAAAGGGGGGGACTTGGTCGGTTGTCCCAAAAGAAATCCTATGAGAGTAGCATCCCAAATTTAAGCCTAGGTTCATTGGACCTTATAAGATCATGAAGTTACCCACAATCCTTGTTGAAGAGGTTTTTGAGCCAGGGGTTTCCCTGCTGCTGTGCCTCCTGACCCTGTTTTGTTGAGGGCAATCTGAGTAGTGGTTGAGAAAAATTTGGATTCTCGTTTTTCTAGACGGAAACTCCGTATTTGGTTAAATGGAAGGTTAGGTCAGGAAGACAATCTTGGGTTTTGTTGGACTCCATGCTAGGAACTTATCCGTGCGTATCATAAATCTCCTGCCCCGCCCGGTTGCTCAAATAGGGGTTGGGTTTGCCCCCCTCCTCAAGGGGGGGTACGTTGTGAATGGTTTGAGAGGTTCTGAGAAAGGGCCCCTTTGGGTTGGTTACAAGCGGTGCTATTGAATATTGTGAGGACTGGGAATCAGGGTTACTGATGGTCTTATTAAGGGAGTCTTTTCCCACAGGGCCCCCGGGGTGATCAATTGTTCTGGCTGAATCCTTCTTCCCATTTTCCCCTTGTAGCCGCGTGTCGTGTCTGCATCCCTGCTAACAGATTAAGACTTTTGCTTCTTTTGTGTTTTTGCTATATTTTTTGCATTTGTCCTGCATTTTCTTTGGGGCCTTCAGGGCCCCCCCTCCGGGGGCTTCTGCCTCCAGTTTGTTCACCACGGAGTTTTGTTCTTTTGCTTTTCCAGTTTTTTCAGTGGCTGCTGTTTTGTTTTTGTTACCCCCCAAGAACTAATTTAGGTGGGAGAGGTCGTTTTGACCAGGTGATTTTGAATTAGGGAGTTGGGGCTTTTCGGGTTTTCTGGGATTGCGGGTAAGTGCCCTTCCTATCCTTTTCTATTTAATAGTTTGGGCCCCAGCGTTTGCTCATATATTTTTTTCTGTGCAGATTTCCCTTGCTAACCGCCATTACATGTTTTGGGGCTTTCTATTTCTTTGGGGTTCTGCCCGGGGCAATAGCTTTCCTATTTCTACTTTGTCTAGTTAGTTTCTCGGGTGTGAGGGGCTAGGACCAACGTAGGAACCTCCAACGGCTGCCTCTAGTTGTGGTGGTTATAGGGTACTGCAATCCATATTCCAACTGCTTGGGATTGCCTTTTTTTCCCGCACTCCCAGCTACCGAAACATAACAGTAACATCGTGTTAATTACTGTCCCTTATGTTCCTGCTTTGACCTAGGGGGATGCATGACAGCATCAATTGTGTTTCATTCCTGGGACTTAGGTGCTGCAAATCAAGATCTAGAGGTTAAATTCGGGGTTTTTGATTACTCCTTTCTGAGAGTCTTGGGTGGAAGATTCCCCTGTTTCTGCCTCGGTGTGAAATTTACAATTCCCTTTTGCTGCGATTTGTTCCTGATGTGACCTTTTCGCTCTGACCAGCTTGGTGTCTTCTTTTTCTCTGGCTCAATCCTCCAGTGGCACCCTTCCATGGAAGAAAACCACTGGACCCCATTGTAATACCCCGATCCCTTACAAGGGTTAAAGGTTGAATGTTGGGGTTGTCTGGAATTTGCCAGATGGGTGGCTTGGCAAGTTGTCCAAGGTAGCCTTTTTGAGCCCGTGACCTCTGACAGTGTGACAACGGGGGAGCTCGCAGAGGCAGTGCTCCTGGGAAATAGAGTCGGCAAGACAACCACGCCGCTGAATGATTGGAGGTCTCATTTGGCCTAAAATGTATGAGGGGGCTTACATTAACTCCTCTTGTAAAACAGGTTGTCTTAACCCTACAAGAAGACGGGAACATTTCGCTTTATTCCCTCTTAAATCTACAATCTCCCCATAATACCGATCCTACTGCCTATCACCCCCTTTAGCGAATCGAAATATTAGACTTACATGTAAACATACCCGTCATCACTAACAATGTATTAGCTGCAACAAAATAACTAAATAAAATGGTGCTGCTTGAACAAAAACAAGAAGAACAAAATGCAAGTACACAGTTTCATATGATTACAGTAAAGGGTTTTCCATGGGAAATATTCAGAAGACATATGGTCATTTAAATGTTTAAATTTAGAGCACAGACGTTCTTTTGTGACTCGCATTAGCTTGGCCTGTATTTCAAAAAATACACATAATTCTAAGGGTTTCAGAAGTCAAGGAGAACGCTTAATAATTCATTGTTTCTCTTCAATATAAAAGAATAAAGGGGGTAGCCCCAAAACTGAGACTTTTGTGTTTAGTCCTTTTATTTTCCGACCCATTTAAAAAAGTTATTTCATTTAGGAAAACTCATACAACATAAAAAGATTACCTTTATTGATTTGATTTACAGTGAAAAAGGACCATTAAAAAGAACGAGTTGCCATGTTTCAGTGTTAAAGGAGTGGCTCGGTTTAAGCCATAAGATGCAGTCACTCTATGTATGTAAACTTGTGAAACTACAGCACGCGCAATGCGCGTATTAGGATTCTTGAGTTGTTGTTCGGACTACGGGCAGAAAACACAAGTATGTGATTTGCATGCCAACTAGATGGATGAGGTCTTGCCAATGCAAGTGTACGACTAGGTCCGACACAGTCCAGATGGAACCGCCGGAAGTTGCAAATCGCATACTTGGGTCAAAGACCACCCGTTCTTGCCCCTTCACCGGAAATCCTCACAGTGTGCCTGCATGTAATGTGCATTCAAAAGTCTGCAAATCAGGGGAGGACTGAGACTTGTACCTTAGGCCAAACAACCCTTAAAAAAAGATAACATTTAACAGAAAATAGACTTCAAGCAGCATAATATAAAGAATTGAATAAATCGCCATCCATTCTTTTTACGTTATAACCAATGAGTCATAGCTTATTTCCAAAGAAGAAACATTCCTAAAAGTTCAATACAAATCTATTACAATTTCATTTATTACTTTTTATTTAGAACTCTGCTGCCACTATAACATTTTTTTCATTTTACCACATTATGATAATTTGTTTTTATTTTATTTATTATGCTTATTACATACGCCAAAATTCCACACTATTTAGACTAATGATTCCAAGCTCTTTTCCAAAAGAAAAAAACATCAGAAGTTTGAATAAAAAACGTAAAAAGTGAATATTGAATCATTACATTTTTAATGTATCTTTTTTTTACTTTTGTGTACCCTCTGGCAATTTTTTTACATTTTATTATTAAATAAAATATTGTAGAAACAAAAAAAAAAGGGAAAAGCCGGCACCATTAAACCCTGTGTTTTTTAAAACTTTCCTTAAACTTACTTTGGATGAGCAATCAAGCCTGCAGTACCGGGACTCACCGGTCCGTAAAATCCATTGTTTTTTTTACTCTTTCCTCACGGAAAGAGGCTACCAAAAAAAAGGGAATTTGGAGTTGTGACTTTTTTTTCATTATCCTTTAGTGATCAGGTTGATTCTTTTTTTATTTTGATTGGCAGATTCTAACGCAGTGATACCAAATATGTGTTTTTTGGGTTTTTTTACTGTTTTTTTTGCATGGAGTGAATGGGGATGATTTGAACTTTTAATATTTTTTAATTTTTTATATTTTTTAAAAATTTTTTTTTTCTTTTGCCAGCTTAACGCTCCATGGGAGACTGCAGCCGCAGTTGTCCGTCGGCTTGTAATACAGGCGATGATCAATTGCCTGTATGTAGCAGAATTGCTCATTTGCTAGAGGCTGTCCACCGGGCGATGCCATAGCAATCCGGCAGTGACAACCATAGAGAGAACCCTGGTTGTCTTGTAAAACCTATCGGTCACCCCGATCACGTGACGAGGTCACCGATGGGCAGTATTTCCGGGTGCACTTGCCAGAAGCGCGAGTTAAAAATGCGCTTCAAGATTGACAGGGGCATTTAATGGGTCAAAGATGCGGGTGGATCGTGATTTCCACCCCCTAGCTGTTAGAGGCACATGTCACGTTCAAAAACAGCGATAGTGAGGAAATATGTGGGGTCAACTTCAGGCCCACATCAAAGGGGGGAGTCCGACATCGCGTACTATTATGCCCCCATGCGGAAGGGGATAATAGCAAAAAATTCCACAGAAACACAACAAAATCTTATAGAAATCTTTCTCAGAAGAGTGTAAATGGGGAACCCATACAATTCTTTGGATTTAGAATTGGAAGACATAAAAATCCTGTAGGTGTAACCTGTAAGTTGAGCGATACTTTGATTCCTAAAGTACGGAAAAGGGGAAGGTCCCCCCTATCACTAAAATATTGGCGATATGATACCTACCGGAAAAACCCCTTAAGTCTATGGAAAAATATCGCAACTAAAAAAAAACCCTTTTTTCCTTTTAAAAAATAAATATCACACTAGAATACTTAATTTATATACATGCATTTTGAATATTAAAAAACAAACTTTTGTTATCATTCTACATATAAAAAAACCCCCGATTAATTGCCGGGTAAAGCCGGTTCAGTGAAAAGCAGAAGCACCCGACATGAAATGCACTTGGGTACTAGGGGGTTAACATGTTTTTCTGTTTTTCTATTGATTTGCACAAAAATTAATCAGACTTGTGTGCAAAATTTTTTCCCCGTGGGGGTTAATTAAAGGTGAAATTTGTTGTAAAAAAAACGGATTTTTTTCTACAAAATTTTCCCTTTAATTAAAACCCCACAGGTGTAAATTTTTCCCATATCTGTTTTTAAATTTTTTGTGAAAAATTTGTGCAAGGGCATAAAAGACAGGGGTTAAACCCCATGTACACAAGTGTCATTTCATTGGGTTCCTTTCACAAAACCGGAATTAATTAGCGGTATTTATATGTGAAGTTATAACTACAAATATAAATTATTAAATATGTTCACAAATCAATGAATGTTTATATATATATATATATGAGGGTAAAATTGCTGAAAAAAAATGCGGGGGTCCCCCTTTTTCGCAACCAGAAGACAAAAACCCTGAGTGGGGGGGGATAATAATAGCCCCCAGAGGGCCATTATTTTTGCCCCCCCCGGTACAACATCTGCCCCCAGACACCCCAGGAAAGCAAACTATAAAATTGATTCGCCCTTTGGGGCTTTCCCCCTTTTTCCCTTGCCCCCTGCGGTGGCGAATGGGTTATTGGGGGAAAGCCCCTTGCTATTGAAAGGTGACCCCTTTGCCAGGTTAAAAATTTGGGCGTCAATTAGACAACTTCAATTTTTTAATCCTATTGCATAATAAAAATAAAAAAAACACACACTTTAATTTAAAAAATTTTAAGAAATAAAGACACAGTTTTTTACCATTTTTATTTTTTGAAAAACCCCTTTTTGTAATAAAAATAAAATAAAAAAAAAAAAAAATTATTTTATATCCCCCGCCATCAGGTCCCCCCGGTTTTTAATCCTTCAAAAGGGTTAATGTTTCTGCAGGGGAACCGCACTAATGCTGCAGCCCCCACAGAAACCCCAAATAATGAGTTCCCTCTGCCTGACAGGGAGTAAAGGGGGGGGGTCACATAACGAACCCAGGTCCCGAAACGATATGCACTTTCAGGATCGTGGGGTTTTCTACATGATGCTCCCAGCGCCAAAAAGGCACTCGGAGCGATCTGGACAGCGACACGGGGTAAATGCTTAAGGGCCCTCTCACTAGCGATATCACCCCAGATCGCGGGAGTCACTGTTTTGTGACGCGCCGGGCTCACCACGA
>JARQOD010000005.1:498637185-498704171 GCA_033576555.1 Oophaga sylvatica
CTGACTCATTGAAAGGGAATGAACAAAGAACAAGTTAGGTTTTATTAACATTTCGATTGTCTCTTCAATCTGTGTTTTTAATATTAGCATGAATATGCTGAACACATGTGGGCATTAAATACGTAAATTGCAGAATAAAATGACCGTATTGGCAGCAGTGTGTCGGTTTTAAGGCCAATCTCTAAGGGCATGAAATATTACATTGTTACATGACGTATGTTTGTCCAATGCAGCTGGTGCACAAATGGCTGTTCAAGGACCAAAGCCTTTCCGTGCGGCCTTCAATTATCTGGTGACAGACATGCCCGTGTGTGACCATATCTGTGACTACAATGTAGGAAACTCAATCCATGGTCACTTCCTTTATGGACTGTAATTGGAAGAGAAGAGGACCTCTGTATGAGTACTAAAAATGAAAGCAACAACTAATAGATATTTATGTTGTGATGTTTATGATGTTTTAATGTGGTTCATGGAGTCGGATCAAAAATGGTTGTTACATAGTTACATAGGTTGAAAAAAGACCTAAGTCCATCATATTCAACCTCTAATCTACAGGGTTTTTTTTTAAAGTAAAACATACACAGAATGCCTAAAATTTCTTTTAGTACCAGTATTAGTTGTATTCTCTCTAGAGATCAGCAAAAAACATTTTCAGGACGCTTGATCTGTGGCTTAGCTGGTAACCTGTGGCTGCCAGGCCTGAGACTTTCAAACTTACCCCTACCTTTCCCCTTTCCCCTGCCAGGATCAGTTGGATCAATTCTAATTAGTAAGCCTGGTACCACATAGTGAATACGTTGCAACACTTTTATGATGTTGTGCCAAGTCAACTAATCAAAATAAGCACTGGGGATGTTAGCAAGTAGGGGCAGCTCACAGGGCTCTGTGCCTTCAGCCATGAACTCCTGTTATGGCCTTTGGACCGGTGTCCTCTAAACCATAGCTCTGTCTTCACTGAAAATAGCATTGAAAAGTGGTCTAATAGGAAGGTAGTTTCAAAGAAGATAGCTGGTATGTATACAGTCATGGCCAAAAGTTTTGAGAATGACACAAATATTATATTTTCACATGATCTGCTGCCCTCTGGTTTTTATGTGTGTTTGACAGATGTTTTTTATCACAGACAGAAATATAATAATTGCAAACATATGAGTAACAAAAGCTTATATTGACAGTTAGAATGAGTTAATGCAGCAAGTCAATATTTGCAGTGTTGACCCTTCTTCTTCAGGACCTCTGCAATTCTCCCTGGCATGCTCTCAATCAACTTCTGGACCAAATCCTGACTGATAGCAGTCCATTCTTGCACAATCAATGCTTTCATTTTGTCAGAATTTTTCGGTTTTTGTTTGTCCACCCGTCTCTTGATGATTGACCACAAGTTCTCAATGGGATTAAGATCTGGGGAGTTTCTAGGCCATGGACCCAAAATCTCTATGTTTTGTTCCCTGAGCCATTTAGTTATCACCTTTGCTTTATGGCAAGGTGCTCCATCATGCTGGAAAAGGCATTGTTGATCGCCAAACTGCTCTTGGAGGGTTGGGAGAAGTTGCTCTTGGAGGACATTCTGGTACCATTCTTTATTCATGGCTGTGTTTTTAGGCAAGACTGTGAGAGAGCTGATTCCCTTGGCTGAGAAGCAACCCCACACATGAATGGTTTCAGGATGCTTAACAGTTGGCATGAGACAAGACTGGTGGTAGCGCTCACCTTGTCTTCTCCGAATGAGGCGTTTTCCTGATGTCCCAAACAATCGAAAAGGGGATTCATCAGAGAAAATAACTTTACCCCAGTCCTCAGCAGTCCACTGCCTGTACCTTTTGCAGAATATCAGTCTGTCCATGATGTTTTTTCTGGAGAGAAGTGGCTTCTTTGCTGCCCTCCTTGAAACCAGGCCTTGCTCCAAGAGTCTCCGCCTCACAGTGCGTGCAGATGCACTCACACCTGCCTGCTGCCATTCCTGAGCAAGCTCTGCACTGCTGGTAGCCCGATCCCGCAGCTGAAACACTTTTAAGAGACGGTCCTGGCGCTTGCTGGTCTTTCTTGGGCGCCCTGGAGCCTTTTTGGCAACAATGGAAACTCTCTCCTTTAAGTTCTTGATGATGCGATAGATTGTTGACTGAGGTGCAATCTTTCTAGCTGTGATACTCTTCCCTGTTAGGCCATTTTTGTGCATTGCAATGATGACTGCACGTGTTTCTTTAGAGATAACCATGGTTAACAGAAGAGAAACAATGATGCCAAGCACCAGCCTCCTTTTAAAGTGTCCAGTGGTGTCATTCTTACTTAATCATGACAGATTGATCTCCAGCCATGTCCTCATCAACACCCACACCTGTGTTAATGGAGCAATCACTGAGAAGAGGTTAGCTGGTCCTTTTAAGGCAGGGCTGCAATGATGTTGAAATGTGTTTTGGGGGATAAAGTTCTTTTTCTAGCCAAATATTGACTTTGCAAGTAATTGCTGTTAAGCTGATCACTCTTTATAACATTCTGGAGTATATGCAAATTGCCATTAGAAAAAGTGAAGCAGTAGACTTTGTAAAAATTAATATTTGTGTCATTCTCAAAACTTTTGGCCATGACTGTACTATATGGTAAAATTGGTGAAATCTGGTCATTATAAGAAGCTGAACTTCTCTAAGACGTGGGCTGTAGGATAGTTTTCACAAAGGCAAATTACTTCTGTGTCCTCATGGACATATTGTAGTGCCCTTTGCTGCAAGAGTGCTGCTATTTGCTTTTGTCAATATAGATGGAATATCTATACATGGTTACAATCTCAATATTTTAGACATATGTAAAATATTGGTACCCAATATCAAGTGAGGTGTAAACTACACATCTTATCTGGCACTTAGGCTGGGTGTACATATATCTGGACCATACGTATCAGTTCTTTTGTGCATCAACTAATGATAACTGATGTCAATATGGCATCAGTTGTCATCTGGCTTTTTCATCAGTTTCTATTACAAAATTGGTGATCCGGATCGAAAAATTTAACATGTTGTATTTTCTGGTTTGGCTCTTTGAATGGTCTGGCACAACAAGTGAAGCATTGAATGAATATGAGCAATACCGTAGAAAACAATGGTAACCATCCTCACACCAGTTTCACTCTAGTGTTTCAATGCAAAGTCAAAAGAAAAAAAACAGATGGAAACAAGAAGACCTTAAAGTAAACCTGTGCACAGTAACCTACAGACAGTGTCAGGTTGCTGCCGTTATACTGATTAAAATGATACCTGGGTTGTTGAAATCCATTTTGTGGTTGTTGTTTAATCTTTATTTACAGTTTTCAGTTAATGAGATTCTTGTGCTTCGGAGTGGCTTGTGAGGGTTTTTCATGTGGTGGTCTGATTAGATATTTATCTGTATGGCTTATGTCAGGTCGCTGATCCCTCACTGTCCCACTCTCTATTTTACATACTGCATATCTTATTTCTAAAAAATATTACATTCATCATGCAGACGCCGGCGGCAGTGCCTGCAATGTAGCATGATACGATCTATAATATTCATATTTTCATTTGATGTTATCATATAAATTTCTTGAGAAAAAAATTATCTTAATCAATATGGCGCCAGCAGCTGCACCTGCGCAGTAGCATAATTCGGAAAACAATAGATAGTACTGCACAGGCGCTGCTGCCTGCGCCATTTTGACAGAGAAAAAAAAATTGGTTCCATCAAAATGGCGCTGGAGGTGGCAACTGCGCAGTAGCATCTATCGGCAATTCTGAACAGCCAATCACAGTGTTTCTCAGTGTTTCAGGAAATCAGATTGCCTGAAACACTGATGCCCAGCCTACGATCAGTTCTGTAACAGCACCAATCATAGGCTGGTGCATGGTAACGCTAGGATCACCGGGGTCAGCTCTGATTGGTGTGACCGACTATGACATCAATCGCACCAATCATAGCACACAGGCAAGGTCTGAAATCTCAGTGACTGCTCTGTGCTTCCTCATTCTGTGTTCTAGATGTGAGGAGAGCGGTCACTGAGAGATATCTGCTGTGCTGCTTCATGCTGTGCTGGACCTTGAGGTGCCACATAGTTTTTAAAGTCTATGCGACTACTGCTAATGTTTCTGCTACTGCTGGTGAAGAAAGAAGAGATCCTGAACCCTCCTTGATACGTTCCTGATCTTTCCTAATCCACCCCAATCTTCCTCTTTCCCATTTCACCCTCCTTTTCTACCCACTTTTCCCCACTGTCCCCATTCTGTCGCCATGCGCTGATCAGTAATTGATCATTAATCGGTACTTGATCACTCGATTTGTGGCAGGTTTTTCATGGGTCCTGCAGCAGCTGAGCACTGATCAGTGACACAAATCATAGATCGGCACACATGCATGCTGTTTTCCATACTTTTTTTGTACCTGTCTATTCCCCCCACCACTTTGCACCACCTCCCTGTGTGTGTCCTACAGCCAGTGAGCCGCTGATCAGACTCACACCACTGAATGGCACTAGTGTTCGCTTTTGGCAAAGACTTTTTTCCCTTATTTATTTTTTTCCCCTTTTTGGACCACATCTGTACATGTGTCCTACAGCTGTTTTTTTTTGTCAAAAAAGAATCAATTAAAAAATAATTTAGATTAGTTGATAGGACTAGATTAGGAACAGTAAAAATACACCATAGTAATCATCGTCTACTATGGTATTTTTTACTGAATTGAGTTAGGGTTAGTGTCAGTAAAGAGCAAACAAAAAGGAATATAGAATAGATTTAGAATAGAATTTAGAATAGAATTTAAAATGCTTTAGACTGTACCACACATCCTTGGACTACTAAATTGATTTCTGACTTACACAACTCATATACGCCGATGACACGCAGATCTACCTATCTGGACCTGACCTCACCTCCCTACTGACCAAAATCCCACAGTGTCTGTCTGCTATCTCAGCCTTCTTTTCTGCTCGCTTTCTCAAACTGAACATGGACAAAACAGAATTCATCATCTTTCCCCCACCTCACTCTACCCCTTCACCAGACCTATCCATCAATGTCAATGGCTGCTCGCTTTCCCCAGTCCCACATGCTCGGTGCCTTGGGGTGATCATCGACTCTGCCCTCTCTTTCAAACCACATATCCAAGCCCTCGCCACCTCCTGCCGCCTCAAACTCAAAAATATTTCCCGGATCCGCTCATTCCTCAACCATGAAACCACAAAAACACTAGTGCATGCCCTTATCATCTCCCGCCTCGACTACTGCAACCTCCTACTGTCTGGCCTCCCCTCTAGCACTCTGGCACCACTCCAGTCCATCCTACACTCTGCTGCACAACTAATCCACCTGTCTCCCCGCTATTCCCCAGCCACCCCCCTATGCCAGGCCCTTCACTGGCTCCCTATTGCCCAGAGGCTCCAGTTCAAAACCTTAACCATGACATACAAAGCCATCCACAACCTTTCTCCCCCATACATCTGTGACATGGTCTCCCGCTACCTACCTACACGCAACCTTCGATCCTCTCAAGATCTCCTTCTCGACTCCCCCTCATCTCTTCTTCCCACAACCGCATACAAGACTTCTCCCGGGCTTCCCCCATACTCTGGAACTCCCTGCCGCAAAACATCAGACTTTCACCAACAATGGAGACCTTCAAGAAAAACCTGAAGACCCACCTGTTCCGACAAGCCTACAACCTGCAATGATCCTCAGTGTACTGAACCATCGTACGACCAGCTCTACCCTTTCCTAGTGTATTCTCACCCATCCCTGCAGTCTGTGAGCCCTCGCGGGCAGGGTCCTCTCTCCTTCTGTACTTGTGTGTCCCTTGTCCAGCACATGTTTATTGTACCTGTCTATATTTTTCCCCTTTTCATATGTAAAGCGCCATGGAATAAATGGCGCTATATAAATGTATAATAATAATAATAAAAAATAATATGCCAAACTGACGTACACTACACAACTCATGTATGCCAACCTGTATGCCCTCTAGATAATTTACGTATGCCACTACATTAGACAATTTACACACCAGGACACACTAGATCAATTCCAATATAGGGCCACTTGTAGGGGGTTTCCATGTTTAGGAACATCAGGGGCTCTCCAAACGCGACACCTGCAGACCATTACATCAAAGTCTTCATTCCAAAACCTCACTCTTTCCCTTCCGAGCCCTGCCGTGCATCCAAACAGTGGTTATCTTCCACATATAGGGTATCAGCATACTTAGGAGAAATTGCGCAATAGACTTTGGGGTCCATTTTCTCCTGTTAAAAAAAAAATGTTGCGTTCTCGTGCATGTCAAAACGCTGCATGTGGACGCATCCGCATACTTCCGCATGTCCCTGCATACACAATGTTAAAGATAGCATATGCAGACCAGCCGAACGCAAGTGTGAACCCAGCCTTACATACGACCCCTAATTATGAATGCCAGATGTTCATAAAGAAACAAGCAAATAACTAATGCTCAGCTCACCGTTTACATATCTGCTTGCCACCTGTTGTCCAGTCCTCTTCTTATGACTATGGAAAGAAGAGGACAGGATGGTGGACATCGAGGCGGCGGACAGGTAAGTGATTAGGTGAGTATTTATTGGTAAAAATAAATAAAGTAATACTCACATCTCACCATCCGGTCCTCTTATTTCCACCATTGCTCACCACACTTTCGGTGACGTAGAGGTAATTTCACAGTAGACATTTCGACGTCACTATGTCACAACCTTACAACAGGTAGTATCTTCTGAGGCTTGGACATGGCAAGGAAATCCTGGTTTATAGTGAAAAGAACTGAACGGCGGATTAAGAGGACTGATTGACTGGGGTGGCCACAGAGATCAGCAGTGAGGTTAGTATTAGTTTTTTATTTTGCTAGCTCTGTTCCAACTTACATACAAATACAGAATATGAACAAACGTACAGAACCTACCTAGTTCGTAACTTGGGGACTGCCAGTATTTTTTGTTAGCAATAAAGTTTACAAACCAATTCAAAGTGGATGCGTATATGTTCATTGTAGATGGAGGATGAGACCCCAGAAAAACAGTGATCCAAAGGAACACCAGTCAAATATTACCCCCTTTTTACTAAAATATATTCAATTTCTGGTTGTGAAGGAGGGGTTTAATGACAGCTTACAATCCTCCTTCAGCATGTGTAGCTGTAACTGAACACCTAGCTCAGCAGGTGGTGCAGTCCCTCCAGCTTGCAGGCTCATACGGAATGAGCATCTGTGGAGCTCATGCTGTGTGACTGCTTCATTCAAACTTCCTCCAGTCAGGTAGGATTTCATAAAGAGATGTAAGGAGAATATAGAGCTATTGTATGTCCTAACCACACACCGGTTACATTTTCGAGATCTCTGGAATGAGCCGAATTTCTTCCAGCATCTCGATCCATTCTAGCACCACAGGGTGGGGAGATATGAGGAATGACTTATAGACAACAGGTAGTAGAGCTGTGTTTGGTCTCCAAGTGTAATGGGGGCCCTTCTGGATCCGATGGCACCAGAACCGCACCCTATGACCATTGGGAAGTTAATATCCTTCATAGATTTTGTGAGTTTTAGCTACAAACACCCAGGTGAGAGGGATAGGGCACCTCTCGGGAGTGAAAAAGAGTGATCGACGAAGGGGATAAAGGCTTGTGTAAGGCAATGTGCGCTTTCTCTATGTCATATTTGCTGTTCACTTCTAAAGCAGGTCACATCGAGTAAGTGCTTGAAGGAACGGGAACCAGCTGCAAGCCCATGCCCACATGTGGCCCAGCACACATGGTCAAAAATTAAACCCACAAATGACATGATTCATCTGCTTATATATGTTGTACTTTACCTGTATTTGCATATCTGATAACTGTATATGTATAACTATTGTGTATTTAGTGTATTGCAAAGTGTGCCCGTAAGACTATTAAATATATAATTTAACCTTGGACTGCTCTTTGATCTCGATCCCTGAGGTTCTAGGTTTTAACTTCACATGCTACCAGGGCTGGTTTCTGGCCCAATATAATCCCATTAATGATCCGGGCTTATATCTAACTAGGAACAGATGGCAGTCTTACCAGGCTGCCAGCTCTCTCTTTCACTGGTGCTAGTGAAAGGGGCCTCTCAGCCTGTCAGGGTTGTGAGCAAGTGTGGTGCCACATCAGCGGTTGCGTGGGCTACCTTCTCTCACTCCCTGTGCCTCCCTGAGCCTGTGTGGACAGGGGTGTCTTTGTAAACCTGAGTCAAGCTGACCTTATGTGTCCCCATGGGATGCAGAACGTCATGTTGGTGTAAGTGCGGAGACCGTACCGCGTGATCCCTTTAACTTAATAGTGACATCAAGCGGTTTGGCGAGGTGTGGGTTCATCACACTGTTTATTTTTTGTTTGTTTTTTTTAAACACATCTACCTTTTCATTATAAAATTATGACCTCAATGATTATAAGAAAAGGGTGGGAATTTACAGTCATGGCCAAAAGTTTTGAGAACGACACTAATATTATATTTTCACATGATCTGCTGCCCTCTGGTTTTTATGTGTGTTTGACAGATGTTTTTATCACAGACAGAAATATAATAATTGCAAACATATGAGTAACAAAAGCTTATATTGACAGTTAGAATGAGTTAATGCAGCAAGTCAATATTTGCAGTGTTGACCCTTCTTCTTCAGGACCTCTGCAATTCTCCCTGGCATGCTCTCAATCAACTTCTGGACCAAATCCTGACTGATAGCAGTCCATTCTTGCACAATCAATGCTTTCATTTTGTCAGAATTTTTCGGTTTTTGTTTGTCCACCCGTCTCTTGATGATTGACCACAAGTTCTCAATGGGATTAAGATCTGGGGAGTTTCTAGGCCATGGACCCAAAATCTCTATGTTTTGTTCCTGAGCCATTTAGTTATCACCTTTGCTTTATGGCAAGGTGCTCCATCATGCTGGAAAAGGCATTGTTGATCGCCAAACTGCTCTTGGAGGGTTGGGAGAAGTTGCTCTTGGAGGACATTCTGGTACCATTCTTTATTCATGGCTGTGTTTTTAGGCAAGACTGTGAGAGAGCCGATTCCCTTGGCTGAGAAGCAACCCCACACATGAATGGTTTCAGGATGCTTAACAGTTGGCATGAGACAAGACTGGTGGTAGCGCTCACCTTGTCTTCTCCGAATGAGACGTTTTCCTGATGTCCCAAACTATCGAAAAGGGGATTCATCAGAGAAAATAACTTTACCCCAGTCCTCAGCAGTCCACTGCCTGTACCTTTTGCAGAATATCAGTCTGTCCATGATGTTTTTTCTGGAGAGAAGTGGCTTCTTTGCTGCCCTCCTTGAGACCAGACCTTGCTCCAAGAGTCTCCGCCTCACAGTACGTGCAGATGCATTCACACCTGCCTGCTGCCATTCCTGAGCAAGCTCTGCACTGCTGGTAGCCCGATCCCGCAGCTGAAACACTTTTAAGAGACGGTCCTGGCGCTTGCTGGTCTTTCTTGGGCGCCCTGAAGCCTTTTTGGCAACAATGGAACCTCTCTCCTTTAAGTTCTTGATGATGCGATAGGTTGTTGACTAGTGTTGAGCGATATTGCTCGATATCTAAAAATATCGTATCAAAATTGTATCGCCGATAGCACTAAATATCGTCGATATCCGATTTCGATAGCGGAAGTCCCATGTAAGTCTATGGGAACAAAATATCGAAATTAAAAAAAACCTTTATTTCCTTGTAAACACTAAATATACACACATAGAATACATATATATATATATAATACATGTCATTGTGACATATATATATACATATATGTATAGTTTATACACTTCTACATAGTAAAATATCCTCTGATTCAATTGCCGGGTAAAGCCGGCTTCTGTGAAAAGACAGAAGCACCCGACATGAAATGACACTTGGTGTACATAGGGTTAACCATGTCTTTTCATGTCGTTTGCAATCTGATTTGCACAAACAATTACATCAGTCTATGTGTGCAAAATTTCACACTTGTAGGGGTTAATTAAAGGTGTAAATTCGTTGTAAAAAAAACGGACTTTTTTGCTACGAATTTACACCTTTAATTAACCCCTACAGGTGTGAAATTTTGCACACTTACACTCATGTAATTGTTTGTGCAAATCAGATATCAAACTACATGAAAAGACATGGTTAACTCTATGTAAACCAAGTGTCATTTCATGTCGGGTTCTGCATTTTCACAAAAGCCAGCAATTGAATTAGCGGCTATTATACTATGTAAAAGTGTATGAACTATAAATATAAATATATATATATATGTGTCACAAATTTAATGACATGTATATATATATATGAGGTGTAAAATTGCTGAAAAAAAATGCGTGGGCTCCCGCCCTATTTTCGCAACCAGACAGACAAAGCCAGTGAGTGGGGGCAGATAATAATAGCCCAGAGAGGGACCATTATTTTTGCCCCCCCCGGCTACTAACATTTGCCCCCAGACACCCCAGAAAGGGCAAATCTCTAATTAGATTTGCCCTTTCTGGCACTTTGCCCATCTATTCCCATTGCCCTGTAGCGGTGGCGAATGGGTTAATAAGGGGTTAAAATGACCTTGCAATTGAAAGGTCACTTTAAGCCAGGTTAATAATTGAGAGCTGTCAATTAGACAACTATCAATTATTAATCCTATTGTATGAAAGAAAAATCAAACACACACACTTTAATAAAAAAGAAGTTTAATGAAATAATCACACAGTTTTTGACCATATTTTATTTTCCTGCTAAAACCATTTCCTGTAATAAAAATAAAATAATAAAGCAAAATTATTCTTACCAATCCGATGTACAGTCAGGTCCCACGGTGTAATCCTTCAGAAAGGGTTAATGTTTACTGCAGGGACCGCAGCTAATGCTGCAGCCTCACAGTAAACCCCCAAATGAATGAGTTCCTCTCCTGGCTGACAGGGAGGAAGTGGAAAGCTTAATTGATTGCTTTCCACTTTCACTTCAGGTCAGCCAGGGACACAATCAGTGACGTCAGAGGGAACTGGTTAACAAAAATAGGGGATCCCCTTGAAAAAAATTGGCGTGGGGTCCCCCCTATTTTTGTTAACCAGCCAGATGAAGCAGACCGCTGAGGCCTGGATTTTCAGGCTGTTAAGGAGCCAAGATCCATGGACCTTGCCAGCCTGATAAAACCAGGCCACAGCAGTCTGCATATCTTGGCTGATTAACAAAAATAGGGGATCCCCTCGAAAAAAATTGGCGTGGGGTCCCCCCTATTTTTGTTAACCAGCCAGATGAAGCAGACCGCTGAGGCCTGGTTTTTCAGGCTGGTAAGGATCCAATATCCATGGACCTTGCAAGCCTGATAATACCAGGCCACAGCAGTCTGCTTAGCTTGGCTGGTTAACAAAAAAAGGGGATCCCCTCGAAAAAAAAACGGCATAGGGGTCCCCCTATTTTTGTTAACCAGCCAAGTAAAATGCAGACTGCTGCAGCCTGGTATTAAAAGACTGTCAAGGCCCATGGATTTTGGCCCTCAACAGCCTGATAATACCAGGCTACAGCAGCCCCACATTTGGCGCATCAAAAGATGTGCCAATTGTGGCACTTTACCCGGCTCTTCCCACTTGCCCTGTAGCGGTGGCAAGTGGGGTAATAAGGGGTTAATGTCACCGTTGATTGCACGGTGACAATAAGCCCGGTTAATAATGGAGAGGTGTCAATAAGACACCGATCCATTATTAATCCCAAAGTTTTTAAATGCATAAAAAAAAGACAAAGCAAGAAAAAAGTCTTTTAATGAAATAAAAGAGACAACACAGTTTTAATTTCTTCTATTACTCTCTCATTCCTGCGACGCCATCGATCTCCTGTAAAAAAAGAAAAAAAACAACCAACAGTATACCACCTGTCTGACGCAGTCCATAGTAACGACAGTCCCACGGCGATCCAGCTCTGCTACATCGCAATGACAGGCAGAGCCTGTCATCGCGACGCAGCACAGCTGATTACCTGCTTCCCCGGCGGTGACGTCATCGGACTGACTGCTTTACGGCCGGGATTACCCAGCAGTCACTGCAGTTATCGCGAGAAACTGCATGTGACCGCCGGGGAGAAGAGGATGGCGGCCATGAAGCAGTCCAGGACGTGACCGCCGGAGATCTTCTGCCAGGTAAGTGCCGCTGACTCCTGACAGACCCGACCGACGGACACTGACAGTGACAGACCCGACCGACGGACACAGACAGTGACAGTGACAAATCCGATTCCGGTATTCGATATGACGAAAATATCGAAACGAATTATCGAAAGGCCGATAGAGCTAATATCGGCCGATAGCCGATATTTGCATTATCGTATCGCTCAACACTATTGTTGACTGAGGTGCAATCTTATTAGCTGCGATACTCTTCCCTGTTAGGCCATTTTTGTGCATTGCAATGATGACTGCACGTGTTTCTTTAGAGATAACCATGGTTAACAGAAGAGAAACAATGATGCCAAGCACCAGCCTCCTTTTAAAGTGTCCAGTGGTGTCATTCTTACTTAATCATGACAGATTGATCTCCAGCCATGTCCTCATCAACACCCACACCTGTGTTAATGGAGCAATCACTGAGAAGAGGTTAGCTGGTCCTTTTAAGGCAGGGCTGCAATGATGTTGAAATGTGTTTTGGGGGATAAAGTTCATTTTCTAGCCAAATATTGACTTTGCAAGTAATTGCTGTTAAGCTGATCACTCTTTATAACATTCTGGAGTATATGCAAATTGCCATTAGAAAAATTGAAGCAGTAGACTTTGTAAAAATTAATATTTGTGTCATTCTCAAAACTTTTGGCCATGACTGTAAGTGGCTTGTAAACAGAAGATACAAAATAGATGCAGATTATTTTGGTAAGTAGGTAATAAGTCAAGGTTCACATATTTGAAATAATAAAACATAACTAGGAAGTGGTTGTTTACTTATGAATAATGTAGCTTTCCAAGAGGATAGAATGGCTTCCTACTGACGGGAAGATAATAAAAATAGGCAGACTATTTAAAACATCTGGCAAATATGCAGAAGAGTCAGTTCAAGAGTCAATCCTTTGTCTATAAATCTATGACTAAATTTAGGTACACTTAGGGAATACATAAAGAATCTGTACTGTCTATTCCTGGGTAAACAAACTGGGGATAGGTTATACATCGTTAAAAAATACATGAAATGAAATGTCTGCTCAGCTATGATGATTTCTCATTCATTAAGATTAATTGTTCTCTCATGGATAGATGGAGTATAGATCTTATTTATGAGGATAGCTGTGATAATGAATAATAGGTTTGACTTTGGACTGAAGAAGACACAAAAAGAAGATAGAACTTAAGAGAATAGTTGCCTTTGTAATTTTAGATGAGATAAGTTTTGACAGTGAACATCAATCAATATTGCTGAGTGCTTTTATTATATTATTTAAAATACATATGCCATACTGTGTAAAAGATTTAGGCAGGTGAGAAAAAATACTTTAACCCCTTTCTGACATTGGACGTACTATCCCGTCCATGTGCCCTGAGCCATAATGCCCATGGACGGGATAATATGTCATGGGGGATCAACCACGCCCATGGGGGAGCTGATCGCCGCCGATGTCAGCTGAAAAAAAAAACAAGGCAAAAAAACAATGCTTTATCATCATACTGCTAAACAAAAAATGGAATAACACACAATCAAATAGACGGATATAAATAAACATGGTACCGCTGAAAACGTCATCTTGTCCCACAAAAAACGAGCTGTAGCTCTCAGAATAAAGCGATGCAAAAATAATTATTTTTTATATAAAATAGTTTTTATTGTATGAAAGCGCCAAAACATAAAAAAAATACAAATGAGGCATCGTTGTAATCGTACTAACCCGAAGAATAAAACTACTTTATCAATTTTACTACACGTGGAACGGTATAAACGCCACCCCCAAAAGAAATTCATGAATTGCTGGTTTTTGTTCATACTGTCTACCAAAAATCATAATAAAAGGCGATCAAAGAATGTCATGTGCCCAAAAATGGTGCCAATAAACACGTAAACTCGTTCCGCAAAAAATAAGACCTCGCATGACTCTGTGGGCCAAAATATGGAAAAATTATACCTCTCAAAATGTGGTGATGCAGAAACTATTTTTTGCAATAAAAAGCGTCTTTTAGCGTGTGACAGCTGCCAGTCATAAAAACCCGCTATAAAAACCCACTATAAATAGTAGATCAAACCCCCCTTTCCAAAACGTCACTACTTCCCTTCCGAGCCCCGACGTGTGCCCATACAGTAGTTTTCTCCCACATATGGGGTATCAGCGTACTCTGGTTAAATTGGACAACTTTTAGGGTCCAATTTCTCCTGTAATTCTTGGGAAAATAAAAAATTGGGGACTAAAAGATCATGTTTGTGGAATTTTTTTTTTTATTTTCACGCTCGAGCGTTATAAACTTTAGTGAAACACCTGAGGGTTCAAGGCTCTCACCACATATCTAAATAAGTTCCTTGGAGGTCTCGTGTCCAAAATGGGGTCACTTGTGGGTGGTTTCCAATATTCAGGCACATCAGGGGCTCTACAAAAGCGACATGGCGTCCGATCTCAATTCCAGCCAATTTTTGCGTTTTAAAAGTCAAACAGGGGTCCTTCCCCTCCGTGCTCTGCCATGCGCCCAAAATAGTGGTTTAGCCCCACATATGGGGTATCAGCATAATCAGGAGAAAATGCACAATAACTTTTGTGGTCTTGTTACCCTTGGGAAAGTAAAAATTAGGAGTGAAAAGATCATTTTTGTGGAAAAAATATGATTTTTGAATTTTATGGCTCTACGTTATAAACTACTGTGAAGCCCTTGAGGATTCAAAGTGCTAACCACACATCTAGATAAGTTTCCTGATGGGTCTAGTTTCCAAAATGCTGTCATTTATGGGGATTTCCACTGTTTAGGCACATCAGGGGCTCTCCAAATGCGACATGGCGACCAGACAATTCTGCGTTGAAAAAGTCAAACGGAGCTCTTTCCCTTCCGAGCTCTGTCATGCACCCAAATAGTGGTTTACCCCCACATATAGGGTATCAGCATACTCAGGAAAAATTGCTCAACAAAGTTTGGGGTCCAATTTCTCCTGTTACCCTAGGGAAAATAAAAAATTGGGGGCGAGGAGATCATTTTTGTGGAAAAATCATGATTTTTTTTTTACGGCTCTACATTATAAACTTCTGTGAAGCACTTTGGGGTTCAAAGTGCTCACCACACATCTAGATAAGTCCCGTGAGGTGTCTAGCTTCCAAAATGGGGTCACTTGTTGGAAGTTTCTACTGTTTAGGCACATCAGGGGCTCTGCAAACGTAACATGATGCCCGCAGACCATTCCATCAAAGTCAGCATTTCAAAACGTCACTACTTCCCTTCCGAGCCCCAAGGTGTGCCCGAAAAGTGGTTCCCCCCCACATATGGGGTACCAGTGTACTCAGGACAAACTGTACAACAACTTTTGGGGTCCAATTTCTCCTGTTACTTAGGGGGTCTACTTTCCAAAATGGTGTCACTTGTGGGGGGTTTCCACTGTTTAGGCGCATCAGGGACTCTTCAAATGCAACATGGCTTCTGATCTCAATTACAGCCAATTTTGCATTGAAAAGTTAAACGTCGCTCCTTCCCTTCCATGTTCTGCCGTGCGCCCAAACAGTGGTTCCCCCCACATATGGGGTATCAGCGTACTCAGGACAAATTGCACAACAACTTTTGGTGTCCAATTTGTCTTGTTACCCTTGGTAAAATAAAAAAAATTGAATCTGAAGTAAATATTTTGTGCAAAAAAAAGTTTAAAAAAATTTTGTTTCCAAAATTGTGCTGATGTAAAGTAGACATGTGGAAAATGTTATTTAGTATCTATTTTGTGTGACATATTTCTCTGTTTTAAGGGCATAAAAATTCAAAGTTTGAAAATTGCAAAATTTTCAAAATTTTCGCCATATTTCCGTTTTTTTCATAAATAAATGCAAGTTATATCGAAGAAATTTTACCACTAACAATATGTCACGAGAAAACAATCTCAGAGTCGCCAAGATCCGTTGAAGCGTTCTAGAGTTATAACCTCATAAAGGGACAGTGGTCAGAATTGTAAAAATTGTCCCTGATCATTAACGTGCAAACCACCCTTGGGGTAAAGGGGTTAAAGTAAGAAAGCTTTCAAAAATAGAAGTGTTAATAGTTTATTTTTATTAATTGACAAAATGTCAAAATGTAAAGTGAATGAGCAAAAGAGAAATCTAAATTTTCGCACCAATCTGAAACTTTTACAAAATTTGTATTTTAAAAGAGTCGCTCAACTCTAATATACAATATAAACAGTGTATATATATATATATATATATATATATATGTATATATATATATATATATATATATGTATGAATCTTTAATAATTCAATTTGGACAGATTCACAAAATTTTCCCAGGAAATTCAATTTGCGGAGAATCAAAAGTTCTCCAAAGCCTCCAATTACTCTAAAAAATATGTATGACATTAATCTGTATTCTACACACACTAATCTCTACTGCTGTACTGTCACACTCACAATATTTAGGCTGCAAAGTGTCACCACAGAATTAAAGTTTCTTCAGTGCTTTATGGCTCTCTCTAACTACTTTTATCTGTAAGATTTAAAGGGAATCTGTCAGGTAAATCAACCCTACTGTCTATATGAGCATGTAGGTCAAAGAAAATCGAATAAAATGATAAGATCTATGGACACAACATAGATCTCCCTGATAATCTGCCTCCAGAGCTCAAAGTGTGAGATAGGTAGATCCGGAGAGCAGACTGTCAGTCATCTGTCATCTTAACGCCTCATTTACATATTAGGAAAATCGTAGCTTTTTCTAGAATAAAAACTTTGGATCGCAATATCAAGGTATAATTTTATTCAACTTCAATATATCTAGTCTTCATTTCAGATACATTAAGAGCACAGTGTTATATTGATTTAGTTGTGGAATCAATGGTACCTCTATTTCTATGTTTTTCATCATGGCAATGCCAGGCCGTTTGTTGCTCGTGCTACTCTGAACTGCCTGTGTTGCTTAAACATGCTATCATGGCTCGCAGCATAGCCAGATTTATCTCCCATCAGGAATATAATTGGCAAATTGCAAGTGGAGCTGCCAGCAGAGGATCTTGATGATTTGCAAGTTCAAGTCCATTTAGAACTTTCCTTAGACAACCACTAATAACCTCATTGATAGCAGCCAAGACAGGTAATACAAGTATATTCATACATAAAGAGAATCTTTCAGGTCATTTTTGTGGCGTATACTAATAGGGCTTGGGCAGCCTTTTCAGAAAAAGTAACTTTTTTTTCTCTACAGTATACTTGCCCCTCCACTTCTTTACACTGGCAAAAATGTTTTAATTAGCAGTAAATGTTTTTCTTACTTTATTGAACAGGTAGTTGTGTATTTTATTAATATTTCCCATTATAATTCTTTTTTAAGGAAAGGCAAGTTTTTGTTTTCTTTCTACAGCATTTTTTTTTTTTTTAACTTTTATTTTTTACATTGCCAGGTCTTACGCTAAAAAAAAGTGCAAGTTTTTTTTACTTATTTTTATGTCTTTTTTTAAACCTTATTGAATTTTCTTTAAATTTTTTGACTTTTTTAACTTTTTTTTGTCACACCAGTGGACTTGAATGTCCATCTTTTCATTAATTCGTATGATACTGGTCAGTGTTACATAGACAGGCGGCCTATTAAGCACTGTTTTAAGCAGATTTTAATAGCCATTGGCGAAATACTTGTCATGTGTTGGTGAATGAATGATATATTAGTATTAGTATTAAGATTATTTTATTATCCATTTCTGCATATGTTCCATATAATGTCTATTTGGATAGCATGTGTTTTGGAGACTTTAATAGCTGCTACTGGAAACTCCATTTAGTAGTCTGAGCTTATTGGACTATCAAAATGCTTTTGGTCACTATTCAGCTTATGGAAATCCCAATGGTCCTTAAGGTCCCCATACACATTAGACTAAAGTCAACAAAATCATTCAATATCAGTGGGGTCTGCTAACAGTCTAAAATGTATCGGGAAAAAGAACTCTAAAAAATATAGCGTGGCACTGCTGTGTAGTGGTGCACAAGTAGGAGCCCAACCACAATGAATAAGAAAATAAACTTGGCACTCAACTTAAAGGTAAATGAAGAGAAATTTATTGCAGTCACAAAACAACGTTTCGGTCCTCAACGGACCTTTTTCAAAGCACTGCAGAGAATATACAGAGAAACATACATCATGTAGTCAATATACTATGAGTACAAATGCATAAACGTGTCAATAACATCATATGACTATAAACAAATGAAAAAAGCCCAATGCATGAGGCCGGTAAAGAAAGATTGCAAAATAAAGAATAAAAATAAAGAATATAATAAAAGAAAAGAATCAGAAATCAGAAAAAAAGCAGAAAAAATATCCTACCCGACTGCTTTGATGATACTCTCAAATAGATGACCCTAGAGTCATATGGGAGCTCTAGAGATGTCCTGTAGAGACGTAATACTGTTCAAATGAGACCAGAGAATAAATGAGAACACGGTGGGTCGATATATGAGGTACTATAACCTGAATTTTGATAAGGATAACATACCTTATAGTAATGGGGTGACCCCTGGGAATATATATATATTGTATGTAGTGAAAAATTATACCTATTGAGTGAAGCACATGTATTAGACACAATAATGATAGTGTCTATTGTGATAGCTAAATTGACACCCCGTGTCGACCGTTGAGACTAGAGAATATAAATGGACATGCAGATATATGCAGTGCTTGCATTTTTTTATATAGTTCAACGTATGTGAACTAATGCAGAGTGCTACTCATGAAGTTAATCCCAAAGAAAAAAAGTAACGTGGTGTACTTACACAGAGGACTATCTTTGGTGATAACAGTTCTACACTGTGTTGAAGGTAATCTAGATTTGTGAGAAAATGTCCAGACAAAATATAAGAAGTGCACTGGTGACTGCAATAAATTTCTCTTCATTTACCTTTAAGTTGAGTGCCAAGTTTATTTTCTTATAAAATGTATCGGGGTCTTTCAACTATTTCCAGATCAAGTCAGGAGAGCAGGGCTAGCATTAGGAAAGGGCAGACTAGGCAGCTGCCTAGGGCCCCCATTCCCTTGGGGCCTCCAGCGTCTACAGCAGAAGCTTCACTTATAATGCTATTATCAGTGAAGCCTCCAATGTAGAGACTGGTTGAGGACCTGTAGTGACATAATGATCATGTAACCGTGATGTTACCACAGGCCATGTACTCTGGGAATGTCAGGACCTTTGTTGAGGGCCTGGCATTGAAAAAGGAGTGTGCAGTGAAGGACAAGACACCGACCATTGAACCTTCCCCATCAGAGTGATAGAAGAGCTCATTGGCCAGTGCTTATGTCCTCCTGCACGGCACCTATGAGGAGTAGGGAGAGCCAGAAACCCGGCACCTACCAACGTGAGCTGTCAGATAAGTAGTAGTAGTACAGCGCACAGAGTATGTGCTGCTCCTGGTGAAAATGGCTCCTATCTTGCTGTCAGCAACTCTTGCTCCTGTCAGCAGTCACAGCAGAGGAGAGTGCAGGGAAGTGTATGCTGGGACAGTGCTGCTGGGACCAGGAGAAGCTGCAGCTGATAGAGTGGAACATCTCATTCCCTCCAGCATAAAGCAGTGTGTGTATCTGAGGTTTGTGTGTATCTGCTGTGTGCAGTGTGTGTATCTGATATTTCAATTGATGATTCTTGTGTGATTTTGTTGTCAGCACATTCAACTTTGTACAGAACAAAGTATTCAATGAGAATATTTCATTCATTTAGATCTAGGATGTGTTATTTGACTGTTCCCTTTATTTTTTTGAGCAGTGTGTATATATATATATATATATATATATATATGTATTTTTTTTGCATTATTCTAACTTGAATATATGTTAATAGTATATTGTAGTGCAGCGGTATCGACACTGAGTAGTGATGAGGCAATGACCCAGCAAAGTTCAAAAGTCTTTCCAATGTACAACTCACAGCAAAACACAGCACACAATATCCTCCGGATCGCAGCCGGGAACCATATCCTCTGGATTGCAGTCAATAAATACGCCAGTCCTCCTCCAGTTTACCGCCAGGCACAAGATAGTCCATCTCTGGATCACAGCTGGGCACAGGACAGTCTATCTTCGAGACCTGTTGCCATGGGCGACTGCACCGCCGTGTACGCTGTGGGTGCCAGGCCTTTCAGCTTCTTTGGCTGTTTGCCTCCGCTTGCCTGTGTTGCCTCACATAGGTGGAGCTCTGCAGAGCCTTCTGCTCTGCACACTTACCAGACCAAACTAACACTGTTAGGGCCACATGGAAAACCTGGCTCAGGAATTAAACAGACTGCACCACTACCATCTGTAGTCTGTTTCAAGACACAATAGCCAAGAGCAGGCTAAATCTGCCTTGGACAACCAGCATGTCCAAGACCTAAACTCACTTTTATTCTGCATTGCAATCACAGCTATGCCTGTGACTGCAATGCACTCCCATGACCTCAATACACCTCTGTGCTCATCCTGGGGGGAACACACAGCGCCCCCTACATGTAACACCGGTCACTGTCTCACAATGTGTAGATGGCTGGGTGTTGTGAATGTTTTAGAAATGAATTCTGAGCAGAAGCTCCCTCTGGTGGTTACAAACAGTACTGAACCATTCAATGAGGATTGGCAATCAGGAATCACAGACTGGTCTTATATAAGGGAGGTTCCCTCCCATCATGGTTGCCGGTTATCAATTATTCTTGTCTCAACATTGTTTCCTGGTTCACTTGGAAGCTTGCTGAGTCTTGCCTCTTCTCCTGCTCTCAGATAAGATATTTTCTGTTTTTTGTTTTTGTGCTTGCCATTTGCATATTTCTCTGCATTTCTGTGAAGTTAGCCAGGTCCCCCTCCCCGGGGGTCTTGGGCTCCTCTCGGTTCCTCTGGAGCCACTGTTATTTGTTCATTTGCCTTTTCCAGTTTTTTCAGTGGCTGCGGCTTAGTTTTGTTACACCAGAGAACTAATTTAGGTGGTAGAGGTCGTGTGATCTCAGGTGTTTTTGCAATTAGTAGCGTTGGCTTTTTTTAGGGTTTTTTTTGGATTGCAGTAAGTATCCTTCCTATCCTTTTTCTGTCTAGGCAGATTGGGCCCCAATGTTTGCTCATACTATTTTCTGTCTGTGTCTGTATTTCCTCTTGTACCGCCATTACATGTTTGGGGGCTTCCTATGTTCTTTGGGGATCTGCTCCGGGGCAGATAGCTTTCCTCTTTCTATCTTTAGGTGTAGTTAACCTCTCAGACTGTGACGAGGCGTCTAGGACCAACGTAGGAACGCTCCACAGCTGCCTTTAGTTGTGGTGGTTAGTCAGGGTACTGCAATCCAGTAGATTCCAACCTCTCTGGTGTATTGCCGTTTTTGCCTGCTCTCCTCAGCTTCCAAAACATAACAGTAGTAAATCTGCCTAGACAGAAAAAGGATAGGAAGGATACCTACTGCAATCCAAAAAAAACCCTAAAAAAAGCCAACGCTACTAATTGCAAAAACACCTGAGATCACACGACCTCTACCACCTAAATTAGTTCTCTGGTGTAACAAAACTAAGCCGCAGCCACTGAAAAAACTGGAAAAGGCAAATGAACAAATAACAGTGGCTCCAGAGGAACCGAGAGGAGCCCAAGCCCCCGGGGAGGGGGACCTGGCTAACTTCACAGAAATGCAGAGAAATATGCAAATGGAAAGCACAAAAACAAAAAACAGAAAATATCTTATCTGAGAGCAGGAGAAGAGGCAAGACTCAGCAAGCTTCCAAGTGAACCAGGAAACAACGTTGTGACAAGAACAATTGATAACTGGCAACCATGATGGGAAGGAACCTCCCTTATATAAGACCAGTCTGTGATTCCTGATTGCCAATCCTCATTGAATGGTTCAGTACTGTTTGTAACCACCAGAGGGAGCTTCTGCTCAGAATTCATTTCTAAATCATTCACAACAGCTGGGTATAGACACACAGTGGCAGTGTGTGTGTTGCACAATTTTTAATACTGGCTGCACTTTTTTTCCTCCAAATTTGGGAGGAAAGTGTGGGTGCGTCTTATGGTCGGAATGTAACATGTGGGCAGGGGGCAGGGGCAGCGGTGGAGTGAGATCGCAGGAGGCAGGAAAATATCCCCTCTGCTGCAGAAAACCTGAGCTGGGGAAACCACTGGTCCCGATACTTAAAGTGCAGTGAATATTCATTAGCCGCTTCCCCGTCCACCTATCAGCTGAGCAGTGAGCCAAATGACAGAGCCACATGATTTCCCCAGCGCTGGATTCCTGCAGCAGCTGGGATCTGTGTCTGAAGTCGAAGGAGGCGGCAGGAGGCAGAGTGCAGCAGGAGGCATCGCATACCTTACAGCACAGCCTGGGGGCTGTGCTGATGCCATGCTGAATGCTCCTGTGGAGGACCTGTGATGCGGTCATGAAGAGGGCAGGCTGGAGCATCACATGACCACACAAAGCCCTGCCTCTTCATAATGTCATCACAGGTCCTGCAGACACACTGTACAAGAAAGAATTAATTAAAAGGTTAGCAATTACAGCACATAAAAATCACTCTGCCTTCCTGTGGTGGACTATAACTCCCAGCATGCCATAGGATCTGCAGGACATGCTGAGAGTTATAGTTCTCCCATGGGATCTTAAAGCAGCACTCCAGTGTTATCAGTGCTGGAGTGTGACTTTAAATATAAGCCCTGTGCCCCCATTCTTAGGCCGGGGTCACACATGCAAGAAATTTGCACGATTTTTGTGCGAGTCTCTCGCATGAACACCTGGCACTGCCGCCAGCACTCGGACCGGAGTGTGCAGCTGTATGCTCCAGTCTGAGTGCTGGCGGCAGTGCTGGGTGTACATGCGAGAGACTCGCACAAAAATCGTGCAAATTTCTCGCATGTGTGACCCCGGCCTTATACTCACCCTCCAGCGTCTTCACATAGTACTTTACAGACACCACACTGGTCCCGCAGCACCATCTCCTACCCGTAGCTTCCAACATAATGACATACTATTATATACTGTATAATAACACCACATATAATAGTATGTTATTTATGTTATTAAATATTTTACCACATTTTTTGCTTCAAACATATTTTTCCCTATTTTCCACCTCTAAAACCTTGGTGAGTCTTATAGTCCGAAAAATACGGTAATATAAACATGTTGGCAATCGCCCAGCGAAAAAGCAAATTGCTGCTTATTCATTGGGTGATTGAATTATTTATGGCATAGAACATAAATCATTGTTCTTGGCAGCTCATCGCTGGTGTAAACTGCAGATATGTTGCTGATCAGGGCTGTGGAGTCAGTAAGCCAAATCTCCGACTCCAACTCCTCAACTTCCCTGACTCCACAGCACTGCCTTACTACTGAGTAGGGTTGAGCATTCCGATACTGCAAATATCGGGTATCGGCCGATATTGGCTGTATCGGAATTCCGATTCCGAGTTCCGATATTTTCGTCATATCGGATACCGGAATCGGGATTGTCACTGTCACTGTCAGTGTCCGTCGGTCGGGTCTGTCAGGAGTCAGCGGCACTTACCTGGCAGAAGATCTCCGGCGGTCACGTCCTGGACTGCTTGATGGCCGCAATCTTCTTTCCCCGGCGGTCACATGCAGTATCTCGCGATAACTGCAGTGACTGCTGGGTAATCCCGGCCGTAAAGCAGTCAGTCCGATGACGTCACCGCCGGGGAAGCAGGTAATCAGCTGTGCTGCGTTGCGATGACAGGCTCTGCCTGTCATTGCGATGTAGCAGAGTTGGATCGTCGTGGGACTATCGTTATGGACTGCGTCGGACAGGTGGTATACTGTTGGTTTTTTTTTTTTTCTTTTTTTACAGGAGATCGATGGCGTCGCAGGAATGAGAGTACAATAAAATTAATGAAAACTGTGTTGTCTCTTTTATTTCATTAAAATACTTTTTTCTTGCTGTGTTTTTTTTTTACACATTTAATAACTTTGGGATTAATAATGGATCGGTGTCTTATTGACACCTCTCCATTATTAACCGGGCTTATTGTCACCGTGCAATCAACGGTGACATTAACCCCTTATTACCCCGCTTGCCACCGCTACAGGGCAAGTGGGAAGAGCCGGGTAAAGTGCCACAATTGGCACATCTTTTGATGCGCCAAATGTGGGGCTGCTGTAGCCTGGTATTATCAGGCTGTTGAGGGCCAAAATCCATGGGCCTTGACAGTCTTTTAATACCAGGCCGCAGCAGTCTGCATTTTACTTGGCTGGTTAACAAAAATAGGGGGACCCCTACGCCGTTTTTTTTTCGAGGGGATCCCCTATTTTTGTTAACCAGCCAAGCTAAGCAGACTGCTGTGGCCTGGTATTATCAGGCTGGCAAGGTCCATGGATATTGGATCCTTACCAGCCTGAAAAACCAGGCCTCAGCGGTCTGCTTCATCTGGCTGGTTAACAAAAATAGGGGGACCCCACGCCAATTTTTTTCGAGGGGATCCCCTATTTTTGTTAATCAGCCAAGATATGCAGACTGCTGTGGCCTGGTATTATCAGGCTGGCAAGGTCCATGGATCTTGGCTCCTTAACAGCCTGAAAATCCAGGCCTCAGCGGTCTGCTTCATCTGGCTGGTTAACAAAAATAGGGGGGACCCCACGCCAATTTTTTTCGAGGGGATCCCCTATTTTTGTTAATCAGCCAAGATATGCAGACTGCTGTGGCCTAGTATTATCAGGCTGGCAAGGTCCATGGATCTTGGCTCCTTAACAGCCTGAAAATCCAGGCCTCAGCGGTCTGCTTCATCTGGCTGGTTAACAAAAATAGGGGGGACCCCACGCCATTTTTTTTTCGAAGGGAACCCCTATTTTTGTTAATCAGTTCCCTCTGACGTCACTGATTGTGTCCCTGGCTGACCTGAAGTGAAAGTGGAAAGCAATCAATTAAGCTTTCCACTTAAGGGCCCGTCTCACATAGCGATATCGCTACCGAGATCGCTGCTGAGTCACTAGTTTTGTGACGCAGCAGCGAGCTCACCAGCGATATCGCTGTGTGTGACATTCAGCGACGATCAGCCCCCCTGCCGGGTATCGCTGATCGTCGCTGAAATGTCAGGACCTTTTTTTGATCGCTGGTTTCCCGCTGACAGGCACACATCGCTGCGTGTGACAGGCGGGAGACCAGCGATCCGCTGGTAACCAAGGTACACAGCGGGTTTCCAGGCGCGGGGCTGTGCCTAGAAACCCGCTGTGTACCTTGGATACCAGCGCCCTGATGCAGGGAGCTGGTATCCAAGGTACACAGCGGGTTTCCAAGCGCTGCGCGGTGCCTGGAAACCCGCTGTGTACCTTGGTTACCAGCGGATCGCTGGTCTCCCGCCTGTCACACGCAGCGATGCGTGTCTGTCAGCGGGAGACCAGCGATCAAAAAAAGGTCCTGACATTTCTGCGACGATCAGCGATACCCGGCAGGGGGGCTGATCGTCGCTGAATGTCACACACAGCGATATCGCTGGTGAGCTCGCTGCTGGGTCACAAAACTAGTGACTCAGCAGCGATCTCGGTAGCGATATCGCTATGTGAGACGGGCCCTTAAGCGATGTTACCCGCAGTGTCGCTGTCCCAGATCGCTGCCTGAGCTGCCTGTTTGGCAGCTCAGCAGCGATCATGTAGCGATACACCAGCGATCCTGACAAGTGCATATCGTTGTAGGGATCACTGGTGTATCGTTATGTGACACCCAGCCTTTACTCTCCTGTCAGGCAGGAGAGGAACTCATTCATTTGGGGTTTACTGTGAGGCTGCAGCATTAGCTGCGGTCCCTGCAGTAAACATTAACCCTTTCTGAAGGATTACACCGTGGGACCTGACTGTGCATGGGATAGGTAAGAATAATTTTGCTTTTTTATTTATTTTTATTACAGGAAATGGTTTTTGCAGTAAAATAAAAGATGGTCAAAAACATGTGTCTTTATTTCATTAAAATGATTTTTAATTAAAGTGTGTGTGTTTTATTTTTATTTCATGCAATAGGATTAATAATTGATAGTTGTCTAATTGACAGCTCTCAATTATTAACCTGGCTTCAGGTCACCTTTCAATAGCAAGGTGGCTATAACCCCATATTAACCCATTCGCCACCGCTACAGGGCAATGGGAATAGACGGGCAAAGTGCCAGAAAGGGCGAATCTAATTATAGATTTGTCTTTCCTGGGGTGTCTGGGGCAGATGTTAGTAGCCGGGGGGGGCAAAAATAATGGTCCCTCTCTGGGCTATTATTATCTGCCCCCACTCACTGGCTTTGTCTGTCTGGTTGCGAAAATAGGGCGGGAGCCCACGCATTTTTTTTCAGCAATTTTACACCTCATATATATATATATACATGTCATTGAATTTGTGACACATATATATATATATATTTATATTTGTAGTTCATACACTTCTACATAGTATAATAGCCGCTAATTCAATTGCCGGCTTTTGTGAAAATGCAGAACCCGACATGAAATGACACTTGGTGTACATAGGGTTAACCATGTCTTTTCATGTCCTTTGCTATCTAATTTGCACAAACAATTAAATCAGACTATGTGTGCAAAATTTCACACCTGTAGGGGTTAATTAAAGGTGTAAATTCGTAGCAAAAAAGTCCGTTTTTTTTACAACGAATTTACACCTTTAATTAACCCCTACAGGTGTGAAATTTTGCACACATAGACTGATTTAATTGTTTGTGCAAATCAGATAGCAAACGACATGAAAAGACATGGTTAACCCTATGTACACCAAGTGTCATTTCATGTCGGGTGCTTCTGTCTTTTCACTGAAGCCGGCTTTACCCGGCAATTGAATCAGAGGATATTTTACTATGTAGAAGTGTATAAACTATACATATATGTATATATATATGTCACAATGACATGTATATATATATATATGTATTCTATGTGTGTATATTTAGTGTTTACAAGGAAAGAATGGGGTTTTTTTAGTTGCGATATTTTGTTCCCATAGACTTACATGGGACTTCCGGTATCGGTATCGGGTATCGCCGATATTTTAGTGATATCGGCGATACCATTCCGATTCCGATACTTTAGGATATCGGAAAGTATCGCTCAACTCTACTACTGAGCATGGACATAAAGTGCAGCACAGATTCATCTCAGCTAAAAGCCCAGATCCTTAGATCAGGAACAGAACAGACATTTATAGGACATTTCATAACTTTCCCAAATTCTTATGAAAACAGTTACAGCACATCCTGCACCCAATGTATTATATACTGTATTTAAGGAGTCGGAGTGTGTCCGTTTGATATGGACTCCAACTCGAAAACCCTGCTGCTTATAACATGACTAGATGGTGGCCCGATTCTAATGCATTGGGTATTCTAGAATATGTATCTCCCGGCTGCATCGCCGCTGACCTCCATACGGCAGGAGATGACCCGCGGCTCCCGTCTCCCGACGATAGCGGTGGCTTTCGTGGTTCAAATCCTGCGCCAATTTGCGGCCGGACTGCGCCTGTCACTGATTGGTCACGTCCGGCCGGGGGCGCGACCAAACAGCGATGCAGATTTCCGTTACAGACAGACAGAATTAGACGATTATATGGTAGATAATGTATTAGGACAGATTGATCTACTAGTGATCGTTTTATCCCCATCATTGTTTTCTCAGCCGATGTAATGGGGCCGGGAAACAAGAGCCAAACGACTTCAATATTGTCGATCACACTTATTGAACGGCCTGAACTCAGCGCATGTAAATACAACCAAAATGTTTGAGTGTCATGGTGCAATATGTGATCATTTAGGGCCTCATTTTAAACTTTTGCCTAGGGCCCTCAGCTATTACATGTGTACGGCTGGTTCTACTTTGTACCTGGTCTCATCTCTAAGAAGAGAAAGTTACTCTGTATGAAGTAAAGTCAATGTTTGGATGCTGAACCACCTTTTTTTTCTCATAACAAAGTAAGCTAAATACCATTATGAATCTGTATTTTTACGATCTATCCATAAATGTATTGATGCTTGGTTACCCTGATTAATGACTACGCAGGCAACAGCAGAAAGTCCATCTATAAACTTTCCTAACATATTCTTTTCCCATATTTCCCATTTTTCTTTTCATAGTTTTTCTCTTTCCCTTTGATAGGATTGTGTATTGATAGGCTCCTCTAATGTATACAATGAAAAGCATGAGTAAACTGACAATTGGGTGTCACCATCCCCCTGTCAATAAGGAGATAAGGTCAGCACTAGTGTACTGGAATATAGGGACGTGCGCAAAGATTTATTTTATTTAATATAATCATATATTTTGATTTGAAATAATAAAGGTACATACCATTTTTTGGTGCCCAGTGTTGCACGTTAGGCCTCATCACCTTACACAAAATTTCACTCCCATTTTCAGTGAGGTTTCCCTTGTCTGGAAAGCGACAGAAAGTGTCTAAAACCCATAATAAATATATTGAAAGTCATAAAAGATAATTTTAGATGCAAATTATGCCAGAATTCTGGCACATTTAGTTTGATAAAAAAAAACTGTTCCAAGAAAAAGGTGCTCTAAAATGATGATTGAATGGCTTATACAAATACTTAACCAGGTTTGCTAGGAAAGATGACAGGTCTTCTTTAAATGGTAACTGCACTTTCAACCAACTTTTTAGAATAAGCTGTGACTTGTATAAATGAAGAATGACATTACATGTTTTTAGTTCAAGTGACTAAAGCCTCAGGAGTATCTCTGTGTGCTTTGCCTCTTTCTTCCTCCAGCTTCTCTGCAATCCCTTCTGTAAAATCAGTTTTTGAGAACAAATGATCAGTGCAGAAGAAAAGAATTGACCAAAAGTGGAAAAGACTGTCCTCTATTGTGACATATTATAAAGCTTCTCATCTTGCGTATGCTGTGAATTTACAAAAAAATAAGTGGTGTACAATAATAAATTATATTGTGGTACCGTGTTAGCCAGAAAAATCGACGTGAATACTTTTCCGTCCAATTATGACAAGAGTATTCTTAGAGTGATACCTTTATTGGCTAACCAGAAAATTATATGTTGGCAAGCTTTCAGAGCACAGGGGCTCCTTCTTCAGGCAAGATTACAAATAGATTAATAAGAAAAAGGCACATTCAAGAGATACTACAGTAGGACATTTGTTTATTAGGTGGGAGGTGTGATGCCTCATAAAGATAAGCTACAAGAATCCCAAGAAGCAACCTCCTGGATTACAAACTGAGAGAGGACAACAATAGGATACCTCTTGTGGTCACATACAACCCCCACATGAGCATCCTAAGGAAAATTGGTGCTGATCTCCAACCCATATTCCACAGAGACCACAAATTGAAAGACATATTGCCGGAAGTACCACTTCTCTGTTACAAACAGCCCCCTAACTTAAGGAATCTCCTTGTCAGAAGTGTCCTCTCGTCACCATCAGTGACTGGCACATTCCCATGTAACAACAAAAAATGCAAAACTTGTACCCACATATTACCAACAAATACAGTCCGCGTACCAAACACAAATCAGGACTATAAGGTCATGGGTTCCTTTTCATGTACATCCACCAATGTGGTGTACATGATACAATGTACGAGGTGCCCTGGAGCTATCTATATTGGGGAAACCATGCAAAAACTGCAAACAAGGATGAATCTACACAGACATACAATCAGGAATGAAATGGACACACCTGTGGGAAAACATTTCTCTGGAACTGGACATTGCATGACAGACTTAAAAGTCTTAATTAGTGTTGAGCGATACGATACCGCAAGTATCGGGTATCGGCCGATATTAGCTCTATCGGCTTTTCGATACTTAGTTTCGATATTTTCCATATATCGTATACCGGAATCGGAAGTTCCCATAATTCTTTGAGAGGCAATGTGATTTTAGTCAGCCAATGAGGAATCCTAAGAAGTGTGGGCACATCCTGTACTGCTGCGGTCATGTTAACTAATGGCATGGCTGTGATTGGATGCTGAAATGATGTCAGAATGCACTATAAAAGGCGCCGCCGCCATTTTAGCGTCACTGTGCTGTGAATTCAGTAAGGGACAGAACGCTGCTGTGCTGACTCTGAGGGACAGTTAGAGATTGCGATTTAGTGTACTGTGCTGTAGGCAGGCTAGCACCAACCGCTGTGTAAAGCTTCCTTTTGCCTGCAGTGTTGTTTTAACAGCTATGCAAGGTGTGTGTGTGAGTGTAAGTGACGCTGCAGTTTGCTCTGCATGCAACGCTGTCTGTAGGCATCTGCACGTGTCACTCACAGACTCTTTTTTTTTTCTTCAGTGTAATTCTTGCAGCTCCATGCAATTTAACTATTAGTGTGACGCGCTTCCATCCGTATCCAATACATTGGTTGCAAACACTATAGAAGTAGACAAAGGAGTAGCCTTTCACAGATTGTGAACAGTTGTGTTTCAGTGTTAACTTCAGTCTGTGTTTTTTATTTTTTGAGTGCACATCACGCTCCAGTTACTTGTTCAAGCACTGCTGCTTGTACTCTGCTGAGCGTGTCTCAGTGCCTCATCCTTTTCATTTATCTCCAATTGGTTCTGCTCCATTCCATTTAAAATATAATCTATTAGTGTGACACGCTTCCATCCGTATCCAATACATTGGTTGCAAACACTATAGAAGTAGACAAAGGAGTAGCCTTTCACAGATTGTGAACAGTTGTGTTTCAGTGTTAACTTCAGTCTGTGTTTTTTATTTTTTGAGTGCACATCACGCTCCAGTTACTTGTTCAAGCACTGCTGCTTGTACTCTGCTGAGCGTGTCTCAGTGCCTCATCCTTTTCATTTATCTCCAATTGGTTCTGCTCCATTCCATTTAAAATATAATCTATTAGTGTGACGCGCTTCCATCCGTATCCAATACATTGGTTGCAAACACTATAGAAGTAGACAAAGGAGTAGCCTTTCACAGATTGTGAACAGTTGTGTTTCAGTGTTCACTTCAGTCTGTGTTTTTTATTTTTTAAGTGCACATCACGCTCCAGTTACTTGTTCAAGCACTGCTGCTTGTACTCTGCTGAGCGTGTCTCAGTGCTTCATCCTTTTCATTTATCTCCAATTGGTTCTGCTCCATTCCATTTAAAATATAATCTATTAGTGTGACGCGCTTCCATCCGTATCCAATACATTGGTTGCAAACACTATAGAAGTAGACAAAGGAGTAGCCTTTCACAGATTGTGAACAGTTGTGTTTCAGTGTTCACTTCAGTCTCTGCGTAATAACCACACTTAGGCCTTATAACTTTGCTGACTTTCTTTATCAATCTACCAAGATGAAGAAGTCAGTGAGTAAGGCACGTGGTCGTGGCTGTGGAGTTTCAACAGGGAGAGGACGTGGGGATTCTGTGGCTGCTGCCGCCCTCAGTGACACAGCATCCACCAGTTTTACCCATGAGCGTTCATTTATGCGCACTTTGGTAGGAGCTCGGCGTGCCCCCCTGCTGCGGGAAGAACAAATTGAAGCCGTTGTTGGTTGGATGGCAGCCAATGCATCGACTTCAATTCCTTCCACCTCCTCTCAGGAACACAACACTGTTGAGCAACCATCTGTCTGTTCACCGCCTGTCAAATTGCCCAGGCAGTCAGAGAGTTCTGTACAGGAGCCAGCTGAGTCTCTGCTTCTGTTCTCAGAATCTGTTGGCTCGCAAACACAGGCACAGGCAAGCAGCATTCTGCAATTTGAAGAAGAGGGAGTATGCAGTGATGCGCAACAGCTGTGTCTCTCTCAATCTGAAGAGGCGGGTGAGCCAGTGCCGATGGACAGCACACCGCAGAACGCATCTTATGATGATGATGAGACTCAGGTGCCAGGTTTTGTGGAGCATGGTGCTGCCCAGACCATCCAACAGCAGCAGGTGTTGGAAGAGGGTAGTGGAGATGATGAAGTCCGAGACCCAACATGGCGTGAGCAACAGGAAGGTGGTGGGAGCAGCTCTGAGGAAGAGATTGTCCCAACGGTACAAAGAGGAGGGAGAGGTAGGCTGCAGACTCGCTTGCCTGTAGCCTCCAGTTTGGCACCTGTTGGGAGCAGTTCTCTTAGAAATGTCAAAATTGGCGCTCCCATGACTTGCACTGCGTGGTCCTTTTTTGACAGACTTGTACATGATATTTGCTATGTTCAATGCAAGCTGTGTAAGCAAAAAGTTAAAAGAGGTAAAAATATCAGTAACTTGAATACCACAAATATGTGGAAACATGTACGGACAAAGCACGTAGCTCAGTTACAAAGACACACTGGAGATGTAGGCCAACCTACAGCAGCACCTACATCTTCAGGTCGTGTTCGAGCCTCTACCTCCAGCTCACACACACCTGGTTCGGCTTCCTCACAGGAACCTCGGTCACTGTTGTCCATAGACAAACTGTTATTCCACCCACAGCAGCAAGTTCACAGTCATCGTCACACTCCCAGAACAAAAAACAGCCATCGGTACCACAGGCATGGGATAAAAGACGGCCATACTCGGCAAACCATCCACGAGCACAGGCTCTGAATGCTGGCATTGCAAAACTCCTGTCCTTTGAAATGCTGTCATTCAGGCTGGTGGAGACTGACAGTTTCAGGAACTTTATGGCATTGGCAGTCCCACAATATAATGTGCCAAGCCGATTTTATTTCAGCAGGCAAGCTGTCCCTGCTCTGCAAAAACATGTCGAGGGAAACATTAAACATGCGCTACTAAACGCCGTCAGTAGCAGGGTCCACCTGACCACCGATGCGTGGACCAGTACCCATGGCCAGGGACGATACCTTTCCCTCACTGCCCATTGGGTCAATGTTGTGGAGCCGGGTACAGATCTTGCCAGTGGCGCTGTACGTGTTCTGCCAACTCCAAGGATTGCAGGAATCCAGTCTGTACACATTGATTCCTCCTCCTACTCCAGTTCCTCAGAATCATCGCTGCACGAGCCGTCATGGTATACCTCCACATGGACCCGTGAACGCTTACCTGTTGCGACCGATATGAGCACAGCCGTGGCCAAACGTCAACAGGCCGTCCTGAAATTAATTTCCATGGGGAATCGAAGCCACACAGCGCAGGAGCTCTGGGATGCCATCAAGCAGGAGAGCGACGTGTGGTTTTTGTCAGCTAATCTCCAGCCAGGCTTGGTAGTGTGTGACAATGGCCGAAATCTGGTGGCAGCTCTGGGCCTTGGCAACCTCACTCACATACCATGTCTGGCACATGTGCTCAACTTGGTCGTGCAGAGTTTTTTGAGGGACTATCCGGATCTTGATGCACTGCTGCACAAGGTCCGCCTAGAGTGCGCTCACTTGCGACGTTCCAGCATGGCCAGATCGCGCATTGCAGCTCTGCAAGTCAGATTTCGCCTTCCTGAACATTGCATCATATGTGACATACCCACCAGGTGGAATTCCACGTTACATATGTTGGAGCGGTTGTGTGAGCAGCAGCCAGCAGTAATGGAGTATCAGCTGCAACAGGCGCAATCAACTCGCAATTTGCGCCGTTCACACTTCACCACTACTGAGTGGGCCTCTATGAAGGACATCTGCGACGTTTTGCGTGCGTTTGATGTCTCAACGCGGATGGCGAGTGCAGATGATGCACTAGTCAGCATGACTGTCCCCCTTATCTGCCTGCTTCAGAAATCACTGAAAGCACTAAAGGAAGAGGTTTTGGAAGAGGTGGAGGATGAGGAGTCACAAATTCAATTACCTTCAGGACAGTCAGCGCAACGTGGTTCCTCACAAAGGGCTGGGCAGGGCTCACTTTGTGAGGAGGATGAGGAGGAGGAGAGTCAATGGAGGAGGAAGAAATCCCTACAGAGGGAGGTACACAACGCTCTAGTCAGTATGTAGAGCGAGGGTGGGGTGATGCAGAGGAGGCAGAGATGACGCCTCTTCCAGAGGACAGCCTTTGTTGGCCAGTTGGGAGTCTGCAGCACATGGTTGATTTCATGCTTCAGTGCCTGAGAAACGACCGCCGCATTGCCCACATTCTCACCACGTCAGATTATTGGGTGTACACCCTCCTAGACCCTCGCTACCGGGACAACTTACAAACCCTCATCACACCGGTGAACCAGGACCGTAAAATGCAGGAGTACCAAGACACACTGGTGCAATCCATACTGTTGTACATTCCAGCCGAGAGAGCTGCTGCTGCTACTGCTTTACAAAGCAGCTCTGTGCATCGAGGCAGTGTAGACACCTCTACAACAAGAGGGAGCAGAAGCAGCGCCTCTGCACAGGGCAAGAGCTGTATATTACAAATGTGGCAAAGTTTTGTGACAGCGCCAGCAAGGTCTACACCATCTGAGACAGCTCCAGTCACCAGGAAGAAACGTTTCCGTAAGATGGTGACAGACTACTTGGCTTTCCCTCTAAGTGTACTCCCAGATGCCTCTTCCCCTTTCAAATTTTGGGTCTCTAAGTTGGATACATGGCCAGAGCTTAGCCAGTATGCATTGGAGGTGCTGGCTTGCCCTGCTGCCAGTGTATTATCTGAGCGTGTCTTTAGTGCTGCAGGTGGTGTAGTAACAGACCGTCGCATGCGACTATCCTCAGAGAATGTAGACCGGCTTACTTTTCTGAAAATGAACAAGGCATGGATCTCACCTGAATTTGCCTGTCCGTTTTCAGATTAAATAACTGTTTGGCAACGTTTTCCATGTCTCCTGTTATGTTCATCTTTCTACCACCTGAACTCTACTCCCTGGGCTACAACACCGCCATTTGTTGCTCGTAAGTAATTGGCAGGGGTACTGACTCCTGGCCAGCCTGGTTACAGCACGACAGCTGTTTCCTGGCAGTGTGAACGTCAATTATCCTCCAATAAGTTGTGCTGTCGTGTTGCATTCGGGTTAGCCGACTCTATGGTGCCTGCAGTTTAGGTGATTCCTATGTGTGCTGTGGGATATGTAAATAAAGGCGGTTTCCATTGTGACAATAGGATAAGCACCCACTGTAGGACTGTGTGATTCGGTAACTGCGGACGGCTTGCGTCCTGTCAACTTACATTTTCATGGGTGCGTTCTTCTACCCGTCCGGGGTCCAGTACCGTCAAGTGGTTCTCCCCAGTGCCTTTGGCCTAGGTGCCTCCATCTCCGTATCCGAGTTCCACCAACGTCTGCTGGTCCTTGGTAGTGCTTTGGAGCACAGGTACCTCCTGCTTAGTAACCGTGTCACAGTAACGTCAGCTGGTACTCGGTTGTGACATTGCCTCTTTTCCTTCTGCTACCCGTCCGGGGTCCAGTACCGTCAACTGGTTCTCCCCAGTGCCTTTGGCCTAGGTGCCTCCATCTCCGTATCCGAGTTCCACCAACGTCTGCTGGTCCTTGGTAGTGCTTTGGAGCACAGGAACCTCCTGCTTAGTAACCGTGTCACAGTAACGTCAGCTGGTACTCGGTTGTGACATTGCCTCTTTTCCTTCTGCTACCCGTCCGGGGTCCAGTACCGTCAACTGGTTCTCCCCAGTGCCTTTGGCCTAGGTGCCTCCATCTCCGTATCCGAGTTCCACCAACGTCTGCTGGTCCTTGGTAGTGCTTTGGAGCACAGGAACCTCCTGCTTAGTAACCGTGTCACAGTAACGTCAGCTGGTACTCGGTTGTGACATTGCCTCTTTTCCTTCTGCTGCCCCTCCGGGTTCCAGCACAGTCAGCTGGTCCTCGTTACTTCCATTGTCTCTTGCTCCATCTGATACCCGTCAGGGTTACAGTAACGTCAGTTGGTTCTCGGAAATTAGACGACCTTAAAGACCTTCCAGAAGAAGATGACGACAACAAGGACGACGAGCATGAAGCCAACCAGCCTGAACACCATCACAAAGAAAAAATAAAAGATTACTCAGAAGAAGATCACCAACAGGACAAAGAAGGTTAAGACAAACTACAAGATACAGAACAAGAGACAGAAGAACAATAAGCAGAAGATCAAAAAGCAGAAGAACATGAAGTATAAGACCAAAATGAAGAGCAAAATATATGCTCTAAATTCTAAGCAGAAGAAGACTAAGCAGTGTATGGGGGTGAGTCCGTTCCTCCTCGTGGTGCCCCTGGAAAATGCCTGCTGCTGCAGGCTAAACTGAACACGGACAAATACTGTTGTAATTTAAATCTTTTGTGACAGCAAGAACGGAAGGATGAACAATTCATACTTTTACAGATTACAAGTACAGGAATCTCTGTCACAAATAAGAATATGATGAAGAAGATGAAGAGGAAGAAGATGAAGAATTTGAATATGAAGAAGATTAATTAGTTTAATAATAACAATATGAGTAATGTAAACAAAAACATGAATAGCAAGAAGTTTAAGAAGAAGATTAAGAAGGTGAAGATGAAGAATAATTTGATGAGAAAGATGATGCTGCTGCTGAAGATTATGAAGGAGAAAGTGTGGCACTGGCAAAAGTTAAAAAGGTGAAGAGCATGGAAGTTGTGAAACATACATATTTGCCAAAATAGAAAAAAGGTTAACAACATTGTCAATTTGTTAGTCAATCCAAACGTATTTCCCAAAAAAAATATATTAATGCTATTCCAATGCATTGGGTTAAACATGTATGCCTTTATTGTCTCCTCAACCTCCCCCAATACATTCTACATTAGTCTTTGTTGTTTTCCTTCATGTACAATTAACCAACAAGGCAAGAATGGTTTTTTTTAATGTCGATATTTGGTTCCCATAGACTTACATTGGACTTCCGGTATCGGAATCGGATATCGACGATATTTAGTGATATCGGCGATACCATTCCGATCCGATATTTTTAGATATCGAGCAGTATCGCTCAACACTAGTCTTAATACATTAAAGGTCATTTTAAGGATGACAGGGGAGAAAAATTTGGGAATTCATACTTATAAAGATGTTCAATACTTTGACACTAGGACTCAATTTAACACCTGGATTTATGACTCACTACATGGACACAGTTCACACTTCCAGCAGAAGGACTACAGGCAACTAAGAACATCCCCACTGCCTCTCCATTTTTAAGAAAATGCTAATTTGATTTCCTTGGCTTATCTTTATGAGGCATCACACCTCCCACCTAATGAACAAATGTCCTACTGTAGTATCTCTTGAATGTGTTTTTTTCTTTATTAATCTCTTTGTAATCTGGCCTGAAGAAGGAGCGCCTGTGCTCTGAAAGCCTGCCAACATATAATTCTCTGGTTAGCCAATAATGTATCACTCTAAAGGTACTGCCACACTAAGCTATCCCGCTAGCGATCTCTTTAGCGTTGCATACTAATGAGATCGCTAGCGGGATTGTTTCTATATCGCTAAATGCTACCACATTTAGCGATATAGTTAACAACGCTATCGCCGTTAGCGATCTTCTTAACGACTTTAGCGGTACAAAAGTACCGCTAAATCGCTAAAAAAAGGTGCCACACAGCGATTAGATACTTACCCAGCGGGAGCGCCAGCGATGAAATAGGGTCCGGAACGATTCCAGCGACGAGCGAGATCACAGCAGGAAGCTCGTCGCTGGAAGCTGCCGCACTGAACAATATCGCTAACGGGATCGCTAAATAGTGACATTTTTTAGCGATCCCGTTAGCGATATTGTTTAGTGTGGCATACCCTTAAGAATACTCTTGTCATAATTGGACAGAAAAGTATTCACATCAAAAAAATAAGTAAAAGAGTACAGTAGTTACTAGGGATGAGGGGCCCTCGGAAGTTTGGATCTGGTGGATTCGACCGAATTTAAGAAAAAAGTTCAGTTTCCGTACCAGAACTTGACTCGAACTTGACCCCAGACTTGTACCCCATATAAGTCAATGGGGACCCAAACTTTGGTGCTGTAAAATGGCTGCAAAATAGTCATAGTAAGAGCTAGGGCGCTGCAATAGGAAGCAAAATATGGGTAACAGCAGGACAATTGCCCTGCAAACAAATGTAGATAGGAAAATGACTTAAAATAACATAGAAAAAAAAATGATGGTTATAATCTTGAACCAGGAGGTAGTGGTCCAGGTGGAGGAGTGGAGCAGTGCCTTGAGTGTGTATTTTAATGTACTTGTTAAATAAATAAATAAATAAATAAATAAATAAATAACTAAATGGAAAAAAACAACGTGGGCTCCCCCCTGTTTTTAATAACCAGTCAAGGGAAAGCAGACCGCTGGGGGCTGGTGTTATTATTCTGGAAAGGGGCTAATACAAAAATTTCCCATCCTATTAATAACAGCTCATAGCTGTTTGTTTAGCCTTTACTGGTTATTGAAAACCAAATAAATGAAAAAAAAAGTTGGGTCCCCCTATTTTTAATAACCAGCAAAGGCTATCAGACAGCTGCGGGCTGATTTTAATAGGCTGGGAGGGGGTCATGAATATTGGCCCCCTCCCAGACTAATAACACCAGCCCTCAGCCACCCTATAAAGGGCGCATCCAATAAATGGCGCGATGGCAAGCGGGGTAATAGTTTAAGGGGTAGATGTCAGGTTGGTAATGTCAGCTGACATCAAGCCTGTAGGTTAGTAATAGAGAGGCATTTATCGGACGCCCCTATTACTAACCCTATGGTCAAAAGTAATAAAGACACACACACTCTATTTGTAAAAATCACATTTACCCTCTTTTAACAATTTAATAACATAAATATAAAAGTAAAAAATCAAAGTAATCCATACCTGTCCACTGTTAATCCATAATAAGGAGGTCCCTTGACGATTTCCAACACTGCTACATCCGGATGCTGTGGTGAGTGGTGACATCAGGATCATAACCGCTAACGATGGCAGATGGAAAACACTAAGAGCATCATGAGAACCTGGCTGCAATGATGAGTGGTGACGTAAGCAAGGTTACCGCAGGTCACAAGTGGTGGTTCTCAAGGTAAGCTCTGGGTGAGCCGGCCTGTGAACTGCGGTAACCTTACTGTCAGGTCAGCTCAGTTCATAGCAGCTGGTTCTCGCACTTCGCAGCTCCAGTGCCGAACTGATGAACTACCTTGAGGTTGGCACTCGGCACTCATCAGTCCACCACTTAAGCTACCATGAAGCACGGTGGCTGTGAACTCACATAACCTTAAAGGCTACCATAATTCACAGCCACCAGGTCTCCAAGCAGCTTTGAGAGCTGAGAAAACTTATGTAAACCTTAGAGGGAGACTTTAAGGTTCCTGGACCTTCCAGCTACTGGAACACCTGGAGGCTGTAAACTAAGGTTAGCTTGGATGTGTATTTTACTGTACTTTTTAATAAATAAATGAACAAAATGACGTTTGGTCTCCCATATTTTTAATAACCAGCTGAGAGAAAGCAGACAGCTGTGAGGTTGTGATATTATTCTGGGAAGGGGCCAATATCCACAAACGTTCCCAGCCTACCATTAATAACTCACAGCTTTCTGTTTATCCTTTACTGATTATTAAAAAGGGGGACCCACCAAAAAAGGACATGGGATCCCTCTATGTTGGCAAGTGGGGTATTAGTTTATGGGGTTAATGTCAGTTTTGTAATGCCAGCTGACATAAAGCACATAGGTTAGTAATGGAGAGGGGTCTATCAGACACCCCTTTTACTAACTCAGCAAGTAAAAAGAAAAAAATACACACACACAGGATAAAACATTTTATATGAATAAAGACCCCCCACACACATTCTCTGGTTTGGCCATTTATTAATTGAAAAAAAAATTTCTGTAGAGCCAAAAACATCCAACTAGGTCCCATGACGTCCACTGATTTTCTCACAGGCAGTCACATCAGTAACATCATTGCCTGTGAGCCAGTACCACGAAAAAAGAGACTGCAGAGATTACCCATGGTTAATTCTCATGGGCGTAACGTCATCGCCTGTGAGAAATGACAGCTAGTAACCTCTGCAGTCTCGTTCTCATGTTAGTGGCTCGCAGCGATGATGTTGATGCAAGAACAAGACTGCAGATCACTTTTTTAGGGTCCTCCCTATTTTTAATACCAGCTAAAGCAAATCAGACAGCTGCTTGCTGATATTAATAGGCTGGGCAGCTCTATGGATATTGGCCTTTCCCAGTCTAATATACCAGTTCATAGCTGCCTGTTTTCCCTCAGCTGGTTTTAAAGAGGAAGGGGACCACACATCTTTTTTTTTAAATATTTATTTTTACTGTCAGGCCAGGTCACATGTTGTGCCGGCCAATCACAGACATGCGATTACTTGACATGGCTGTGCTGGGGCTTGAAGTGCACACAGCCTTAAAACTTGTTGATCAGCTGCACTGCAACCTTTCAATAAGCTTTATTAGACTTCTGGACCCAAACAGAAAACTGGCATACAGCAATACTCCGTGTTCAGGGTCTGGTACCGGACACTAGGAGTCAAGTACGAACCGTGAACATTCCAGTTCGGGTTCGCTTAATCCTAGTAGTTACCATTTAAAATTAGCCAATTCCTTTTTTCCCGATAATACTGTATTCTTCATTTTTCTCATTGCTTTCCATATGGCACCATCAACATACAGTTTACAGGTTTAAGGAATGTTATGCCATAAATTATTTATTTATTAAAATTTCTGGATGTCAGCTTCCTTTGGAATTTCTGTGATTCATAAAAAATACCCTAAGGTTCTAGTTAGTTATAATCTTACAGCCTCTTAAACAAAGGAAGAGTTTCCGCCTGTAAAGAATAGATGAAGCCACATCACACATCTGAATTTCCCCTGCCTCGGGGACTGAGGAAGGTGGAAAGGCGAGTTATATCTAGTTTTTATGATAATATTCAATGGAAAGGAGCTGTACTTTTTCATGGATTATTTTCAGCCTGCATTAATGAATTGGCCTGTCAGCTCTTGAAACAGTCGAGTACAGCCGATTCTCTGCCAATAAACGTCTCACCTCAAAACTCTAGGTTAGAATATATGAAATTATTCACGTTGTGGCCAAGAGAGATTCTAGAAGGTGGTCTCACTTGTAATCAGACCCTGCTGATAGGCTTTGGCAGCTAGTAGGGATTGAGCCCAGGCAGTCATCTCAGCTATTTAAATAAGTCACTAGTGATTAGAAGTTACCAGCTCGGTTTGCTTTATTTTATTTACTTATGGGTCAGGTGGTCAGGCGCAAGTTTCGGACCGTACCAGGAAAAACAAACCAACTCCTAAGGGTATCAGCCTCCCAAACGTCCAATATATCTAATACTTTTGAAAGAAGGCCTCAGACTCGTGTTTAATGGATGGAATTGGACAACGGCCAACATTTTTCTCTTTTTTTTTTCTTTGCCGGGAACCAGAAATAACAGTAGCACACTTAGAAAGTTCAGGGAAGCACTAATGAGGTGGTGGGTTTGTGTAAAAATAAAACTGCTAATTGAAACTATTAAAGGTGAATGTGGGATCAACGACTTTTACTTGTTGTCTTTATGGAGTATTCAGCAAATGTGCTGCAGTCAGTTTATAAAATACTGCAGATGTCTGCAGATGTACTGCCTTAAATGCTGATCTATTTGTACACTGTGAGAATGTATCTGTCTATCTCTCTCATGACAGGATCGGAGCACAGCTGCGGAGGAGACGGACAAACCATTGGTACAACTTGAGCAGCACAGGGGGGCCAAGAATTAAGAGGTCCACTTCCATCTCTAAAACAGGTGGAATTGTGCATTATGATGAGTTATTGTATGGCAAAGGGCCCATATGTTGTTCTTGCACAAGGGTCTCTTCCGTTTGTCCACTCCTGGTGGGATAGAAAGACTGACAGACACAGACAGAAAAGGGCACCTGTGCAAGAACAATATACGAACTCTTTGCAGCCCTAGAGTTTTTAAAAATGCAAAATTGCACCTGCTTTGGAGGTATAAATGGGCTTCCGCAAAGGTTACACCAATGATATGTCCGCCCCAGATAGAAGCGTTCCGAGCCTTGTTCTATCACTAGTTATGTTTGTGATTTATGCTGTTGTGATTGAGCCGGTTCATCTCTACTTGTTACTGTTAAGGGTTGTGAGCATTTTTTAATTGCCAGTTGCCTACATAACGTGTTTGTGTACAAAAAAAGTACAGTATCATTACTGTATCATTACATTGTTTTCAAAGGGTTAATTGATGTTAGGTACAACATGTGACTTTGACATGAAGCGAATTTTGAAATCCTACAATAATGTGGAGTAATAAACCCAGGAAGACAATATAAAAATTGTATATCAAATTATGTATCTTAAAAAAATTTAATTAACAAAAACATATGTTAATAAAAAATTACACATCGTAGTCCGCGAGGAAGCCAATGCTAAATGCACGTCGAGTCTGTAGAGGAATATAGGGACACATGATAATATGGGTAAGCACTATACAATGCGATATTATGTCTGGATATACATCTACAGATGCAAAATGGTTTAATTGCCCTCAATGCATTTCTTATCCCATAGGATCCACAGAGTATTGCATTTAAAATTTGGTAGTAGCAATTACACGTAGCCTTTGGGCATTTACCTTTAGTTGCTACAAGTTTTAATAACTATTAATTATTATCTTTAATGTCTCTACCTTAACCAGTTTTTGCTACCCTTTTGTATAATGTTTTTCCTATTCCTATGTAATTCCTATATATTTTGCATCCTCCTCGCCATTGATCTAATCCAATTTTTTATTATTTTATGTTTTTGTTAATTATTTTTTTAAGGTACATAATTACATTTGATATACTATTTTTATATTGTCTTCCTGAGTTTATTATTCTGCATTATTACAGGATTTATATATTATATGGAATTTCTTATTTATATACTATTGGGCATATGGTAGAACCCCTATCTTTCCATAATGTATGTGTTTGGACCTTAATTATGAAATGAATATTTGTTGAGTGATGGAAAATTGAGGAGGACATGTTTGAATGTGGAAGTGGCTGTGGTGCTAAGGCCAAATGGAGAAAGATGAGGAGTTGTCAAATACTACCGCAGAGAAAGTAGATAGTACAACGAGAATAGAGCCGTCCCAATAAAGCATCCAGTGACGCTGCCATTCTCCTTGGAAGAAGAGGGATGGAGATGGAGGAGTGATGTAAGAAGCAGGTTCCAGCTCTATGGCTGAAGCTAAGGAAAAGTGATTTTGTTCACCAAACTGCAGGTGCTGTACTAGTATTAGCAGCCTAGTGGTGCATGTGGCGCCTGGTTGAAGAAGAATGTGGGTGTAGAACTATTGAGACTGTTTGTAGATGGGAAGATGCAGGCGTGTATCGTGTATTGAGTGTCTGCCGTAAAGTCCATGAAGTTGGTGGTGTGGGCCACACTGGGGACTGTGTGTTGTGACTGAGACAAAAGGAGTGTACAAGCGGTGGCACAAGTCAGCGCAAATCTGCTCACAAGGGGAAGAGTTGGGTTCATCTGTAAATCAGAAATGGACTGTTCTATTGCAATGTTACAAATATTATACCTCCTTATTGGAAGAAGTTGTAAATAAACTGAGGTTTTTTTAACATTTTTAATTTTATTTTTAGTCAAACGGTAGAGCAGAAAACTTTACAGGACTACTCATACTTGTAAATGGCGGTTTATGTGACTGCTATGAGTTTGTGGGGCACTATTTCTGGTCTTGTAACACAATACATGCCTCAACTAAACCTTTGCAGAAATTAGTGGTTGATTAAAAACTCCTCTTCAGGAAAAGGTTCAATTGTGCTTGAGGTATATATGATAAATTTATTATCAGTCAATAATATTTTATGTGAAAAATGAACAGGTAAAGAAGTAAAACCATCTGTTCTCGGCAGATCAGATGTCCCTTCCTGCCACTTTGGCAAAATCATTCTTGGAATAGAACGGATATCCAACCCATCCCCTCGACACACACATATTCAACAAGAACTAAGTGCCAATAATTTAATTTAAAGCCAACTTTTCTGATTTATCAAAGACATAGGTCAAAATAAAATAAAATTCAATCCAGCTCCAGTATTGGAATCCCTTTAGTGCTTTGTAGGGTTTTCCACATCTCAACTCGTAGAATAGTGGTGTTGAAAGGATCCAGGTACCAAGAGATGAAGAGAACCCCTCCAATGTTTTCTTTAGATTAGGACATGTAGCTTATCTTATGTCATGCAAAAAAGAGGAAAATCTATGTTATTTTTGAGGATTTGAGGCTTTTTATTTCAGTTTAGCATTTAGTTTCTGATTAATGATAGAAAAGGGACAACCATTTACGGTACTTTCTCTGTTCCCTCTTTCTAAGTATAAGCAGATTATTTAGGACTGTCAGCATCCGCTATCCAGGTATTATTCATATATGACAGATCTTTCATTGAGTTCTTTCTGATTAGGGTTTGGGAATTTGTAATTGCCACTTGGTTATTATTCTTGCTTCATGTAACAACTGACTTTTACAAGTAAAATAGAGAGCTGTAGTCTGGAACATTTCCTGTATCTTCCGCACTAACCGCACTTTACTATTAACAATACTACTGTTCATGAGAGATTCTATGATGGCAATTTGTGTTTTAAAATATGAAGATGCTTTTATTTTCTGAACCAAATTTAGTTATATTTCACTTTTACTGTATTTATCATGGTTATCATGTGAACTAAAATAATAAAAAAATAAAATAAAATAAAAATAGGCAAATGATCAATAGTATTCAAGTCCTTTTGAGTCAGTGAAGCTGCATTTTTAGTAATTGACATTTAACATGGGGGTTGAACACATTTTCAAGGCTCCAAGCTTACAGTAGTTAAGAGGATAAATCTGCATCTAGACTAATGAGGCTGTTGGGAAAACCACTTAATTAGCAAACTAGAATTAATTAGTTAACTAGAAACCACTTTACGTAGCTCTACTTTGCCAATGGAAAGTAGGTTAAACACTACTGGTGAGCTGAAGGAAAATTTGATTTCCTAGTGATTTACCTAAATTTTGCTCCTGTTTGTAGAAGGAGGGATGTTGTTAATGTATATTTACATGGGAATTGTTATAATGAAAAATGGGGTCCCCACTAGTGATGAGCGAGTATACGCGTTGCTTGGGTTTTACCGAGCATGCTCGGGTGATCTCCGAGTATTTGTAAGTGCTCGGAGATTCAGTTTCTGTTGCCGCAGCTGCATGATTTATGGCTGCTGGACAGCTTGAATACATGTGAGGATTCCCTAACAAACAGGCAATCCCCACATGTATTCAGCCTGGCAAGCAGCCGCAAATCATGCAGCTACAGCAACAGAAAGTAAATCTCCGAGCACTTAGGAATACTCGGAGATCACCCGAGCGTGCTCGGGAAAACCCGAGCAGCGAGTATACTCACTCATCACTAGTCACCACTAATAAATTTTGCACTTTCAATGTAATGTGATACAAGACAAGAGGAACCTGAGCACCTTCAATAACGTTTTTCTATACGGCTGATTTTGGGCTTGTGCCCATAGCCGTATTTTCGGTCCAAGTGCGATCCAGCAAAACATCGGATCACACTTGGACCAATATTATTCTATGGGGCTGTGCACATTTCTGATCTCTTCCTCAAACTGAGCCGGTCCAAGAAAAAATTTTCTGCATGTAAAAAAATTTGATCCGATATTCAGATCGCTCTCGGCCATGCAAGTCAATAAGTACACGGAAACATCGGACTGTACTTGGATCACATCTGAATGCAGTCCAATGTCTACCGACTGACAGAATGGAGAAAATGGAGACATTTTTTCCTCCATCTTCTCATCATCTGACAGAATCAGATCACACAATGACCACACTCTGATCAAACTCTAATCAGAGCACGATCAGAGTATAATTAGCATAATTGACCCGATTCTTTTGAGAGAATATACTCTTGTATGCATCTGCCCTTTGAGTAAGACTTATTTAATCAAAATTGATGCAAAACATTGTGCTTATTGTTTCATAATTAATTTGTATAGCAGTCTTTATTTCAATTTTATTTTGTTGCTAGAGCTTTCTTTATTACTTTATTATTTTTAATTTTAATATGGTAGCTGTCTAAATAGAAGAATTTAAGAAATTAAAAAAGACTGATTGTTACTGACTTTATTTGGAATTGTATGAATCTGTCTTTAAACCCCATGCGAGTTTCTCACTTAGGTAAGTCCTTATTCAAATCTTATTTCTCGAAATCTTCGAGAAAACCTAAAATAAAATTCTAGCACAAGATCTGCTGCTCTGCTTCATTTTCAACAAGAGATTGGTTGTTTCTGCATAATTTGCTACCTCTGGTTCTTCAAAATTCAGATCTGGGAACAAATATGAGAATATCAGATTTTCTAGATGATCACATATCATATTTAAGAAAATTTGACTGCATATTTAATCTGTCGAATATAAAAAGCAAAATAACTTGTAGCTCCAAATTTTAACTGTAAGTCCACTTTAAGACCTAATGAGTATTTTACAGTTTATACAGTAATTATGATAATTCCCACTGGCGATAACGTGCACATAAAAGCCCATTATGACAGGATACTCTTTTAGTCGATAGGAACAGATAGACAAGCCTTAAATGCCAGGTTATTCCTCACATGGCAGTTCTCTTTGAATAGAATAGGCATTGTATAAAACTAATCCTGATGAAACCTCCCTTGAGAATGCACAATTTCCCTTTCTAAAGTGTGGAATCCAGTCTGCGCTTACAAAATGTCTCATAGCAAGGCCCTTTTATGTTTGTGTAAATCTGCCATTTGCTTCTAGATACTCTAAGCTCAACCTTTTGAAAGGTAATGGTAATCTCGGTTTCACAGAGGATAATGATTCCACCCACAAAGAATCTGTTTGATCTCACTTTTATATATTTATCTGCCTTCTGCCACTCCAATAAGCACTCCAAACTGTTTGCTTCTAATTTTCTACATAGATAAAACGGACTGGGCAACTTCCCGCACTCACGTTTTTCTTATAAACTTTAGTAAGTGCTTCCTGTTTCATCCAGATAAGGCTTATGACCATAGATTGTTGTCTAACATTCCTTAGCGGTCTCTATTTTGGTAAAGAAATAATCACAGAAACACAACCAGATACATGAAGAGCCCAAGTCTTTGCCATGAATTCATATCTCTAATGAGCCTGGATGAGAAATTATATCTGAGCTGAGAAATGCTTTGGGTGAAGTAAACAGATTTCACTCCTCCGGTGATGTCACCCCGGCTACATTCCAAATTGTTGAGCGTTTACTACCTACACGGAGGATGAGTACATAGGGGATCAACCCTGTCTTGAAGAACAGAAACAGTTACCTAAGGTGCAAGCTATTATTTTGCTTTGTGAGAACATCCTGAGTATAGAAGCATTAGTTTGTCTTACCTAATAGATTAATCACAATGCCATGTACCGATATCGTAATAATCGCTCATCACGTAGGCTGCAACTCATCAAAAGATACGTGTAGAAGGTTGTATATTTTAATTTATTTTAGCAAAAAAATCTTGTGATCATTTACACTTATGTTTTACGTCTCAATTTTATTTTAACCATGAATGTCCTTCTCGGGCTGGCAGAACATATTTTCTGGGTGGTGGATGCCAGGAGTTGCAGCAAAACACTAATCTGCTATGATCAGAGTATTTAAATAACAAAGTTTGTGCAGCAAATGGAAATTTCTTCCCTGGAAAAGTAAATCATAGATACATTTCTGCCTCACTCCGCTATCTTCATAGAATTTTAAGGTGTCCAGTTTGACCTCTGTTCAAAAGAATAGTCCTGTGGTTGGGCCCACACTGTGTGCACAATTATTAGGCAATTTGTATTTTTGATGATTAGTTTTATTATTGAACAACTACAGTGTTGTCAGTCAATGGAAACGGCAGCACTGGATCATAATGGTTTCCTGGTCACTTCACTTTTGATCCTTCTCAGATCTTTAGCTGTTAAAGTGCGTCTTTTAGTCTTTTATTCCTAAATTTTTTTTTTTTTTTGCTATGCTGTTGACTATTTGGCCGGGGTCACACTTGCAAGTGGGATGCGAGAAACTCGTGCGAGTCTCTCATCAATACCCGGCACTGCCGCCGGCATCCGGGACCGGAGTGTGCGGCTGCATGTATTTCTATGCAGCTGCACACTCTGATCTGAATGCCGGCGGCAATGCCGGGTATTGATGCGAGAGACTCGTGCGAGTTTCTCGCATCACACTCGCAAGTGTGACCCCGGCCTTTGAGACAAAACTTTTGATGGTCGTCTGATCACGTCCCAATATCTTAGCAACTTCAAGAGTGCTGCAACCCTCTGTCAGGCTTCTAACAGTTTTTGACTTTTCAGAGTCAGTTAAGGCTATGTGCGCACGCTGCGTATTTGCTTGCAGAAATTTCTGCAAGGTTTCTGCATCTCTTGGCAGTGGAAAATATGCTTTTTTTGGTGTTTTTTATGCATGTTTTTGTGCGTTTTTGTAAATCCATAGAGCTAAATAAAAATATACTGTTAAAACAATTGTGATGTAATTTCCGTATTCAACCTCTTCTTTTTCATTCTCCATTGAAAACCATAATGTCATTACATACCATGTTCAAATTTATAATGTTTACACACACAAAACAAATATAAGTGAAAAAAAATATATACACATATGTATACAGCATATATATATATATATATATATATATATAAAATACCAAGACCGAGGTTTAGTAATGAACAGGTGTCAGTCAGATGCCATCATTAATAAAACGGTATATAAAGAGTTAAATAAAGACACACGCACACAAACAGTGACCAGTAGTGTTGAGCATTCCGATACCGCAAGTATCGGGTATCGGCCGATATTCGCGTTATCGGAATTCCGATACTTAATTCCGATACTTTTTCCATATCGTATACCGGAATCGGAAGTTCCCATAATTCTTTGAGAGGCAATGTGATTTTAGTCAGCCAATGAGGAATCCTACGAAGTGTGGGCACATCCTGTAATGCTGCGGTCATCTTAACTAATGGCATGGCTGTGATTGGCTGCTGAAATGATGTCAGAATGCACTATAAAAGGCGCCGCCGCCATTTTAGCGTCACTGTGCTGTGAACTCAGTAAGGGACAGAACGCTACTCTGCTCACTCTGAGGGACAGTTAGATATTGCGATTTTGTGTACTACTGTGCTTGAGGCAGGCTAGTTTACCAACCGCTGTGTAAAGCTTCATTTTGCCAGTGTTGTTTTAACAGCTCTGTGCAAGGTGTGTGTGTGACAGTGCAGGTGACGCTGCAGTTTGCTCTGCATCCACCGCTGTTTGTAGGCATCTGCACGTGTCACTGACTCTTTTTTTTTTTTTTTTTTTTTTTATTTTGTGGAATTGGTGCAGCTCCATTATATTAGAAAAAAAAATCAAATCTATTAGTGTGACGTGCTTCCATCCGTATACAATACATTGGTTGCAAACACTATAGAACTACACAAAGGAGCTTTTCACAGATTGTGGACAGTTGTGTTTCAGTGTTCACTTCAGTCTGTGTTTTTTACTTTTTTTAGTGCAGATCACGCTCCAGTTACATGTTCAAGCACTGCTGCTTGTACTCTGCTGAGCGTGTCTCAGTGGCTCATCCTTTTCATTTATCTCCAATTGGTTCTGCTACATTCCATTTAAAATAAATCTAATCTATTAGACTAATAGATTAGATTTATTTTAAATGGAATGTAGCAGAACCAATTGGAGATAAATGAAAAGGATGAGCCACTGAGACACGCTCAGCAGAGTACAAGCAGCAGTGCTTGAACAAGTAACTGGAGCGTGATCTGCACTCAAAAAAGTAAAAAACACAGACTGAAGTGAACACTGAAACACAACTGTCCACAATCTGTGAAAAGCTCCTTTCTGTACTTCTATAGTGTTTGCAACCAATGTATTGTATACGGATGGAAGCGCGTCACACTAATAGTATTAGTGTGACGCGCTTCCATCCGTATACAATACATTGGTTGCAAACACTATAGAAGTACAGAAAGGAGCTTTTCACAGATTGTGGACAGTTGTGTTTCAGTGTTCACTTCAGTCTGTGTTTTTTACTTTTTTGAGTGCAGATCACGCTCCAGTTACATGTTCAAGCACTGCTGCTTGTACTCTGCTGAGCGTGTCTCAGTGGCTCATCCTTTTCATTTATCTCCAATTGGTTCTGCTACATTCCATTTAAAATAAATCTAATCTATTAGTGTGACGCGCTTCCATCCGTATACAATACATTGGTTGCAAACACTATAGAAGTACAGAAAGGAGCTTTTCACAGATTGTGGACAGTTGTGTTTCAGTGTTCACTTCAGTCTGTGTTTTTTACTTTTTTGAGTGCAGATCACGCTCCAGTTACATGTTCAAGCACTGCTGCTTGTACTCTGCTGAGCGTGTCTCAGTGGCTCATCCTTTTCATTTATCTCCAATTGGTTCTGCTACATTCCATTTAAAATAAATCTAATCTATTAGTGTGACGCGCTTCCATCCGTATACAATACATTGGTTGCAAACACTATAGAAGTACAGAAAGGAGCTTTTCACAGATTGTGGACAGTTGTGTTTCAGTGTTCACTTCAGTCTGTGTTTTTTACTTTTTTGAGTGCAGATCACGCTCCAGTTACATGTTCAAGCACTGCTGCTTGTACTCTGCTGAGCGTGTCTCAGTGGCTCATCCTTTTCATTTATCTCCAATTGGTTCTGCTACATTCCATTTAAAATAAATCTAATCTATTAGTGTGACGCGCTTCCATCCGTATACAATACATTGGTTGCAAACACTATAGAAGTACAGAAAGGAGCTTTTCACAGATTGTGGACAGTTGTGTTTCAGTGTTCACTTCAGTCTGTGTTTTTTACTTTTTTGAGTGCAGATCACGCTCCAGTTACATGTTCAAGCACTGCTGCTTGTACTCTGCTGAGCGTGTCTCAGTGGCTCATCCTTTTCATTTATCTCCAATTGGTTCTGCTACATTCCATTTAAAATAAATCTAATCTATTAGTGTGACGCGCTTCCATCCGTATACAATACATTGGTTGCAAACACTATAGAAGTACAGAAAGGAGCTTTTCACAGATTGTGGACAGTTGTGTTTCAGTGTTCACTTCAGTCTGTGTTTTTTACTTTTTTGAGTGCAGATCACGCTCCAGTTACATGTTCAAGCACTGCTGCTTGTACTCTGCTGAGCGTGTCTCAGTGGCTCATCCTTTTCATTTATCTCCAATTGGTTCTGCTACATTCCATTTAAAATAAATCTAATCTATTAGTGTGACGCGCTTCCATCCGTATACAATACATTGGTTGCAAACAATATAGAAGTACACAAACGGGCCTTTCACAGCTACTGAACATGGGTTTTTAATTTTTAACTAAAATATGTATTTTTTCAAATGACACAAATATAAGTAATGTTGAAGAGGAATAGTCCTACATCCATTGTTTGCACAATATTACAGGTGTACATCATGTCCCTTAATCAACAATGTATTATTATATTTACTTGTATGCTTTTATTTAAAAGCCAAGAACACAGAAGGATAACCTTCGCACTGCAGCTGTTGTCAAAGTTCAACCCACATTATGCACTTCCAACATTGCAGCATTTGAGGCATGATGTGAGTTGGATTGGTCAAAGTTATGGAGTGAGAAGGTTCACCATCAGTACCCTATAGCATAAGTATGCTTTTGTGTTAGCATTTGTGTTAGACATGTGGATATCTGCCATAATATGTCACAATTATTTAGTTACAGATTTGTTACCAACACTAATCATTGAATGGTTTTAAATTTGACGTTTCACTTGTTTACAGCTTAGAAATAAGGGTGTAGCCTGATATCTATGTGTAGCACTAGCCACTTTAACATGTCATGTTTTTTTAAACATGTGTAGCTAGGTAGCAGTAATTTTTGCCGGACACACAGCAGGGGAACAGCAGGCGTTACTGAACCCCACTATTACTATAGCTTGTGTATTGGTCTGTGGACACGACACTTCTGAGCAGCAACTGGCAGTGTTGTAGCCCAGGGAGTATAGCTCAGGTGGTAGAAAGATGAACATAACAGGAGACATGGAAAACGTTGTCAACCAGTTAGTTAATCTGAAACCGGACAGGCAAATTCAGGCGAGATCCATGCCTAGTTCATTTTCAGAAAAGTAAGCCGTTGTACATTATCGTAGGATAGTCGCATACAACGGTCTGTTAGTACACCACCTGCAGCAGTAAAGACGCGCTCCGATAATACACTGCCAGCAGATCAAGCCAGCACCTCCAATGCATACTGGCTAAGCTCTGGCCATGTATCCAGCTTAGAGACACAAAACTTGAATGGGGAAGAGCCATCTGAGAGTACACTGAGAGGGCAAGACATGTAGTCTGTAACCATCTTACGGAAATGTTGCCTCCTGCTGACTGGAGCCGTCTCGGATGGTGTAGACATTGGTGGCGCTGCCACAAAACTTCGACACATTTGGAACATACTGTTCTTGCCCTGTGCAGAGGCGCTGCTTGTGCTCCCTCTTGTTGCAGAGCTGTCTCCACTGCCTCGACGCACAGAGCTGCTTTGTAAATCAGTAGCAGCAGCAGTGCTCTCGGCTGGAATGGAGAACATTATGGATTGCACCAGTGTGTCTTGGTACTTCCGCATTTTACGCTCCCGGTTCAACGGTGTGATGAGGCTTTGTAAGTTGTCCCGGTAGCGAGGGTCTAGGAGGGTGTACACCCAATAATCAGACGTGGTGTGAATGTGTTCGATGCGGCGGTCGTTTCTCAGCCACTGCAGCATGAAATCAACCATGTGCTGCAGACTCCCAACTGGCCAAGAAACGTTGTCCCCTGCAAGAGGCGTCATCTCCGCCTGCTGTGCATCACCCCACCCTTGGTCTACATACTGACTAGAGCATTGTCTACCTCCCTCTGGAGCGATGTCTTCCTCCTCCATTGACTCCTCCTCACAAAGTCCTTCAAATACATATAAATTTACAAAATTTAAAACTCAAAATTTAAAAACTTTGTATCATAATTCTGTAACATCAGTTTATGGAAACACAATAGCATTACAAAAGGATAGACAAAAAATGTACATTATGTGCTTTGTAAATACATTAAAAGTTTGTAATGGTTATGAAAATATAGACAGCGACTCTGGAGGTTCAATTGTTGATACAGCATGGTACTTTGAAAGTCCTCCAGCCCTTTGTGAGGAACCACGTTGCGCTGACTGTCCAGAAGGTGATGGAATTTGTGACTCCTCATCCTCCACCTCTTCCAAAACCTCATGCCTTAGTGCTTGCAGTGTTTTTTGAAGCAGGCAGATAAGGGGGACAGTCAGGCTGACTAGTGCATCATCTGCACTCGCCATCCGCGTTGACTCATCAAACGCACGCAAAACGTGGCAGATATCCTTCATAGAGTTATTCGCCACTCATTACACTGGCAGTGGCTGCCCATTCATTATAGGATCCAATTCTAATTACTGGTTCTCACCAACATAGCTCTCCACAGCGCAGCACCCCCCTACATCTCCTCCCTTATTTATATTTATCGGCCTAACCGACTGCTGCACTCTGCAAACGACCTTCGACTAACCTCTGCACTAATCCGTACCTCCCACTCCCAACTCCAAGACTTCACCCGCGCTGCGCCAATCCTCTGGAATGCTCTACCCCAAGAAATTAGGACTATCCGCAATTTGGATGGTTTCAGGCGCTCCCTCAAAACACATTTGTTCACAGTGGCCTATCACATTCACTAATCAAAGTCATTCTATGTGTAATTCTGTGTGTGTAGCCCATTCACTATCTCCATGCATCCCTCACTTCCTTAAAATGGCTGGACCATCATTGTAAAAACACCATTGTATATAAACACCTGTACTTTGTATCTCCCACACCTCATTGTAGATTGTAAGCTTTCACCAGCAGGGGCGGCTGATTTAGCTTTAATTATTGTATTGTTAACGTTGTTACTTATGACTCGTGTTTTGAAACTGTTAAACTGTAAAGCACTGCGGAATATTATGGCGCTATATAAATAAATAATATTATTATTCTTATTATAGAGGCCCACTCAGTAGTGGTGAAGTGTGAACGCCGCAAATTGCGAGTTGACTGCGCCTGATGCAGCTGATACTCCATTACTGTTGGCTGCTGCTCACACAACCGCTCCAACATATGTAACGAGGAATTCCACCTGGTGGGTACGTCACATATAATGCGATGTTCATGAAGGTGAAATCTGCGTTGCAGAGCTGCAATCAGCGATCTGGCCATGCTGGAACGTCGCAAGTGAGCGCACTCTAGGCGGACCTTGTGCAGCAGTGCATCAAGATCCGGATAGTCCCTCAAAAAACTCTGCACGACCAAGTTGAGCACATATGACAGACATGGTATGTGAGTGAGGTTGCCAAGGCCCAGAGCTGACACCAGATTTCGGCCATTGTCACACACTACCAAGCCTGCCTGTAGATTCTCTTCCAAAAACCACACGTCGCTCTCCTGCTTTATGGCATTACAGAGCTCCTGCGCTGTGTGGCTAAGATTCCCCATGGAAATTAATTTCAGGATGGCCTGTTGACATTTGGACACGGCTGTGCTCATATCGGTCGCAACAGGTAAACGTTCACGGGTCCATGTGGAGGTAGACCGTGACGGCTCCTGCAGCGATGATTCTGAGGAACTGGAATAGGAGGAGGAATCAATGTGTACAGACTTGATTCCTGCAATCCTTGGAGTTGGCAGAACACGTACAGCGCCACTCGCAAGATCAGTACCCGGCTGCACAACATTGACCCAATGGGCAGTGAGGGAAAGGTATTGTCCCTGGCCATGGGTGTTAGAACCCTCTTGTTAGGTTTTGTTTCAGTTTGCTGGTCACATGACCTTTTTTCCCTATTTAGTCTGGCTCCGCCCTTCTGGCTTTGCTTGACTTCATTGTATTATCTACTGTTAAGCTAGCCGGGTGCTTAGGTGCCTTAATCTGTGAGTTTTGCTTGATGTTAGGATCACAAAGTATTTATTTTTCGGTTTAATTATCCATGCTACAATTTATGTTAGGACTAGGAGGTGTCCACCTTTTCTCCCAGTCCCTAGATCTTGTAGGGATTACTCCCTCGCAACTATAGGTCTTCGTTCACACTAGATGAGGACTTTAGCGGGTCTGGTCGCAGGATCAGGTTCCCCGTTACATCGTAGGGATTCAGCTTAGTTGTATTGTAGGGACAGAATTCCCTTCTTTCCTTACTGGTTGTAGCAGATCATAACAATGGGTACTGGTCCACGCATCGGTGGTCAGGTGGACCTTGCTACTGAGGGCTTTTAGTAGCGCATGTTTAATTTTTCCCTCAACATGCTTTTGCAGACCAGGGACGGCTTGCCTGCTGAAATGAAATCGGCTTGGCACATTGTATTGTGGGATTGACAATGATATTCAGTTACGGAAACTGTCTGTCTCCACCAGCCTGAATCACAGCATTTCAAGGGACAGGAGTTTTGCAATGCCAGCATTCAGAGCCTGTGCTCGTGCATGGTTTGCGGAGTATGGCCGTGTTTTATCCCATGCCTGTGCTACCGCTGGCTGTTTTGTGGCCTGGGAGTGTGAGGATGACAGGGAACTTGCTGCTGTGTGTGGAATAACAGTTTGTCTCTGGACAACAGTGGCCGAGGTTCTTCCATGGCGATCCTGTGAGGAAGCATAACCAGCTGTGTGTGAGCTCGATGAAGAGGCTTCAACACAACCTGAAGATGTAGGTGCTGCTGTAGGTTGGCCTACATCTCCAGTGTGTCTTTGTAACTCAACTACGTGCTTTGTCCGCACATGTTTACACATATTTCTGGTATTGAGGTGACTGACACTTTTAGCTATTTTTAATTTTTGATTACACAGCTTGCATTTCACATAGCAAATATCATGTGCAAGTGTGTGAAAAAAGGACCACGCAGTGCAAGTCCTGGGAGCGCACGTTTTGACTTTTGGAACACAACTGCTCCGAACAGGTGCCAAACTGGAGGCTACAGGCAACCGAGTCTGCAGCCTAACTCTCCCTCCTGTTTGTACCGTTGGGGCAATGTCTTCCTCTATCTTCCTTCTATCACTAACCATTTCTCTAGGCCTCTCCCAGCTTTCAACCAAAGTACTGGTTCTCACCCACAAAGCTCTCCACAGTGCAGCACCCCTCCTACATCTCCTCCCTCATTTCTATCTATCGGCCTAACCGACTGCTGCGCTCTGCAAACGACTTTCGACTAACCTCTGCACTAATACGTACCTCCCACTCCCGACTCCAAGACTTCTCCTGCTCTACGCCAATCCTCTGGAATGCTGTACCCCAAGAAATTAGGACTATCCACAATTTGCATGGTTTCAGGCGCTCCCTCAAAACACATTTGTTCAGAGCGGCCTATCACATTCACTAATCAAAGTCATTCTATGTATTCTGTGTAAGTGTGTGTGTGTCTCTAGCCCATTCACTATCTCCATCCCTCAGTCCCTTAAGATGGCTGGAACATCATTGTAAATGCACCATTGTATATAAACACCTATACTTTGTATCTCCCCCATCTCATTGTACATTGTAAGCTGTCACGAGCAGGGGCGACTTATTTAGCTTAAATTATTGTATTGTTAACGTTGTTACTTATGACTTGTGTTCTGAAACTGCTAAACTGTAAAGCGCTGCGGAATATGATGGCGCTATATAAATAAATATTATTATTATTCCTCTGAGCTGCTCCCACCACCTTCCTGTTCTTCATGCCATGTTGGGTATTGGACCTCATCATCTCCACTACCCTCTTCCAACACCTGCTGTTGGGTGGTCTGGCCAGCACCATGCTCAACAGAAACTGGCACCTGGGTCTCATCATCATCATCAGATGCGTTCTGCGGTGTGCTGACCATCGGCACTGTCTCACCCGCCTCTTCAGATTCAGAGAGACACAGCTGTTGCGCATCACTGCATACTCCCTCTTCTTCACATTACAGAATGCTGCTTGGCTGGGCCCCTGTTTGCAAGCCAATAGATTCTGAGAACAGAAGCAGACACTCAGCTGGCTCCTGTACAGAACTCTCTGACTGCCTGGGCAATTTGCCAGGCGGTGAAGAGACAGATGGTTGCCCAACAGTGCTGTGGTCCTGAGAGGAGGTGGAAGCAATTGAAGTCGATGCATTGGCTGAGATCCAAACAACAACGGCTTCAATTTGTTCTTCCCGCAGCAGGGGGGTACTCCGAGCTCCTACAAAAGTGCGCATAAAGGAACGCTCACGGCCCGGGGAAAACTGGTGGATGCTGTGTCACTGGGGGCCGCAGCAGCCACAGAATCCCCACGTCCTCTCCCTGAAGAAACTCCACGACCACGTGCCTTACTCCCTGCCTTCTTCATCTTGGTAGATTGATAAAGAAAGTCTGAAAAGTTATAAGGCCTAAGTGTGGTTATTCCGCAGAGACTGCAGTGAACACTGCACACAACTGTTCAGTAGGTGTGAAAGGCCCCTTTGTGTACTTCTATAGTGTTTGCAACCAATGTATTGTATACGGATGGAAGCGCGTCACACTAATAGATTTTATTTATTTGTAATAGAGTGGAGCAGCAACAATTAGAGAAAAATTTCAAGGATGTGCCAGTGACACACGCTCAGCAGACTACAACCAGCAGTGGTTGAAGAACTAACTGGAGCGTGATCTGCACTCCAAAAAGGAAAACCTCAGACTACAGTGAACACTGCACACAACTGTTCACTACCCAACGCGTCTCAGCAGGAAGGCAGTCTGTGCGTCAAAACAAAGGCGCAAGCATACATCCACGTACCCTGTTTATAAAGCTATATAAAAAAAATTATGTAGTAGTGACGCACACTTTATTGAGGTACAGTATTACATCGCCATTCACCATCTGTGGCTATGCAGTCTCATCTATATATACCTTATCTATCCGTTGTCATGCTTGCAAGTCGACAGTCAGGCATAAATAGCAATTTTCAATATGCACTATGCACTTTTTAAAGGTTATGTTTGTTAATAAACATGATTATTGCCACATATTATGAGTATTACATGATGGAAATTGTATAATTTTGTATAAACTGTTTAGTGACATTATTCAGCAAATGTAACATTTTAGTAATGTCACAGATAACTTGTAATGCTGATGATGTTTTGAAGTCAGACATTCATTGTCTATACAATAAAAATGGTGTACATACTGTTACTTATCCATCATTAATGGATTCAGATATGTACTTGTATGCTTTTATGTACAACCGTATAGCAGATTCCTTAACTAATTTATTTTGTGGTTTGCATTGCTGTTCAACATGTTAATGTATGTGTTTATGTTTGTCAATTCTTTATTTATCTAGATATTAGTTTAAATGAAATCATCATCTTATGGTAGTAAAGGTTATCTTTCTCTTGTTTGAAGTATAGACATTTAAAATTGACAGGTAACAAGGAAATTACTTTATCTAGTATTTAAACATCCTCCTTGACCCTGGGCTCCAACACCGCCAGTTGTTGCTCGGAAGTGCTGTTAGCACAGTCAACACTTGCTCCTGTGTTACTGGGGTTCAGTAACGTCAGCTGGTCCTCGGTTGTGCCATTGGCTCTTTTCCTTCTGCTGCCCCTCCGGGTTCCAGTACCGTCAGCTGGTTGTCCGCAGTGCCTTTGGCCTAGGTGCCTCCATCTTGGTATCCGAGTTCCAGCAACGTCTGCTGGTCCTTGGTAGTGCTTTGGAGCACAGGTACCTCCTGCTTAGTAACCGTGTCCCAGTAACGTCAGCTGGTCCTCGGTTGTGCCATTGGCTCTTTTCCTTCTGCTGCCCCTCCGGGTTCAGTAACGTCAGCTGGTCCTCGGTTGTGCCATTGGCTCTTTTCCTTCTGCTGCCCCTCCGGGTTCAGTAACGTCAGCTGGTCCTCGGTTGTGCCATTGGCTCTTTTCCTTCTGCTGCCCCTCCGGGTTCCAGTACCGTCAGCTGGTTCTCCGCAGTGCCTTTGGCCTAGGTGCCTCCATCTTGGTATCCGAGTTCCAGCAACGTCTGCTGGTCCTTGGTAGTGCTTTGGAGCACAGGTACCTCCTGCTTAGTAACCGTGTCCCAGTAACGTCAGCTGGTCCTCGGTTGTGCCATTGGCTCTTTCCTTCTGCTGCCCCTCCGGGTTCAGTAACGTCAGCTGGTCCTCGGTTGTGCCATTGGCTCTTTTCCTTCTGCTGCCCCTCCGGGTTCCAGTACCGTCAGCTGGTTGTCCGCAGTGCCTTTGGCCTAGGTGCCTCCATCTTGGTATCCGAGTTCCAGCAACGTCTGCTGGTCCTTGGTAGTGCTTTGGAGCACAGGTACCTCCTGCTTAGTAACCGTGTCCCAGTAACGTCAGCTGGTCCTCGGTTGTGCCATTGGCTCTTTTCCTTCTGCTGCCCCTCCGGGTTCAGTAACGTCAGCTGGTCCTCGGTTGTGCCATTGGCTCTTTTCCTTCTGCTGCCCCTCCGGGTTCCAGTACCGTCAGCTGGTTGTCCGCAGTGCCTTTGGCCTAGGTGCCTCCATCTTGGTATCCGAGTTCCAGCAACGTCTGCTGGTCCTTGGTAGTGCTTTGGAGCACAGGTACCTCCTGCTTAGTAACCGTGTCCCAGTAACGTCAGCTGGTCCTCGGTTGTGCCATTGGCTCTTTTCCTTCTGCTGCCCCTCCGGGTTCAGTAACGTCAGCTGGTCCTCGGTTGTGCCATTGGCTCTTTTCCTTCTGCTGCCCCTCCGGGTTCCAGTACCGTCAGCTGGTTGTCCGCAGTGCCTTTGGCCTAGGTGCCTCCATCTTGGTATCCGAGTTCCAGCAACGTCTGCTGGTCCTTGGTAGTGCTTTGGAGCACAGGTACCTCCTGCTTAGTAACCGTGTCCCAGTAACATCAGCTGGTACAAGATTGTGCTACAAATACAAGATACGGAACAAGAGACACAAGAACAATAAGCAGAAGATGTAAAAGCAGAAGAACATGAAGTATAAGACCAAAATGAAGAGCAAAATATATGCTCTAAATTCTAAGCAGAAGAAGACTAAGCAGTGTATGGGGGTGAGTCCGTTCCTCCTCGTGGTGCCCCTGGAAAATGCCTGCTGCTGCAGGCTAAACTGAACACGGACAAATACTGTTGTAATTTAAATCTTTTGTGACAGCAAGAACGGAAGGATGAAAAATTCATACTTTGACAGATTACAAGTACAGGATTCTCTGTCACAAATAAGAATATGATGAAGAAGATGAAGCAGAATATGAATAAGAATAATAGTTTAATAAGAAGAATATGAGTAATGTTAACAAAGATGAATAGCAAGAAGTTTAAGAAGAAGATAAAGAAGGTGAAGATGAAGAATAATTTGATGAAAAAGATGATGCTGCAGAAGATTATGAAGGAGAAAGTGTGTGAAAAGTTAAAAAGGTGAAGATGAAGAGCATGGAAGTTGTGTAATATACATATTTGCCAAAATATAAAAAACGTTAACATTGTCAATTTCTTCGTCAATCCGAACATCTTTAAAAAAAAAAATATTTATGCTATTCCATTTGATTGGGTTAAACATCTATGCCTTTAATGTCTCCTCAACCTTCCACAATACATTCTACATTACTCTTTCTTGTTTTCCTTCATGTACAATTAACCAACAAGGCAAGAATGGGTTTTTTTTAATTTCGATATTTTGTTCCCATAGACTTACATGGGACTTCCGGTATCGATATCGGGTATCGCCGATATTTTAGTGATATCGGCGATACCATTCCGATTCCGATACTTTAGGATATCGGAAAGTATCGCTCAACTCTAGTGACCAGCCTATGTAGGAGCATTAACATAATTAACCTACGTATGCTGCAACAAAACAGCAATTGTCAGAAATCTGCGTGAAGCGCAATATCTGTTTATTTTTCAAAAAATTAAGAAAAAAATTGCACGGGCTCCTGCATAATTTTCATAACCAGCAGCGAGAAAGCTGATTGCTGAGGGCTGATATTAATGTTCTGGGAAGGAGCCAATAGCCATAAAGGTTCCCAGGCTATTATTATCAGCTCACAGCTGTTTGCTTAGCCTTTACTGGCTAGTTTACAGAGGAACCCCAGAAAAAAATTGACATGGGGTCCCCTATAAAATCGAGCCAGCAAAGGCTAGGCAGACAGCTGTGGGCTGATATTAATAGCCTGGGAAGGGGCCATGGATATTGGCACCCCCAGGCTAAAAACATCAGCTCTCAGCCGCCCCAGAAATGGCACATCAGCTCCGGTGCTCTCACTTACGGCACCGCTGCGTGAGAACTGGAACTGATCAGCTGATGAACTCTGTTGAACTCGGCAGTGCAGTGATACACTGCGGGAGCGATTACCTCCTGTCAGTGTATTACCAGAGGCTGAGTAGAGCAGTCACATCTCCTGATGCGACTGTTCTACACATGAGATCGCCGTGGGACACTCAGTATTAAATGGACTATGGCAGAAAAGTGAGTATATGTTGGTTTATTATTTTTGATTGTTTGCAGGAGACACAGGCGTCGGGGATTAGGAATTCAGTGAGTATGTATTTTGTATGTGAATATGTATGGAATTATGTAAATGTTTTGAATTTTTTTTACAATCGAACATAGGCGTCGGATGATGATCGGCTCATGCGGTCTCTGTTATATGTGACAAAAGACGTAGCCGGATGGGAGTAGCAGTCCCATCAGACGACGCCTAAGTACAATCACTAAGGGCTGTTTGTCGCATGGGTACACACAGACAGACACGCAGACACACACAGACAGACACACGCACATATTCTCTGCTCACACACATATTCTCCGCCACATACTCTTCCTCCTTCTGACATAATTTCCTTTGACAATTTGCAGCAATTTTGGCAGCAAATCTGCAGCAAATAAACTGCAAATTTTGTTTTGTTGGCACAGCACAACATTGAGATAGTTTAGTAATATGTTTTTTTGTTTATGAATCGAAACATATCACTAGTTTCATTGTTGGAGTTCAAGCTCTGAGACCCTAATAGAACAAAGGGACTAAAGCACTTCTTGAAGCGCAAGACAGTTTAAGCTTCCAAAGTCCTTTTCTGCGTTGACTAGCGTGAGCTATAGATAGAACATAGGTTTACATGGACCTCACTAATGCTGTGCAATGCTGCACTAGACCTGTAGTGACGCTTTAGGGGATTTTAAAAATTGATGCCAGGATCCCAACAGGGTACAATTATTTATTGTGTGTCCCAGCAATAAGACAACATCCTATTGTCAAGGGATCCTTCTAGCCAAATGGGATTCTCCAAAGTGGACACTCCTTTCAAAGTGTACTATAAATTGTAACTCCACAAGGGTAGGGCCCTCTTCCCCTCTGCACCACTCTGTCTCTGATAGTTTGTTTACTGTATTTTATACATAGACAAATAAAAAACAAGAGGCGCATCCCGTGTAACAACGTGGGCAACAAATGAAGGTGAGTTGGACAGTTGGTTGCTCACTTGATCATAATTGTGTAAAGAGTGATGTACAATCCAATCGTGGCTGTTGCTCACCAACAGGAGAGAGGACATAACAAGTAAAGGAGGGAGGAGTGCGGTGGATCTCGGGCACTGTCAATGACAAAGGTTAATTCAGGCATTAAGTAAAAAAAATCTTCCAATTTATTGCAATGCGTTTCGAAGTAGAAACTACCTGAGGAAGGAGAAGGTTCTACTCCGAAACGCGTTTGCAAAAAATTGGAGGTTTTTTACACTTAACACCTGGATTAACCTAGGATCAGAACATAGGATCAACCGCACTCCTTCCTCCTTTATATGTATTTTAGATATGTATTATATGTATGTAAAGCCTCTTCACATGTACAGCACCCTGGAATTAATGGTGCATTTAAGATAAATAATAATAAGAGGAGCTTCTCTTTATGACGGACATTTCCCAGTCTAACATAAACTTTACAGACATTGACATTAACAAATGATGACACTGTCATTAGATATTGAGTTTATGAATGCTAATATATCACCATACAATACATAACATAACGCATCATCCTGACTCATGGCTTCCTTTCCTCCCACTACCTATAGTAAAAGTAATCATTTATAAATGACTGAGCAATGACTGTACCAAATGCATTTTTCTTTTTCCTGTGATGTAATGAGGATTTTTAGCAATAAATATTCTCTCACAGCGTCACCCTACACATAATATGGCTGTATCCTAAATAGATGTATTTGAAATTAATGAGACATATTGAATTTATTATTGTTATAGATAAAAATTAACTGCAAATATGTGAATGTATATTTCAACCATTATTAAATAAATGTCACCTTTATATTCTTTGTACACTTAGTATTAAATGTAAGTGATACATTATTACAGGGAATCTGTCAGCAGGTTTTCGCTACTAAATCTGAGAGAAGCTTAATGTGCAGTGGGGAAAATAAGTATTTGATAGAGCGCCGATTTTGCAAGTTTTCCCACCTACAAAGAATGGAGAGGTCTGTAATTTTTATCGTAGGTCCACTTCAACTGTGAGAGACAGAATCTACAAACGAAATCCAGAAAATCACATTGCATGACTTTTACCTAATTAATTTGCATATTATTGCATGAAATAAGTATTTGATACAATAGATAAGCATATCTTAATATTTGGTACATAAATCTTATTTGTAATTACACTGGTACGACATTTTCTGTAGTTCTTGACCAAGTTTGCACACACTGCAGCAGGGATTTTGGCCCACTCCATACAGATTTTCTCCAGATCTTTCAGGTTTCGGGCTGTCGCTGGCAACATTGAGTTTCAGCTCCCTCCAAAGATTTTCTATTGGGTTCAGGTCTGGAGACTGACTAGGCCACTCCAGGACATGGAAAAGATTCTTAGGGAGCTACTACTTAGTTGCCATTGCTGTGTGTTTCGGGTTGTTTCCATGCTAGAAGACTCAGTCACGACCCATCTTCAGTGCTTTTACAGAGTTGGCGAAATCTAGCGATACATGACCCCATCCATTCTCCCTTCAATACAGTGCAGTCGTCCTGTCCCCTTTGCAGAAAAGCACCCAATAAGGTGCTCTCCCCACTTCCTCTCTGCACAGTCATCGCTAGGAACCATATGTACATGGAGATGACTATGTAGGGAGAAAGTGGGGAGAGCACCTTATCGGCACGCACACCGGAGGTCACTGAAGCAGAAGTCATCGGCGCTTGCACAGAAAATCCCTGAATGCAGTGCAGAAGGGAGGATGAGGTATGTTTTTTCTGAGGGAGTGCAGGGCGCAGGCGCGGGATTCAGGGCCGTAACTGATGCTGATGGGAGGGGGTAAGTATTACAATGAAGATGGGGGCAGGGATTTCTTACAGCACCGCACACTCTGGAGCCTGAAAGAAATCATTAACATAAAGGCAGAATATGACATCTTTTCACAACAAGACCATTAATATGAGGCATACAGGTAGGACTAGTGTAACATTTTTATTACCTGTATGTCCATATTAATAGATCATATATGTCCCAGGGGGTGACAGATTCCTTAAAGTAAAAGTTTCTTGTTTTTTCCGTTGGTAAAGGTCGCCCAGTCATAAAAAAAAGTGGCAGTAAAAAAACCTGCATTCATCTTATTAGATATGAAACATGGAGTACTATAGGACAAGTAGTCCAGTTTTCTAAAAGCAAAGTTTAGAAACGCAATGATGATGAAGAATCCGTGTCAAACTACTTGAAGGAGGGGAGTTTTCTTTATTTTTTTCCCACTAGATTATTGTAACCAAACACTGTCTTTTAAATGATTTTTGAGAGATGACTACTCCATCAGCCATATAAAGCCCCCTTTCATGGGTTAGATATCTAGAATAGGGTGTTATTCTGGACTTTATGAGTCAGTGAAGCTGGTGTGCTTACTGTCAGAGAGTCGAGTTTGTAAACTTTTTGCTTGAAGTTATATTAATCTACTTGCAAAGTACAATTATTAATATCACTAGACTGAATAAATAGACTAATATTCTGCAGAATTTGGTGAACTTATATTTCACTATACTTATATTTATTAATAAGGAACAAATAAAATATTACATATTTAGCTTTTTGGCACAGACTACACTATAGTTACACATAAATTGATGCCCGGGATCTTCTGACATTAAGTTTGCTAAGCCTTACAGGAAGGGTGGAGTGTACACCAAATACAAAAGCAGACTTTAGGTAAATCTCTAAAAAATGAGAATTAAAGCTCTCCTACTAGTACAAGGCACACATCGTAGTTAAAGATTCTTAAGGGAAATGGAAGCAATGAAAAAGAAAAGTATATCAACTTCAGAGCTAAAACAAAAAAAACTATATACTCTGCCCAACTGCTTTTTGTTTTGTTAAAATTAAAAGTATTTCATAAATTTTGTGATTTCACACAATCACCTCTTTAAAAACCTATTATCTTTGATATGTATAATAAGAAGTTGACTTCCCCGACCTCTCACGCTGGGTCGGGGCTTTAGGGTTTAAATAGGCCTGGGAGGTTCTGCGCTTGTGTGTACAAGGTCGTGTGTACACCAGGACGTCACAGCGCCATGACCTTTGGCGCCGGATATACAGAACCTTTGCAGGCAACATTGGACCCAGAAGTTTGGGACCAGCGTGAGTAGCCCAGGGAATTAAGCATGACCGGTGACAATCTGAAGATGCCACAAAGATGGGATGAGTGATGGTGAAGAGTGGAGAGGATGGAGGTGTATATAAGTACTTTTTTTTCCATTTTTTACAAATTAACATTTATTATTTTCTGGGATACAGAGAATAACTTCTAAGCAAATAGAATTTCATGGGAAAAAAGACGCAAACAGGCGAATTAGAATTTTGACAGACTATACAGCACCTGTTTGCATGTGTTAAAGTGAACATGACAGCTGATTCATGATATCCAAACCATGGGAAGTACAAACCCGACACTGGCTCTAAAATTGCTGCTGAAAATAGAAAAATTAATTTTGAATTGATTTTATACACATGTGGGGAGAGACCAGTCTTTCAAGGCAGGGTTCCCCCAAACTCCAGTCCTCAGGCCCACCAACGGGTCATGTTTTCAGGATTTTTTAGTATTGTCCAAGTGATAATTGCATCATACAAGGAAATCCTGAAAACAAAGACCTGTTGGTGGGCCTTGAGGAATGGAGTTGGGGAACCCTGATTCAAGGGAGCAGAGCAGGGTGAAGCCACCAGGAAAAGACTCTTGAAGTGTCACCAGAGAAGCATATTTCCCCCTTTGGTTTTATATGCATCTGTGGTTTGTGCACACGATCAAGGGACTGGCAGCGCTTTGGACGCAGCTCATGTTCGCTGCAACCAAAGTGCTGCCGACTTTTGAACGCAGGTGATTCCGCATGGTTCATTAAACCATAAGGATTTACCGCACCCACTACATTGATGAAAATTTTTCTTTCCTTCCCGCTCCGCAAGATAAATAGACAGCGGGAGTCTGGGGAGACACCTGCATGGCCGTCTCCACAGGTGATCTGCTGGCATCTCTAGACGCATAGTGAGCATGGGGTTTTGGGGCATCCGCATGCTGTAACATGGACAATGCGGGTTGGATGCTGCAAAAGACACAGCGTCCAAACCCCCAGCGTTTACTGATCGTGTGCACATACCCCGAAATATACCTGGCGAAAAAGAAAAGAGCCGAGTCTGATTCATTCTGCCCTTGGTTTAGGCGGCATAAATCAGCTACAGGTTCCTTAATGGGGAAAAAAGAGAAGTTACCTTGCACTTTGCTCCCCAATTGATCCCAATCATGCTCATGGTAGGCAATAATTATGTGGAGCATTAGTGTTTAGTGTCTACTATTTCACTTTGAGAAATATCAAATTTTAAAATATTTTTTATTTTCGCACAAAATTTTATAGCTATAAACAAAACGAAAATACGTTATTTTATGTTTTACGTTTCTAAGGAAGATTTTGTTCCTGAAATTAATTAAGACGGCATTTCGTACTCCATCTTAAAGAGGGGCATGCAGGAATAAGATGTGAACCTCGTCAAAATATTAACTCCAGACAGGGACTAAAGTAACATTTCTGTCAGAAGAAAAAAGCCCCTTTTTAAGAATTTGACTGGTGATATACCACTCACTTCCTAG
>JARQOD010000005.1:498704271-498751578 GCA_033576555.1 Oophaga sylvatica
AAAAATTGTATATCAAATTATGTACTAAAAAAATTTAATTAACAAAAACATATGTTAATAAAAAATTACCACGTTCCGCGGAAGCCAAGCAAATCAACGTCGAGTTTAAAATTAGGACCAATAATAGGGTAAGACTATACAATCATATTTGTTGGATATACATTCAAACAAAATGGTTTAATTGCCCTCAAGCATTTCTTATCCCATAATCCACAGGTATTGCATTTAAAATTTGGTAGTACAATTAACGTAGCCTTTGGGAATTACCTTTAGTTGCTAAAGTTTTAATAATATTAATTATTATCTTTAATTCTCTACCTTAACCTTTTTTGCTACCCTTTTGTTTAATTTTTTTCCTACCTATAAATTCCTAATATTTTGCATCCTCCTCGCCATTGATCTAATCCAATTTTTTTTATTTTTTTTTGTTAATTATTTTTTTAAGGTACATAATTACATTTGATAACTATTTTTATATTGTCTTCCTAGTTTATTATTCTGCATTATTCAGATTTATATATATAGGGGAATTTCTTTTTAATACTATTGGGCATATGTAGAACCCCATCCCATAATGAGTGTTTGGCCTTTAATTATGAAATGAATATTTGTTGATATGGAAAATTGAGGAGGACTGTTTGAATGTGAAATGGCTGGGTGCAAAGGCCAAATGGGAAAGATGAGGAGTTGTCAAATAACCGCAGGAAATAGATAGTACAACGAATAGACCCCCAATAAAGCATCCAGTACGCTCCATTCTCCTTGGAAAAGAGGGAGGAGATGGAGGATGGTAAGAACAGGTTCCACTCTAGGCTGAATAAAAAAGTGATTTTTTCACCAACTGCAGGTCGACAATTACACCTGTGGTGCATGTGGCGCCTGGTTAAAAATGGGGTGTGAACATTGAGACTGTTTGAGATGGGAAGACAGGCGTGATCGTGTATTAGTGTCTGGCCGTAAAGTCCATGAATGTGTGTGGGCCCCGGGGGACTTGTTTGTGACTGAGACAAAAAGTGTACAAGGGTGGACAAGTCACGCAAATTGCCCAAGGGAAAGTTGGGTTCTCTGTAATCAGAAAGGACTGTTCTATTGCAATGTTACAAATATTATACCCCTATTGGAAAAGTTGTAAATAAACTGAGTTTTTTTAAACATTTTTAATTTTATTTTTAGTCAAAACGGTAAGCAGAAAATTTACAGGACTACTCATACTTGTAAATGGCGGTTTATGTGACTGCTATGAGTTTGTGGGGCACTATTTCTGGTCTTGTAACACAATACATGCCTCAACTAAACCTTTGCAAAAATTAGTGGTTGATTAAAAACTCCTCTTCAGGAAAAGGTTAAATTGTGCTTGAGGTATATATGATAAATTTTATTATCAGTCAATAATATTTTATGTGAAAAAATGAAACAGGTAAAGAAGTAAAACCATCTGTTCTCGCAGATCAGATGTCCCTTCCTGCCACTTTGGCAAAATCATTCTTGGAATAGAACGGATATCCAACCCATCCCCTCGACACAACATATTCAACAAGAACTAAGTGCCAATAATTTAATTTAAAGCCAACTTTTCTGATTTATCAAAGACATAGGTCAAAATAAAATAAAATTCAATCCAGCTCCAGTATTGGAATCCCTTTAGTCTTTGTAGGGTTTTCCACATCTCAACTCGTAGAATAGTGTGTTGAAAGGATCCAGGTACCAAGAGATGAAGAGAACCCCTCCAATTTTTTCTTTAGATTAGGCATGTAGCTTATCTTATGTCATGCAAAAAAGAGGAAAATCTATGTTATTTTTTGAGGATTTGAGGCTTTTATTTCAGTTTAGCATTTAGTTTCTGATTAATGATAGAAAAGGGACAACCATTTACGGTACTTCTCTGTTCCCTCTTTCTAAGTATAAGCAGAATTATTTAGGCTGTCAGCATCCCTATCCAGGGATTATTCATATATGACAGATCTTCATTGAGTTCTTTCTGATTAGGGTTTTGGGGAATTTGTAATTGCCACTTGGTTATTATTCTTGCTTCATGTAAAACGACTTTTACAAGTAAAATAGAGAGCTGTAGTCTGGAACATTTCCTGTATCTTCCGCACTAACGCACTTTACTATTAAACAATACTACTGTTCATGAGAAAATTCTATGATGGCAATTTGTGTTTTAAATTATTTAAGATGCTTTTATTTTCTGAAACAAATTTAGTTATATTTCACTTTTACTGTATTTATCATGGTTATCATGTGAACTAAATAATAAAAAAATAAAATAAAATAAAAATAGGCAAATGATCAATAGTATTCAAGTCCTTTTGAGTCAGTGAAGCTGCATTTTTAGTATTGACATTTAAACATGGGGTTGAACAATTTTCAAGGCTCCAAAACTTACAGTAGTTAAGAGGGTAAATCTGCATCTAGACTAATGAGGCTGTTGGGAAAACCACTTTAATTAGCAAACTAGAATTAATTAGTTAACTAGAAACCACTTCGTAGCTTTTACTTTGCCAATGGAAAGTAGGTTAAACACTACTGGTGAGCTGAAGGAAAATTTGATTTCCTAGTATTTACCTAAATTTTGCTCTGTTTGTAGAAGGAGGGATGTTGTTAATGTATATTTACATGGGAATTGTTATAATGAAAATGGGGTCCCCACTAGTGAGAGCGAGTATACGCGTTGCTTGGGTTTACCGAGCATGCTCGGTGATCTCCGAGTATTTGTAAGTGCTCGGAGATTCAGTTTCTGTTGCCGCAGCTGCAGATTTATTGGCTGCTGGACAGCTTGAAATACATGTGAGGATTCCCTAACAAACAGGCAATCCCACATGTATTCAGCCTGGCAAGCAGCCGCAAATCATGCAGCTACAGCAACAGAAAGTAAATCTCCGAGCACTTAGGAATACTCGGAGATCACCCGAGCGTGCTCGGGGAAAACCCGAGCAGCGAGTATACCACTCATCACTAGTCACCACTAATAAATTTTGCACTTTCAATGTAATGTGATACAAGACAAGAGGAACCTGAAGCACCTTCAATAACGTTTTTCTATACGGCTGATTTTGGGCTTGTGCCCATAGCCGTATTTTCGGTCCAAGTGCGATCCAGCAAAACATCGGATCACACTTGGACCAATATTATTCTATGGGGCTGTGCACATTTCTGATCTCTTCCTCAAACTGACCGTCCAAGAAAAAATTTTCTGCATGTAAAAAAATTTGATCCGATATTCAATCGCTCTCGGCCATGCAAGTCAATAAGTACACGGAAACATCGGACTGTACTTGGATCACATCTGAATGCAGTCCAATGTCTACCGACTGACAGAATGGAGAAATGGAGACATTTTTTCCTCCATCTTCTCATCATCTGACAGAATCAGATCACACAATGACCACACTCTGATCAAACCTTAATCAGAGCACGATCAGAGTATAATTAGCATAATTGACCCGTTTCTTTTGAGAGAATATACTCTTGTATGCATCTGCCCTTTGAGTAAGACTTATTTAATCAAAATTGATGCAAAACATTGTGCTTATTGTTTCAAAATTTAAAATTTGTATACAGTCTTTATTTCAATTTTATTTTGTTGCTAGAGCTTTCTTTATTACTTTATTATTTTTAATTTTAATATGGTAGCTGTCTAAATAGAAGAATTTAAGAAATTAAAAAAGACTGATTGTTACTGACTTTATTTGGAATTGTATGAATCTGTCTTTAAACCCCATGCGAGTTTCTCACTTAGGTAAGTCCTTATTCAAATCTTATTTCTCGAAATCTTCGAGAAAACCTAAAATAAAATTCTAGCACAAGATCTGCTGCTCTGCTTCATTTTCAACAAGAGATTGGTTGTTCTGCATAATTTGCTACCTCTGGTTCTTCAAAATTCAGATCTGGAACAAATATGAGAATATCAGATTTTCTAGATGATCAATATCATATTTAAGAAAATTTGACTGCATATTTAATCTGTCGAATATAAAAAGCAAAATAACTTGTAGCTCCAAATTTTAACTGTAAGTCCACTTTAAGACCTAATGAGTATTTTACAGTTATACAGTAATTATGATAATTCCCACTGGCGATAACGTGCACATAAAAGCCCATTATGACAGGAACTCTTTTAGTCGATGGGAACAGATAGACAAGCCTTAAATGCCAGGTTATTCCTCACATGGCAGTTCTCTTTGAATAGAATAGGCATTGTATAAAACTAATCCTGATGAAACCTCCCTTGAGAATGCACAATTTCCCCTTTCTAAGTGTGGAATCCAGTCTGCGCTTACAAAATGTCTCATAGCAAGGCCCTTTTTGTTTGTGTAAATCTGCCATTTGCTTCTAGATACTCTAAGCTCAACCTTTTGAAAGGTAATGGTAATCTCGGTTCACAGAGGATAATGATTCCACCCACAAAGAATCTGTTGATCTCACTTTTATATATTTATCTGCCTTCTGCCACTCCAATAAGCACTCCAAACTGTTTGCTTCTAATTTTCTACATAGATAAAATGGACTGGGCAACTTCCCGCACTCACGTTTTTCTTATAAACTTTAGTAAGTGCTTCCTGTTTCATCCAGATAAGGCTTATGACCATAGATTGTTGTCTAACATTCCTTAGCGGTCTCTATTTTGGTAAAGAAATAATCACAGAAACACAACCAATACATGAAGAGCCCAATCTTTGCCATGAATTCATATCTCTAATGAGCCTGGATGAGAAATTATATCTGAGCTGGAAAATGCTTTGGGTGAAGTAAACAGATTTCACTCCTCCGGTGATGTCACCCCGGCTACATTCCAAATTGTTGAGCGTTTACTACCTACACGGAGGATGAGTACATAGGGGATCAACCCTGTCTTGAAGAACAGAAACAGTTACCTAAGTGCAAGCTATTATTTTGCTTTGTGAGAACATCCTGAGTATAGAAGCATTAGTTTGTCTTACCTAATAGATTAATCACAATGCCATGTACCGATATCGTAATAATCGCTCATCACGTAGCTGCAACTCATCAAAAGATACGTGTAGAAGGTTGTATATTTTAATTTATTTTAGCAAAAAAATCTTGTGATCATTTACACTTATGTTTTACGTCTCAATTTTATTTTAACCATGAATGTCCTCTCGGCTGGCAGAACATATTTTCTGGGTGGTGGATGCCAGGAGTTGCAGCAAAACACTAATCTGCTATGATCAGAGTATTTAAATAACAAAGTTTGTGCAGCAAATGGAAATTTCTTCCTGGAAAAGTAAATCATAGATACATTTCTGCCTCACTCCGCTATCTTCATAGAATTTTAAGGTGTCCAGTTTGACCTCTGTTCAAAAGAATAGTCCTGTGGTTGGGCCCACACTGTGTGCACAATTATTAGGCAATTTGTATTTTTGATGATTAGTTTTATTATTGAACAACTACAGTGTTGTCAGTCAATGGAAACGGCAGCACTGGATCATAATGGTTTCCTGGTCACTTCACTTTTGATCCTTCTCAGATCTTTAGCTGTTAAAGTGCGTCTTTTAGTCTTTTATTCCTAAATTTTTTTTTTTTTTTGCTATGCTGTTGACTATTTGGCCGGGTCACACTTGCAAGTGGGATGCGAGAAACTCGTGCGAGTCTCTCATCAATACCCGGCACTGCCGCCGACATCCGGGACCGGAGTGTGCGGCTGCATGTATTTCTATGCAGCTGCACACTCTGATCTGAATGCCGGCGGCAATGCCGGGTATTGATGCGAGAGACTCGTGCGAGTTTCTCGCATCACACTCGCAAGTGTGACCCCGGCCTTTGAGACAAAACTTTTGATGGTCGTCTGATCACGTCCCAATATCTTAGCAACTTCAAGAGTGCTGCAACCCTCTGTCAGGCTTCTAACAGTTTTTGACTTTTCAGAGTCAGTTAAGGCTATGTGCGCACGTGCGTATTTGCTTGCAGAATTTCTGCAAGGTTTCTGCATCTCTTGGCAGTGGAAAATATGCTTTTTTTTGGTGTTTTTTATGCATGTTTTTGTGCGTTTTGTAAATCCATAGAGCTAAATAAAAATATACTGTTAAAACAATTGTGATGTAATTTCCGTATTCAACCTCTTCTTTTTCATTCTCCATTGAAAACCATAATGTCATTACATACCATGTTCAAATTTATAATGTTTACACACACAAAACAAATATAAGTGAAAAAAAATATATACACATATGTATACAGCATATATATATATATATATAAAATACCAAGACCGAGGTTTAGTAATGAACAGGTGTCAGTCAGATGCCATCATTAATAAAACGGTATATAAAGAGTTAAATAAAGACACACGCACACAAACAGTGACCAGCCTATGTAGGAGCATTAACATAATTAACCTACGTATGCTGCAACAAAACAGCAATTGTCAGAAATCTGCGTGAAGCGCAATATCTGTTTATTTTTCAAAAAATTAAGAAAAAAAATTGCACGGGCTCCTGCATAATTTTCATAACCAGCAGCGAGAAAGCTGATTGCTGAGGGCTGATATTAATGTTCTGGGAAGGAGCCAATAGCCATAAAGGTTCCCAGGCTATTATTATCAGCTCACAGCTGTTTGCTTAGCCTTTACTGGCTAGTTTACAGAGGAACCCCAGAAAAAAATTGACATGGGGTCCCCTATAAAATCGAGCCAGCAAAGGCTAGGCAGACAGCTGTGGGCTGATATTAATAGCCTGGGAAGGGGCCATGGATATTGGCACCCCCAGGCTAAAAACATCAGCTCTCAGCCGCCCCAGAAATGGCACATCAGCTCCGGTGCTCTCACTTACGGCACCGCTGCGTGAGAACTGGAACTGATCAGCTGATGAACTCTGTTGAACTCGGCAGTGCAGTGATACACTGCGGGAGCGATTACCTCCTGTCAGTGTATTACCAGAGCTGAGTAGAGCAGTCACATCTCCTGATGCGACTGTTCTACACATGAGATCGCCGTGGGACACTCAGTATTAAATGGACTATGGCAGAAAAGTGAGTATATGTTGGTTTATTATTTTTGATTGTTTGCAGGAGACACAGGCGTCGGGGATTAGGAATTCAGTGAGTATGTATTTTGTATGTGAATATGTATGGAATTATGTAAATGTTTTGAATTTTTTTTTACAATCGAACATAGGCGTCGGATGATGATCGGCTCATGCGGTCTCTGTTATATGTGACAAAAGACGTAGCCGGATGGAGTAGCAGTCCCATCAGACGACGCCTAAGTACAATCACTAAGGGCTGTTTGTCGCATGGGTACACACAGACAGACACGCAGACACACACAGACAGACACACGCACATATTCTCTGCTCACACACATATTCTCCGCCACACACTCTTCCTCCTTCTGACATAATTTCCTTTGACAATTTGCAGCAATTTTGGCAGCAAATCTGCAGCAAATAAACTGCAAATTTTGTTTTGTTGGCACAGCACAACATTGAGATAGTTTAGTAATATGTTTTTTTGTTTATGAATCGAAACATATCACTAGTTTCATTGTTGGAGTTCAAGCTCTGAGACCCTAATAGAACAAAGGGACTAAAGCACTTCTTGAAGCGCAAGACAGTTTAAGCTTCCAAAGTCCTTTTCTGCGTTGACTAGCGTGAGCTATAGATAGAACATAGGTTTACATGGACCTCACTAATGCTGTGCAATGCTGCACTAGACCTGTAGTGACGCTTTAGGGATTTTAAAAATTGATGCCAGGATCCCAACAGGGTACAATTATTTATTGTGTGTCCCAGCAATAAGACAACATCCTATTGTCAAGGGATCCTTCTAGCCAAATGGGATTCTCCAAAGTGGACACTCCTTTCAAAGTGTACTATAAATTGTAACTCCACAAGGGTAGGGCCCTCTTCCCCTCTGCACCACTCTGTCTCTGATAGTTTGTTTACTGTATTTTATACATAGACAAATAAAAAACAAGAGGCGCATCCCGTGTAACAACGTGGGCAACAAATGAAGGTGAGTTGGACAGTTGGTTGCTCACTTGATCATAATTGTGTAAAGAGTGATGTACAATCCAATCGTGGCTGTTGCTCACCAACAGGAGAGAGGACATAACAAGTAAAGGAGGGAGGAGTGCGGTGGATCTCGGGCACTGTCAATGACAAAGGTTAATTCAGGCATTAAGTAAAAAAAATCTTCCAATTTATTGCAATGCGTTTCGAAGTAGAAACTACCTGAGGAAGGAGAAGGTTCTACTCCGAAACGCGTTTGCAAAAAATTGGAGGTTTTTTACACTTAACGCCTGGATTAACCTAGGATCAGAACATAGGATCAACCGCACTCCTTCCTCCTTTATATGTATTTTAGATATGTATTATATGTATGTAAAGCCTCTTCACATGTACAGCACCCTGGAATTAATGGTGCATTTAAGATAAATAATAATAAGAGGAGCTTCTCTTTATGATGGTCATTTCCCAGTCTAACATAAACTTTACAGACATTGACATTAACAAATGATGACACTGTCATTAGATATTGAGTTTATGAATGCTAATATATCACCATACAATACATAACATAACGCATCATCCTGACTCATGGCTTCCTTTCCTCCCACTACCTATAGTAAAAGTAATCATTTATAAATGACTGAGCAATGACTGTACCAAATGCATTTTTCTTTTTCCTGTGATGTAATGAGGATTTTTAGCAATAAATATTCTCTCACAGCGTCACCCTACACATAATATGGCTGTATCCTAGATAGATGTATTTGAAATTAATGAGACATATTGAATTTATTATTGTTATAGATAAAAATTAACTGCAAATATGTGAATGTATATTTCAACCATTATTAAATAAATGTCACCTTTATATTCTTTGTACACTTAGTATTAAATGTAAGTGATACATTATTACAGGGAATCTGTCAGCAGGTTTTCGCTACTAAATCTGAGAGAAGCTTAATGTGCAGTGGGGAAAATAAGTATTTGATAGAGCGCCGATTTTGCAAGTTTTCCCACCTACAAAGAATGGAGAGGTCTGTAATTTTTATCGTAGGTCCACTTCAACTGTGAGAGACAGAATCTACAAACGAAATCCAGAAAATCACATTACATGACTTTTACCTAATTAATTTGCATATTATTGCATGAAATAAGTATTTGATACAATAGATAAGCATATCTTAATATTTGGTACAGAAATCTTATTTGTAATTACACTGGTACGACATTTTCTGTAGTTCTTGACCAAGTTTGCACACTGCAGCAGGGATTTTGGCCCACTCCTCATACAGATCTTCTCCAGATCTTTCAGGTTTCGGGGCTGTCGCTGGCAACATTGAGTTTCAGCTCCCTCCAAAGATTTTCTATTGGGTTCAGGTCTGGAGACTGGCTAGGCCACTCCAGGACATGGAAAAGATTCTTAGGGAGCTACTACTTAGTTGCCATTGCTGTGTGTTTCGGGTTGTTTCCATGCTAGAAGACTCAGTCACGACCCATCTTCAGTGCTTTTACAGAGTTGGCGAAATCTAGCGATACATGACCCCATCCATTCTCCCTTCAATACAGTGCAGTCGTCCTGTCCCCTTTGCAGAAAAGCACCCAATAAGGTGCTCTCCCCACTTCCTCCCTGCACAGTCATCGCTAGGAACCATATGTACATGGAGATGACTATGTAGGGAGAAAGTGGGGAGAGCACCTTATCGGCACGCACACCGGAGGTCACTGAAGCAGAAGTCATCGGCGCTTGCACAGAAAATCCCTGAATGCAGTGCAGAAGGGAGGATGAGGTATGTTTTTTCTGAGGGAGTGCAGGGCGCAGGCGCGGGATTCAGGGGCCGTAACTGATGCTGATGGGAGGGGGTAAGTATTACAATGAAGATGGGGGGCAGGGATTTCTTACAGCACCGCACACTCTGGAGCCTGAAAGAAATCATTAACATAAAGGCAGAATATGACATCTTTTCACAACAAGACCATTAATATGAGGCATACAGGTAGGACTAGTGTAACATTTTTATTACCTGTATGTCCATATTAATAGATCATATATGTCCCAGGGGGTGACAGATTCCTTAAAGTAAAAGTTTCTTGTTTTTCCGTTGGTAAAGGTCGCCCAGTCATAAAAAAAGTGGCAGTAAAAAAACCTGCATTCATCTTATTAGATATGAAACATGGAGTACTATAGGACAAGTAGTCCAGTTTTCTAAAAGCAAAGTTTAGAAACGCAATGATGATGAAGAATCCGTGTCAAACTACTTGAAGGAGGGGAGTTTTCTTTATTTTTTTCCCACTAGATTATTGTAACCAAACACTGTCTTTTAAATGATTTTTGAGAGATGACTACTCCATCAGCCATATAAAGCCCCCTTTCATGGGTTAGATATGTAGAATAGGGTGTTATTCTGGACTTTATGAGTCAGTGAAGCTGGTGTGCTTACTGTCAGAGAGTCGAGTTTGTAAACTTTTTGCTTGAAGTTATATTAATCTACTTGCAAAGTACAATTATTAATATCACTAGACTGAATAAATAGACTAATATTCTGCAGAATTTGGTGAACTTATATTTCACTATACTTATATTTATTAATAAGGAACAAATAAAATATTACATATTTAGCTTTTTGGCACAGATTACACTATAGTTACACATAAATTGATGCCCGGGATCTTCTGACATTAAGTTTGCTAAGCCTTACAGGAAGGGTGGGAGTGTACACCAAATACAAAAAGCAGACTTTAGGTAAATCTCTAAAAAATGAGAATTAAAGCTCTCCTACTAGTACAAGGCACACATCGTAGTTAAAGATTCTTAAGGGAAATGGAAGCAATGAAAAAGAAAAGTATATCAACTTCAGAGCTAAAACAAAAAAAACTATATACTCTGCCCAACTGCTTTTTGTTTTGTTAAAATTAAAAGTATTTCATAAATTTTGTGATTTCACACAATCACCTCTTTAAAAACCTATTATCTTTGATATGTATAATAAGAAGTTGACTTCCCCGACCTCTCACGCTGGGTCGGGGCTTTAGGGTTTAAATAGGCCTGGGAGGGTTCTGCGCTTGTGTGTACAAGGTCGTGGTGTACACCAGGACGTCACAGCGCCATGACCTTTGGCGCCGGATTATACAGAACCTTTGCAGGCAACATTGGACCCAGAAGTTTGGGACCAGCGTGAGTAGCCCAGGGAATTAAGCATGACCGGTGACAATCTGAAGATGCCACAAAGATGGGATGAGTGATGGTGAAGAGTGGAGAGGATGGGAGGTGTATATAAGTACTTTTTTTTCCATTTTTTACAAATTAACATTTATTATTTTCTGGGATACAGAGAATAACTTCTAAGCAAATAGAATTTCATGGGAAAAAAGACGCAAACAGGCGAATTAGAATTTTGACAGACTATACAGCACCTGTTTGCATGTGTTAAAGTGAACATGACAGCTGATTCATGATATCCAAACCATGGGAAGTACAAACCCGACACTGGCTCTAAAATTGCTGCTGAAAATAGAAAAATTAATTTGTAATGATATTAATACACATGTGGGGAGAGACCAGTCATTCAAGGCAGGGTTCCCCAACTCCAGTCCTCAAGGCCCACCAACAGGTCATGTTTTCAGGATTTCCTTAGTATTGTCCAAGTGATAATTGCATCATACAAAGGAAATCCTGAAAACATGACCTGTTGGTGGGCCTTGAGGAATGGAGTTGGGGAACCCTGATTCAAGGGGAGCAGAGCAGGGTGAAGCCACCAGGAAAAAGACTCTTGAAGTAGTCACCAGAGAAGCATAGTCCCCATTTGGTTTTATATGCATCTGTGGTTTGTGCACACGATCAGGGACTGGCAGCGCTTTGGACGCAGCTCATGTTCGCTGCAACCAAAGTGCTGCCGACTTTTGAACGCAGGTGATTCCGCATGTGTTCATTAAACCATAAGGATTCACCGCACCCAATACATTGATGAAATTTCTCTTCTCGCGTCTCCGCAAGATAAATAGACATGCTGTAGTCTGGAGAGACACGCTGCATGGCCGTCTCCACAGGTGATCTGCTGGCATCTCTAGACGCATAGTGAGCATGGGGTTTAGTGGGCATCCGCTATGCTGTAACATCTGGACAATGCGGGTTGGATGCTGCACAAGTACACAGCATCCAACCCGCAGCGTTTACTGATCGTGTGCACATACCCTGAAATATACCTGGCTGAAATGACAGAGCCAGAGTCTGATTCATTCTGCCCTTGGTTCAGGCGGCATAAATCAGCTATCAGGTTCCCTTTAATGGTGAAAAATGAGAAGTTACCTTGCACTTTGCTCCCCAATTGATCCCAAATCATGCTCATGGTAGGCAATAATATGTGGAGCATTAGTGTTTAGTGATCTACTATTTCACTTTGAGAAATATCAAATTTTAAATATTTTTGTATTATCGCACAAAATTTTATAGCTATAAACAAAACGAAAATACGTTTCTATTGTTTTAGGTTTTAAGAAAGATTTTGTTCCTGATTAATTAAGACTGGCATTTCGTACTCCAGTCTTAAAGAGGGGCATGCAGGAATAAGATGTGAACCTCGTCAGAAATATTACTCCAGACAGGGACTAAAGTAACATTTCTGCCAGAAGAAACACTGCCACTTTTGAAGAATTTGACTGGTGAGTATACCACGTCACTTCCTAGCAACATTCCTGTCCAGCTTTGCTTATTTTGGAAGAGCTGCCAGAAACTTTAGTGAAAACGCCAAAAATGCCAACATTTTTTGCGTAACTTTCAAAATTTGTATTTTTTTTTGTAGAAAGTTATAATCACTTTACCGAATCAGGGCCTTTGTGCTTCAGCAAATTCCTACAAACTATTTTCCGCGTACCTCCTATGTGTACATCTAAGGTGAATCTCATTATAAAACATCTCGGCTCACAAAAATATCCAGCACTCATATTATAGACACAGAGAAAGTTATATTAGCCATTTAGGAGCAGGGATTCTGAAATGTAGTTGTCCACGATCTTCAAGCTTACGGAGGCATTTATTGGTGATATTGCAGAGAAATATGTAGTGTATTGTTATTAATATGATAACACTCGGCATGAAACAGCTATCAAAATATTATGTTAAATATCCTATGAACTGGCATGTTTCAACACCGTCAGAATCAATTTGGGAGTGGCCCTTAATCGTGACATAGAATTCCTTGCTGAATTATAACCTGATAGAAAGAAGAGCTATCAGTCATAATTCTCCAAAAGGGTTAACTGCATTAATCACATTTAAAGGTGCTTAAAAAAATATTCGGATTTTCAATTGGTCTAGAAGATATTATTGGACCTTATAAAACTTATCTAGGGAAGTTTTGGGCTGCGTTGTTTCCACAGTTAGTAGGTTTTTCACCAGTTTACTTTCTATGACACTTTCTGGAGAGAGAGGTGTGATGAAACATACTTGTCATACTCCTCCTAACCACATGGTGCGCTGTCTAGATAGATATTCCTGCTCTGTAAATCAAACGACATGTAACAAAATATCTAGCATTGTTGGGGTGTTGCGTTTGTTCCTCTAAATTTAAACCTGGGTTCAATTTTTAAAATAGCAGCCATCCATCACTGGAGAGAGGGGCGGGAAGGATGATGGATAGCTCTCGTAATTGTGATTCTGCTGTATTAATTTTATCGCTCCGATAATCAAAATTGCATAATATTTTTGCGTCAATTGCATTAATAGTATCTTTATAAGGAGCAGCCATAATAGAAAAAAAACTTTTTTTTGAGACTTTTCCGTTTTCCTTGTTATCTTATGTAGGTAGACGCATTGCAGCCTTAGAATTCTGACATTAAGGCCAGGGTCACACTGGCAACAAAATCGTACGACTGCAAAGCGATGAAATATCGCATTGCAGTCGGGCCAATGTTAATTTATGGAGCAGCTCCCACCATCAGATTTTTTTGTGGTCCGTTTTATACTTGCGAGTGCAATCGCAGCATGCTGCGATTGTCACCGATTGTGGGTCGACAATCGCCAATGCAAGTCTATGGGTGCGATGAAAAATCTGATTACAAACGGACCGCACGTGTGACTTGCGATTAAATCGCACCGGTGTCCTTTAGAAAAGCCGTCAATTCATCCCCGGCTATATAGTAAAATCACACTGACAGCTTTAATAAAGACTAGAAAGAATACATATACACACATAGAATTCATATATATATACATGTCATTGTGACATATATATATATATATATTTATAGCTCATGCACTTCTACATAGTATAATAGCCGCTAATTTAATTGCCGGCTTTTGTAAAATTACAGAACCCGACATGAAATGACACTTGGTTTACATACAGTTAACCATGTCATTTCATGTAATTTGATATATGGTTTTCACTTACAATTACATGAGTGTATGTGTGCAAAATTTCAGACATGCAGGGGTTAATTAAAGGTGTAAATTCATTGAAAAAAAATACATAGGCTCCCGTGCTATTTTCTCAACCAGACAGACAAAGCCAGTGAGTGGGGGCAGATAATAATAGCCTAGGGAGGGTGCATTTATTTTGTGCCCCCCCTGGCTACTAACATCTGCCCCAGCCACCCCAGAAAAGGCAAATCTATAATTATATGCCCCCTTTCTGGCACTTAGCCCGTCTATTCCCATTGCCCTGTAGCGGTGGCTAATGGGTTAATAATGGGTTAAAGCCACCTTGCTATTGGAAGGTGACTTTAAGCCAGGTTAGTAATTGAGAGTTGTCAATTAGACAACTATCAATTATTAATCATATTGTATGAAATAAAAATAAAACACACACACATTAATAAAAAATCATTTTAATGAAATAATGACACAGTTTTTGACCATCTTTTATTTTACAGGTAATCCGTGCGAAGCCCTTGTTCTCCTGTAATAAAAATAAAATAATAAAGCAACATTATTCTTACCTATCCGGTGCTCTGTCAGGTCCCACGCTGTAATCCTTCACAAAGGGTTAACTGGCTTACAGCTAGCAGCACAGCTAATGCTGGCAGCTCAGCTGTAAGCCCCCGAATGAAGGAGTTCCTCTCCCGGCCGACAGGAGAGGAAGTGATTAGTGTGGGAAGCTTAATTGATTGCTTCCTAGGCTAATCAGTTCAGGTCAGCCGGGGACACTGCACAGCATCAGTGATGTCAGAGGGAGTCCCCGGCTGACCTGAAGTGAACTGATTAGCCTGGGAAACAATCAATTAAGCTTCCCAGCTAATCACTTCCTCTCCTGTCGGCCGGGAGAGAAACTCATTTATTCTGGGGCTTACAGCTGAGCTGCCAGCATTAGCTGTGCTGCTAGCTGCAAGCCAGTTAACCCTTTGTGAAGCATTAAAGCGTGGGACCTGACAGAGCACCGGATAGGTAAGAATAATGTTGCTTTATTATTTTATTTTTATTATAGGAAAACAAGGGCTTCGCACGGATTACTTGTAAAATAAAAGATGGTCCAAAACTGTGTCATTATTTCATTAAAATGATTTTTTATTAAAGTGTGTGTTTTATTTTTATTTCATACAATAGGATTAATAATTGAGAGTTGTCTAACTGACAACTCTCAATTATTAACCTGGTTTAAAGTCACCTTCCAGTAGCAAGGTGGCTTTAACCCATTATTAACCCATTAGCCACCGCTACAGGGCAATGGGAATAGACGGGCTAAGTGCCAGAAAGGGCGCATCTAATTATAGATTTGCCTTTTCTGGGGTGGCTGTGGGCAGATGTTAGTAGCCAGGGGGGGCACAAAATAAATTCACCCTCCCTAGGCTATTAATATCTGCCCCCACTCGCTGGCTTTGTCTGTCTGGTTGAGAAAATAGCGCGGGGGCCCACGCATTTTTTTCAATGAATTTACACCTTTAATTAACCCCTACATGTCTGCAATTTTGCACACATACACTCATGTAATTGTTAGTGAAAACCATATATCAAACTACATGAAATGACATGGTTAACTGTATGTAAACCATGTGTCATTTCATGTCGGGTTCTGTAATTTCACAAAAGCCGGCAATTGAATTAGCGGCTATTATACTATGTAGAAGTGCATGAACTATAAATATATGTGTATATATATATGTCTCAATGACATGTATATATATATATATGTATTCTATGTGTATATATCTATTCTTTCTTTTGTGATTTTAAAACTATTCATTTGGATCCATTATATGTCGCTTTTGCTAGCCACCGACAACATCTTGCAAGTCGGATATCAATCGGATGTTACATGTACGCTCAGATGCGACTAAATCGCATCCTCCACGGAAAATTGGATGACAGACGGATGAATGTTCATGAAATTTTTGTGCGATAATCGACCGACTAAAACGGTCCAATTTTTTTAGACGTTGGGTGAGACCCCAGCCTAACACTCGCATTCCCAAAACACAGCTTGATGATACAATTATCATTTATGTTACCCTTGTCTTAATCACAGATTAAGCCATGAACCAAATGCAGCAGTATGGCTGCTGGTGTCTGTTCAGTAATTTTCAGTAATTTTCTAAAACTGGAGTCACGCTCTTTCGTCTTACTATATTACCATTTTTCTTCAGGGAACATACCATTACAAAGGGTTAATAGTAATTTAATGTAGACTATCAATGATGTCAGATGTGGGAAAAGTGGATAATCTTTTTCTGCAATACCCTGAAGGTAGAAAATTATTTATTGAGCGATTTGCCACACGTTGCACAAACCAGTTTCACGTGTATTTCCATTCAGTTGTGTTACATTGTTATACTGATTCCTGGTGTGTGGGGAGTTGTAGGGAGAACTTAGCGGTGTCTCCTATAAGAATGTTTCTATAATATAATGGTTAAATTGAAAGCTTATCGCATGTCCTGCACAACAGTGCCACAAATGCTTGATGGTTACAAATGTATGGCAAGCTTTGTGGTTGAAGAACACACTTGGTAGGACTTATGATTTATAAGTTGCAAAACTTACCGTTACATTCGCTTGATCAGTCCTTTACTGGGGTCAGCGGACTGTGTAATTACGCTATAGGACCACGCCAGCCAGTTCATGTAATGCAGCTCTGTGGGACCTCCATAAGCACTACTGTACACCCTTATCTTTTGATGAACTTACTTCAAACCAGTTGAGAGCATGATAACATAAACGTCACTCAAATCTGCACAGCATGTGATCAGTCCACAACTACAGAATAATTCACACTATACAGTGGCATGAAAAAGTTTGGGCACCCCTGTTCAAAATTACTGTAATTGTGAACAGTTAACCCCTTCACCCCCAAGGGTGGTTTGCACGTTAATGACCGGGCCAATTTTTACAATTCTGACCACTGTCTCTTTATGAGGTTATAACTCTGGAACGCTTCAACGAATCTTGGCGATTCTGAGATTGTTTTCTCGTGACATATTGTACTTCATGTTGGTGGTAAAATTTCTTCGATATAACTTGCGTTTATTTTTGAAAAAAACGCAAATATGGCGAAAATTTTTAAAATTTTGCAATTTTCAAACTTTGAATTTTTATTCCCTTAAAACAGAGAAATATATCACACAAAATAGTTAAGAAATAACATTTCACACATGTCTACTTTACATCAGCACAATTTTGGAACCAAAATTTTTTTTTGTTAGGAAGTTATAAGGGTTAAAAGTTGACCAGCGATTTCTCATTTTTACAGCAAAATTTACAAAGCCATTTTTTTTAGGGACCACCTCACATTTGAAGTCACTTTGAGGGGTCTATATGGCAGAAAATACCCAAAAGTGACACCATTCTAAAAACTGCACCCCTCAAGGTACTCAAAACCACATTCAAGAAGTTTATTAACCCTTCAGGTGCTTCACAGTAACTAAAGCAACGTGGAAGGAAAAAATGAATATTTTACTTTTTAGCCACAAAAATTATCTTTTACAAACTTTTTTTTTTATTTTCACAAGGGTAAAAGGAGAAAATGGACAGATAAGGTTGTTATGCAATTTCTCCTGAGTACGCCAATACCCCATATGTGGGGGAAAACCACTGTTTGGGCACACGGCAGAGCTCGTAAGGGAAGGAGCGCCGTTTGACTTTTTCAAACTAAAATTGGCTGGAATTTAGATTGGATGCCATGTCGCGTTTGGAGAGCCCCTGATGCGCCTAAACAGTGGAAACCCCCCACAAGTGACACCATTTTGGAAACTATACCCCCTAAGGTACTTATCTAGATCTGTTGTGAGCACTTTGAACCCTCAAGTGTTTCACAAAAGTTTATAAAGCCTGGGTGTGAAAAAAAAAAAAATCAATTTTCCACAAAAATGATTTTTTAGTCCCAAATTTTTGAATTTTCCCAAGGAAATTGGACCCCAAAAGTTGTTGTCCAATTTGTCCTGAGTACGCTGATACCCCATATGTGGGGGGGGGGAAACTGTTTGGGCGCACGGCAGGGCTTGGAAAGGAAGTAGTAACGTTTTGGAATGCAGACGTTAATGGGGGTCATGTTCCGTTTGCAGTGCCCCAGATGAGCCTAAACAGTGGAAACCCCCCACAAGTGACCCCATTTTGGAAACTAGACCCCCTAAGGAACTTATCTAGATCTTTGGTGAGCACTTTGAACCCCCAAGTGCTTCACACAAGTTTATAATGCCCGGGCATGAAAATAAAAAATCCTATTTTTTTCCCACAAAAATTATCTTTTAGTCACTAATTTTTTATTTTCCCAAGGGTAACAGGAGAAATTGGACCACATAAGTTGTTGTACAATTTGTCCTGAGTACGCTGAAACCCCATATGTGGGGGGGAACCACTGTTTGGGCGCACGGCAGAGCTCGGAATGGAAGGAGCACCATTTGACTTTTTCCAACCAAAATTGGCTGGAATTGAGTTTGGATGCCATGTTGCATTTGGAGAGCCCCTGATGTGCCTAAACAGTGGAAACCCCCCACAAATGACCCCATTTGGGAGACTAGACCCCCTAAGGAACTTATCTAGATTTTTGATGAGCAATTTGAACCCCCAAGTGCTTCACACAAGTTTATAACGTAGAGCCGTAAAATTTAAAAATCATATTTTTTCCACAAAAATGATCTTTTCACCCCAATTTTTTTTTTCCAAGGGTAACAAGACTCCAAAAGTTATTGTGCAATTTGTCCTGAGTGCGCTGATACCCCATATGTGGGGGTAAACCACTGTTTGGGTGCATGGCAGAGTTTGGAAGGGAAGGAGCGCCGTCTGACTTTTTCAACGCAGAATTGGCTGGACGCCATGTCGTATTTGGAGAGCTCCTGATCTGCCTAAACAGTGGAAACCCCCATAAATGACACCATTTTGGAAACTAGACCCCTCAAGGAACTTATCTAGATGTGTGGTGAGAACTTTGAACCCCCAGGTGTTTCACTAAAGTTTATAACGTACAGCCGTAAAATAAAAAATCTTTTTTTTTTTTTACAAAAATGATTTTTTCACCCCCAATATTTATTTTCACAAGAGTAACAGAAGAAATTGGAACCCAAAAGTTGTTGTCCAATTTGTCCTGAGTACACTGATACCCAATATGTGGGCAAAAACTACTGTATGGGCACACGTCGGGGCTCGGAAGGGAAGTAGTGACGTTTTGGATTGCAGACTTTGATGGAATGGTCTGGGGCGTCATGTCACATTTGGAGAGCCCCTGATGCACCTAAACAGTGGAAACCCCCCACAAGTGACCCCATTTTGGCAAATAGACCCCACAAGGAACTTATCTAGATGTGTGGTGAGCACTTTGAACCCCGAAGTGCTTCAAAGAAGTTTATAACGCACAGCCGTAAAAATAAAAAATCTTTTTTTTTTTACAAAAATGATTTTTTTCGCCCCCAATATTTTATTTTCACAAGGATAACAGGAGAAATTGGACCCCAAAAGTTGTTGTCCAATTTTTCCTGAGTACGCTGATACCCAATATGTGGGAGAAAACTACTGTATGGGTACACGTTGGGGCTCGGAAGGGAAGTAGTGACGTTTTGGATTGCAGACTTTGATGGAATCGTCTGGGGGCGTCATGTCGCATTTGGAGAGCCCCTGATGCGCCTAAACAGTGGAAATCCCCAACAAGTGACCCCATTTTGGAAAATAGACCCCACAAGGAACTTATCTAGGTGTGTGGTGAGCGCTATGAAGCCCCAAGTGCTTCACAGAAGTTTATAATGTACAGCCGTAAAAACAAAAAAATAATTTTTTTTGTACAAAAATTATATTTTCGCCCCCAGTTTTTTATTTTCCCAAGGGTAACAGAAGAAATAGGACAAATTGCACAATAACTCTTGGGGTCCAGAGTACGCTGATACCCCATATGTGGGGATAAACTACTGTTTGGACGCATGGCAGAGCTCAGAAGTGAAGGAGCACCGTTTGACTTTTTCAACGCAGAATTGGCTGGAATTGAGATCAGACGCCATGTCACATTTGGAGAGCCCCTGATGTGCCTAAACAGCTGAAACCCCCCAATTCTAACTCCAACCCTAACCCCAACACACCCCTAACCCTAGTCCCAACCCTAACCACAAACCTAACCCTAACACACCCCTAATCCCAACCCTAACCCTAATCCTAACTTTAGCGCCAACCCTAACCCTAACTTTAGCCGCAACCCTAACCCTAACCCTAATGGGAAAATGGAAATAAATAAATTTTTTTAATTTTATTATTTTTCCCTAACTAAGGGGGTGATAAAGGGGGGTTTGATTTACTATTTATAGCGGGTTTTTATGATTGGCAGCTGTCACGCTAAAAGACGCTTTTTATTGCAAAAATAGTTTTTTGCATCGCCACATTTTGAGAGCTATAATTTTTGCATATTTTGGCCCACAGAGTCATGTGAGGTCTTATTTTTTGCGGTACGAGTTGACATTTTTATTTGTACCATTTTTGAGCAGGTGACATTTTTTGATCGCTTTTTATTTCGATTTTTGGGAGATTAGAATGAATAAAAATCAGCAATTCATGAATTTCTTTTGGGGGAGGCGTTTTTATTGTTCCGCGTGTGGTAAAATTGATAAAGCAGTTTTATTCTTCGGGTCAGTATGATTATGGCGATACCTCATTTATATAATTTTTTTATGTTTTGGCGCTTTTATAGAACAAAAACAATTTTATATAAAAAATAATTATTTTTGCATTGCTTTATTCTGCGAGCTATAACTTTTTTATTTTTTTGCTGATGATGCTGTATGGCGGCTCGTTTTTTGCGGGACAAGATGACATTTTCAGTGGTACCATGTTTATTTATATCGGTCTTTTTGATCGCTCGTTATTCCACTTTTTGTTCGGCGGTATGATGATAAAGCATTGATTTTTTGCTACGGTTTTTTTTTTAAGGGGTTCACTAAAGGGGTTAACTAGTGGGACAGTTTTATAGGGGGGGTCGTTACGGACGCGGCGATACCAAATATGTGTACTTTTATTGTTTTGTTTTTTTTATTTACAGGAAGAAGTGAATTTATTGGGGAATATTCTTTTTTTTTTTTTATTTATTTTGGATTTTTTTTTATAACATGTTTATTTTTATTTTTTTAACTTTTTTACTTTGTCCCAGGGTGGGACATCACTGTATTTTATCAAATCGCTGGTGTGACAGTGTGCACAGCACTCTGTCACACCAGCGATCGCTCAGGCAGTGCAGCAGGCTTCTCAGTGCCTGCTCTCAGCAGGCACTGAGGAAGCCGCCTCCCTCCAGGACCCCGGCGCCATCTTGGATCCGGGTCCTGGGAGGGAGGAAGCCCTCAGAACAGCGCAATCACATCGCGCTGGTCTGAGGGTCTCAGGGGGGCGCGCAGGGAGCCCCCACCCTGCGCGATCCTCCCCTGTGCCCCCAGTACACCGCGATCATGTTTGATCGCGGTGTGCTAGGGGTTAATGTGCCGGGAGCGGTCCGTGACCGCTCCTGACACACAGTCACGGGTGTCAGCTGTGATAATCAGCTGACACCTGGCGGCGATTAGCTGCGCTCCCCTCAGGAGCGCAGCTGATCGCCTATGACGTACTATCCCGTCCATGGGCAGAATGGCACGGGTTTTATGGACGGGATAGTACGTCTAATGTCAGAGAGGGGTTAAGCAAGTTGAAGATAAAATGATCTCTAAAAGACATAAAGTTAAAGAGGACATATATTGTCTCTTTTTTTTATTTTAAAAATGACAAAAAGGAAAATGGGCCAATACAAAAGTTTGGGCACCCTTGGAGATTTGTGTGCTCAGTTAACTTTGACTAAGGTTTCAAACCTTAATTAGCCTGTTAGAGTTATGGCTTGTTTACTATCATCATTATGACAGGTCAGGAAACGCAAATTTCCCATCTTTATAGAAACCCAGCCTCCTCTAACCTTGTGGAAAAAAACAGCAGCCATGGGATCGTCTAAGCAGCTGCCTAGCACTCTGAAATTGAAAATGGTGGAGGCCCACAAAGCAGGAGAAGGCTATAAGAAGATAGCAAAGTGTTTTCAAGTTGCCCTTTCCTCAGTTCGAAATTTAATTAAGAAATGGCAGTTAATCGGAACAGTGTAGTCAAGATAAGGTCAGGAAGACCAAGCAAAATTTCAGTGAGAGCTGCTAGCAGGATTGCTAGAGAGGCAAATCAAAATCCTGGCTTTACTGTAAAAGACCTTGAGAAAGATTTAGCAGACTTTAAAGTTGTTGTACATTACTTTAGTGTTCAGAGACACCTGCACAAAGATGGCCTTCATGGATGTATCATCAGAAGAAAACCTCTTCCACATCCTTACCATAAAAACTCGGCATCATACGTATGCAAAAGACCATCTAAACAAGCCAGATGAATTTTGGAAACAAGTCCTGTGGACCGATAGGATTAAAATATAACTCTTTAGATACAATGATCAAAGGTCTGTGTGGAGAAAAAAGGGCACAGAATTTCAGAAAAACAACATCTTTTTCTGAAAAAAAAAAAAGCAACCAGAAAAAAATCAACCATTAAGCATGGAGGTGGATCAATCATGCTTTGGGATTGTGTTGCAGCCATTGGCACGTGGAATGTTTCACGGTTAGAGGGAAGAATGGATTCAATGAAATTTCAACAAATTCTTGATGCAAAGATAACACCATCTGTAAAAAAGTTGAAGTTGAAAAGAGGATGGCTTCTACAAATGGATAATGATCCTAAATACATGTCACAATCCACAATAGACTGCCTCAATGGTGCAAGCTAAAGATTTTATAATGGCCCTCACAGTCCCCTGATCTGAATATCACTGAAAATCTGTTTCTAGACATCAAAATAGCAGTGTATGCAAGACGACTCTGGAACATCACAGAACTGGATGAATTTTTCAAGGAAAAATGTATGAAAATGTCTCAAAAAAGAATTTAAAGACTCTTTTCTGGTTACAAAGAGCATTTACAAGCTGTGATACTTTCAAAAAGGGGTGCTACTAGGTAATAACCTTGCAGGGTGCCCAAACTTTCGTATCTGCCCATCTCCTTTTTTGTAATTTTAAAATGTAAAAGATGGAAATATATATTTTTTCTTAAAATACAAAAGAAATGTGTCATCTTTAACTTTAGCCCTTTAGAGATAATTTCTTGTATAACTTGCTTAACTTTTCACAATAACAGTAATTTTTACCAGGTGTGCCTAAACTTTTACATGCAACTGTATGAATTCCCATTCTTGTTAGCAATACTGTTTTTTTAAAGGGAAGCTGTCACTAGATTTTGCCACCTCACCTGGCAGCAACATGATGTAGAGACAGAAACCCTGATTCCACTGATGTGTCACTTAATGGACTTCTAGCTGTAGTTTTGAAAAAATTCACTGTTTTATCAACAGGAGATTATCAGTAGAAGACTAGTAAACCCACTGCCACATAGTCTTCAATATTCATGAGCTCTGTATAACCCCATTTTCACCACTGATTGGCAGCTTTCTGCCTATGTACCATGCACACAGAAAGCTGCCAATCAGTGGTGTGGGCGGGTTATACACAGCTCAGCATTTATAGAACTGCTAGAACTGCAGCAGATAATAAGTGATTCTATCAAAACTGCATGAAGCAGCCTAGCACGTGACACAATGTTGGAATCAGTGTCTCTGTCCCTACATTATTTTGGGGCAGCAATAACCTAGTAACAGATTCCCTTTAAGGACTTCTCACCTTGTTTGCAGAAGAAGAAATACAGTAGCACAACTGACACTGTATTTTACATGAAATTATCTTTAGACTGGCCAATGCACTCCTCACAGGCAAACTATAACCTTACACAGGTTACATGAAACATGCAAAGTATTATGCAAAAGATGAACTCTTTGCACACCCAGAGGGAAACTCGATTTACTTAGTTTTCAAGGGCTAACCTCTCCTTTTAGCTTACGTGGGTCCTAGATCTTTACAAGATCAGGACAAACAGGTCACTTTTCAGGAAATATGGAAGCCAGTCTCACACTATCTGCTCTTCACAAATTGTCTCTACACTGGATCAACTATGGCGTCCCCCAGGCCAAAGTTTTACACGGTCCACACATTCTTGGCTACTTACAGGGATGAGGTCAAACAACCCACAAAATATTATTGTTCCGAGAACCAAAGTCAAAAACAGTTTATAAGACACTTTTTACCCATCGGCTCCACAAACTCCGCTTCCCCACTTTTTCTGAGGCTTGCAGATAAAGGGAACCTGTCACCAGCAAAAAAGTTTTAACCTGCAAATATGAGGTTAATCTGCAGGTTAATAGCGTTACTAACCTGACCGGTGCCTGCACTTATCTGAATGCTGCAGGGAGAAAATTAACTTTATTCTCCTTGGCAGCATTCGGTTTCAGTAATGGGGGCGGCACCTCTGCGGGTTAAGTCACTGCTCTGAGTATAAAGAGCACAGGCTGTAACCGTACCCCCCCAGCCCTGACTGACAGCCAACCCCAATGTAGAGTCAGCGTCAAAGTCTCACCCCCTATAATTGTTACACATGATTATCTGTAATATTCTTTAAAAAAATGTTTCTTTGGGTTGTATTTAAAGAGTGCCTCAATGTCAGTCCTTGAACACTTAATAGCCGTTAATATAGGATTTGAGTAGTTTTAATACAGAGCAGCAATAAGGGCCCCACCATGAGTTCACCGCAGTTCAAATACACTGCTATGAAATTCTCCTAGTGAACCGTGGTGAACTTTCACTTTCTCACGGTGCTAGCGGAGATCTTACTGAGCTCACTGCAGTTCAGCCCGGCTGGAAATGCAGCCTCAGTGACATGCGGTAACCTCGATGACGTCACCTCTAGTCACTGATGCTGTACTCGCAGCAGCTGATTCATCAGTGGTTCTCAGCCTGGACGGTCGCATCTTGGCGCCGTCCAGGCTGAGAACTATTTATCCCCCACACATAGATTACGGCGTGGGACAGAACGACAGACAGGTGAGGGATATTGTTGTTTTTTATTTTTGTTTTATTACAGGAGACGAGGGATTCAGTGGAATTAGGTGTGAGGTGAGTATAACTGTGTTTGTTATTCTTAAGTAAAAATGGAAAACTGTGTTTTGTTTTATTTCAAATAAAATACGTTATTCTGGCTGTGTCTTTATCTACAATACAACTATTGGATTAGTAATGGAGAGGTGTCAAAAATGGAGGACCACACACCATTTTTTAAAATTATTTATTTAAATAATTTAAAATATCAGAGTGAGGATCCCTCTATTCTTGATAACCAGCCTTGCTGAAGCTGACAGCTGAGGATTGCAGCCCACAGCTGTGAGTTTTGCCTGGCTGGTTATCAAAAATACAGAGGAACCCATGCCGTTTTTTTTTAAATTATTTATTTTTAGCACCAGCATTGGCTGATGAATACTCCCATCAGCCGCTGCCTCCTCTCACTGTTATTAGCGGCAGCAGATGTCGGCTGATGGCAGCAGTACTCCCATTAGCCGACACCAGTGACCGGAGCTAAACTTTATAACTCTGATCACAGTTGCACGCTCACACTGTCTTTTGACAGCATGGGAGCCACGGCTATCTGAACAGTGGTGATGATTTTACCGCTGATCAGAAGCGGTGTTTGCTGTGCTGTTGTGCACATGACAGCATGGCAAACGCTAGTTGTTGGACCCCCATTCAAATGAATGGGTCCTGGTTCGGGTCCGGGTACTGTTTTGGTACCCAAACTCGAACTTTTTGTTACTGTTCAGCTGAACTCGCCGCACCATAACATCCAGGTGTCTGTCCATCTCTACTCCTGTTCCTTGGTTCACCGGCAAACCCAGACATACGCATCAGTACACCAGGTGCCAAAGTGATATAAGCTCTGAAAATCCTCATGTTTGATCACCAATTTTGTTTAACTATGACAGAGTTAAAAAATCTCAGTCACTTTTGTACTTTTAGGGTATGGCTCCACGTTCAGGATGGCAGGCGTTTTGGATGGAGCGGAAATCCCACTCTGCCCAAAGCCCCGCCCCCTTCTGAATACGCAGTGAATCCGGATGTGTTCATTGAACACATCCGGAATCACTGCAGCCCTACATAGGACTGTGTTATTTACCTTGCGGTGACGGAGCGTCGCCACAAGGTAAAAGGACATGCTGCGATCTGAAAAGACGCACCACATGTCAGTTTATGCAGGTCTGACGCCTGCGTGTTTTAATGCATAGTGGAGACGAGATTTCATGAAATCCCCTCCACTATGCTGTAACATCTGGATGCTGCGTGTTTGACGCTGCGGCTGTACACAGCGTCAAACACGCAGCGTTTACTGACCGTGGAAACATACCCTTACTGTCTGCTTATACTTGAATGCTTGGTACCTCTGGCAGATCCCAGCCACATTGCAACAAAATGACTTGACATTATTGAAAGAATTCATAGCATACAATGAAATCAACGCGCCTGTTCCTGAGCAGTAATAAAAAACTTTCAACAGACACCTGTTGTACCTTAGCGAGATTATGGTGGGTCTGGATTTTTTTGACAGTGAGGTTCCAATCGCAGAAAAGGTTGAGATGGAACTGTCTCTGCGGAAGGAAGGCAATGATGTCTGCTCACATTGTGTGTAGCTTGCCGCAGACCTTGTGTCACACAAGAAGCTTCATCACTTCATGTCGTCCAACACAAAAAAACTATTCCTTGCTCTGGAAATAAACCAAGATTTTCTTTATCAAGATCCTTGTCTGTGGCACACTAATGCAAGTTACATCCATGCATCCTCAAAAGTCACTGGATTGAAAACCGTGAATGATGCCGCCGAACCCTCCATTGCACTCATGAGTACTTTCAATTTGAGGACTCAAGAAGACCGGAAGCATCGCCATAACTATCGTGAACCAAATAAATTGCGTTTTGTTAAAAAAAGTGAAACCGTGAAACTTCTGTAAAACGGTACTTGAGCCACCAGTAAGCAATGTTACTAAAGTTTGTATTTTGTACAATCACACCAAAGGGAATTTTTACCAGAGGGGAGACCTAAAAATTTGCACAAATTTTTTTTGACTGTTACCCTAATATATACATACAGCATATCCAGTAGTATGTTATATACTTTTCCATGGTACAAGTGTGTCCTGAGTTTACGAATGGTAGATTGCATTGAATTATGCGACTGTAATGTATGTAGTACAGTTCATATAGCGTCTTGTGCTTGGGTGCGATGAAAATACATGAGACACAGGTTTGATATAGAAAGTCTTGTATTACTTCATACAAGTTGGCAAAAATAGTCACACAGTTTGCAGACACAGAAGCAGGAGACACAGCAGGCCAGAGTAATCTAAGCTCAGCAATCACTCTCCACAACAGGTTCAGGATCTTCTTCTCTGTTACCGTAAGTCCATGCAAACGTGGGTCTTTCAAAGAGCAGGGTTCAGAGTCCACAAGTGCTTCAGAGTTCCTCAGTAGGAATAGCTGGAGTACAAGGTCCAAGGCTTTAGGAGTCAGGTCACAGGTTCACTGCAGGCTAGATTCTGAAGCACTGATTGCTCAGCTGTGGCTGCTTAAGAAGCAAAAGGAGAGAATCAGGGCGGGAACATGCAAGCTGGAAACTCCATTTTGACTGAGGGCAAGATAGCTGCAGCAAGACAGAAAGTAAAATGGCTGACAAACACACTGAGTTTCAGGAACATGTACACAGAACCTTACATTACTCCCCCCTTAGGGACAACCTCCGGATGACCTCAGGCCAGGCTTGTGTGGGTACCTCTGATGAAACTGACGGAGCAAGCGAGGAGCATTAACGTTATTGACTGGTTCCCATGAGTTGTCCTCCACTGGGTAGCCCTGCCATTTAATCAGATATTGTAACTGATTTCTATACAACCTGGAATCTAAAATCCTTTCCACCACAAATTCTTCCTGACCATCGACTAGCACTGGGTCAGGGCAAGGAGAAGAACGTCCAGGAAACGTATTGGGTGTCGCAGCCTTTAGTAGGGATACATGAAAGACAGGGTGAATTCTCATAGTTCTGGGCAGTTGAAGACGACAAGCAACGGCACTTATAATTTTACTGATTTTATAGGGTCCAATGTACTTATGTCCCAACTTAGACGATGGAATCCTTAACTTAAGATTTCTGGTTGACAGCCAGACCAAGTCTCCTACCTTGAAAGCTGGTGCAGGTTTACGAAATTTATCTGCTGCTTTCTTGTACCTTTCCTGAGCCGATTCCAGATTCTCCTTTAGAAGATCCATATTCTTTTGTAAAGACGTGATTCTTTCAGCCACTGCTGGTAAAGGCGTTTCTATGGGAAATCGTGGTAGAATGTTAGGATGATAACCTAGATTAGAGTAAAAAGGAGACTGCTTAGTGGAGGCACTCTGAGAGTTGTTATACGAGAACTCAGCTAATGGAAGTAGATCCACCCAATCATCCTGTAGGTGGCAGATAAAGCAGCGGAGATACTGCTCCAGGGTTTGATTGGTTTGTTCGGTCTGTCCATTAGTCTGGGGATGAAAAGCAGAAGAAAGGTTTACTTTAATGTCCAATGCTGCACAGAAATTTTGCCAAAACCTAGAAGTGAATTGCACCCCTCGATCCGAAATAACCTCATCCGGTACTCCATGTAAGCGAAACACATCTTTAATCATCAAATCTGATGTCTGTTTTGCAGTGGGTAAGCCAACACAAGGGATAAAATGAGCTGCCTTTGTTAGACGGTCAACCACCACTAGAATGGTGTTCTTCCCTTGAGAGGTTGGTAACTCCACAATGAAGTCCATAGAAATGGATCCCCACGGGCGGGACGGGGTGGGAAGAGGCTGTAACAGACCAGTTGGTGAGGAGCGAGGTGTTTTGCATCTTGCACAGACTTCACATGAAGTGACATAGTTTAAAACATCCTTCCTGCAAGTGGGCCACCAAAAGAAACGAGAGAGAAATTCCTGTGTCTTTAGAATTCCTCTATGCCCAGCTATCTTGGAATCGTGAATGAGTTGCAATACTCTCAATCTGACTGTTTCAGGAATATACAGGCGTTGTCCCTGAATCCACACACCATTCTTAAAGACAAGACTTACATCCCTTGGGGGTTGTGCCAAAAAGGAATCCGCATGGTATGCTTCCTTGATGTCCTTAAGTAGGTCTTGATTATGAATTACTCCTAGGAATCTAGAGTCAGGAAGAATAGTCTTAGGAGGAGTAATTGGACGTGTCTCTGCTGAGTAAATCCTAGAGAGTGCATCAGCCTTTCCATTGCGCGATCCTGGTCTATAAGAAATGATAAAATTAAATTGGTTTAAGAAAAGATACCAGCGAGCCTGGCGAGGAGTCAGGCACTTAGCCGACCTGATAAACTCAAGGTTACGATGATCTGTCAGGACGACTATTTGCTGTGCAGCTCCCTGAAGAAGGTGTCTCCATTCTTTGAAGGCGGCAATAATGGCCAACAACTCTCTATTGCCCACATCGTAGTTCCTCTCAGCCGAAGACAACTGCTGGGAAAAGAAGGCACAGGGATGCAAGACATTCTTCTCACCTGTTCTCTGAGAGAGTATAGCTCCAACGGCACAGTCTGAAGCATCCACCTCTATTATGAAGGCAAGCTCGGGGTTGGGATGTACTAGAATAGGTGCAGTGGTAAATTTATCTTTTAGACGGGAAAATGCTTCCTGGGCTTGGGGAGTCCAGGAGAACATAGACTCTTTCCGGGTAAGTTGGGTGATAGGTGACACTACCTCAGAGAAATTTCTAATGAAACGTCTATAGAAGTTGGCAAACCCGATGAAGCGCTGTACCTCCTTCACATTTCTAGGACTTGGACAATTGTCAAGATCCCGTCTGGGTTGGAGCCGATGTTACTGCAAACACTAGGGGAAGCAGAGGCAGGTAGCGTAGTCAGATGGCAGCCGGAGGTCGGTACACAGGAGAGCAGTGTTTGTAGCAATGGATCAGGCGGATAACGTAGTCAGGTGGCAGCCGGAGGTCGGTACACAGGAAAGGCAGTTCGGTAACAGAGGAGCAGGCAGATAACGTAGTCAGGTGGCAGCCGGAGGTCGGTACACAGGAGAGCAGTGTTTGTAGCAATGGATCAGGCGGAGAGCGTAGTCAGAAGGCAGGCCGAGGTCGGTTCACAGGAGAGCAGTGTTTGCAGCAATGGATCAGGCGGAGAGCGTAGTCAGAAGGCAGGCCGAGGTCGGTTCACAGGAGAGCAGTGTTTGTAGCAATGGATCAGCAGGAAACGCTTGACTAAAGGCTTGGAGCTCAATAATCTCGCAATGACACACCCACAGGGCCAGGTTTATATAGGGTGTGTAATTGGCAATCAGAGGCCCAATCAAAAGAGCACTAGGTGTAGCCAATCAGGAAGAACAGTCAATGGTATCTGGGTTCAGCAAGGAACTTTGCAGCCAGCAGAATAGCTCAGATGGTAGAGCTGCTGGCCAGTGGACAAGAGGTACTGGGTTCGACTCCTGACACCAATCCTTGATGGCTTGGGTTTTGCTTCCATCCATACTAATTCCTTGTGTAGACAGTACATACCCCAGAAATTGAATTTCGGTCCTATGGAATTCACACTTTTCAAGTTTGATGTAAAGATGATTTTGTCTTAGACGTTCCAAGACCATTCTCACATGTCCATGATGTTCCTCTGTGGAGTTAGAAAAAATTAGAATATCATCCAAATAAATTACCACGAATGTATCTAGGAGATCCCTGAAGATGTCATTCACCAAGTGTTGGAAAGTGGCTGGGGCGGTACTCAGACCAAAAGGCATAACTAGATATTCAAAGTGTCCATAGCGTGACCTGAATGCAGTCTTCCATTCATCCCCAGGTCTAATACGGACTAAGTTATAGGCCCCACGAAGATCTAGTTTAGAGAAAATTTTGGCATGTCGCACTCTCTCCAATAACTCAGGGATTAAAGGCAATGGATAACGGTTTCTAATAGTAACCTTATTGAGTTCCCTATAGTCTACGCATGGTCTCAGAGATCCATCTTTCTTCTTTACAAAGAAGATGGGTGCACCTGCAGGAGATGAAGAGGGGCGTATGAAGCCCTTGGCTAGATTTTCGTCTATGTAATCCTTTAAAGCCTTTAGCTCGGGCCCCGCCAGGGGGTAGATCTTACCAAAAGGTATCTCTGCTCCAGGCAATAATTCAATTGGACAATCATATGGACGGTGAGGAGGAAGCTGGTCAGCGTTCTTCTTGTCACATAAATCCACATAGTCCTGGTATACAGCTGGTAGTTCAGGGACTGACATGGTTCCTTTAGGAACAGAGCAAGCTGAAACTTTTGGACTCATCTGTTTCTCTGGAAAGTGTAATTCCTTGGTCTCCCAGTTAATGGTAGGATTCTGAGCCTGCAGCCATGGTAGCCCTAGAATAATGGGAAAGTGGGGAGAAGAGATAAGCATAAAGGACAGTTTCTCTTGATGATCTTTACCCATAAGAACCCTCAAAGGCTCTGTTTCCTGATCCACTGGTCCAGAGGTCAGCAGGGAGCCATCCACAGTTTCCATCTGTACTGGAGTAGCCTTCTTCACTGAACGTATCCCCTGTTTCAGAGCAAAGGAGACATCCATAAAATTTCCACTTGCCCCTGAGTCGATCATAGCAGAGCTAGACACCCAAGCTGAGTCAACCCAGAGTTTGATGGAAAGAAAGCAATGAGAATTGTTTTTCTTACAACTCAGCTGGGACACCGCTGAGGAAACTTGAAAAATGGCAGCGTTTACACAGTCAACGTCCTCAGAGGTAACGGAGTTTAAGTCCGAGAAATCAAGATCTGTTGCTGCAGATCTCTCTGGAGCCTGAGGCTCGGACCTGACAGATCCCCTCTCGCAACACTCACAATGAATGAGTGCTGCAGTAGTCTTACGAGAACGGCTGGGGCAGTTTATAATGAAGTGCCCTGACTTACCACAATAGAAACATAGATTTTCCTTAAAACGATGTTCCTTGCGTGCATCACTAACCCGTCGTTGTAAAGAGTCTACCTGCATGGGTTCAGGTTCAGGTTCCCGTGTAATCCTACTCAAAGGTTCCTTAGCTGGAGAGGAAGGTAGGAAAAGGTTAGTGCGATTGCTTTCGAACCATCTCTCTTGCCTGCGTTCAGTCAGACGAGTATCAATACGGATGCAGTAGTTAATAAAGTCACCTAACGCAGTGGGAGGGTCGGCACGAGCAAGTTCATCCTTAATCAGTGGAGATAACCCCTTTCGAAAAATAGATTTTTTGGCGGAACTGTCCCAGGTGGTATCAAGGGCCCATCTCCTGAAATCCAAGGCATATTCAGCTACCGAGTGCTTACCTTGGCGCAAAGCTAACATGGCTGCTTCAGCTGTTGCACCTCGATTGGGGTCATCAAACACCTGCCCCATGGCTGAAATAAAAGCATCAAGGTGATTCAAACAATCATCCTCAGTCTCAATCAGAGGGTTTGCCCACATCAAAGCCTTGTTGGTAAGCAACATAATTATAGTAAGCACCTTAGATCGTTCAGTGGGAAATTGTGAAGCATGTGCAGAAAAAAAAAGATTGCATTGATTAATAAATCCCCTGAATTTCTCACGTTCACCGCCAAAACGAAAAGGGGGCAACTTGGGAATCCCAGAACTCGGGGCTACGGCAGGAGCCTGGACTCGCTCTTCTAGAACCTCAATCCTGGCTCTCAAATCCTGGGCAGTCTGTCCAAACACTTGCAAATTGTGATTAGTGAGGTCCTGTAGGCTTGAAAAACGGGTCTTTATATTCTGCAAATCTGCAAGGATATTATCAGTCACTCCGCAAAGTTCCTTTATGCGGGCCTCCATTTTCCAGATCTTTTAAGACAGGAGTACTGGAAGAAGAGGAGAGGAGAAAAAAAAAAAAACAATAGTGTTTACCTGTGGTAACACTGCAGAGAGAAAAAAATTAAGGGAACTGCTCACCTGGAATGGTTGTGAGAAGTCACAACCACTATCATCACAGAAAGTTCACCCGGACATCTGATATCCACAGTTACAGCAGACAAAAAAGAGAAAAGAGAAAAAAAAAAACAATAGTGTTTACCTGTGGTAAAACTGCAGAAAAAAAAAACACTTAATGGAATTGCTCACCTGGAATGGTTGTGAGAAGTCACAACCACTGTCATCACAGAAAGTACAACCGGACATCCGATATCCACAGTTACAGCAGACACAGCCTTTCCAGACCCAGCAGACACTAACGTTTTGGCTTCAGAATCTTGTAATGTATGTAGTACAGTTCATATAGCGTCTTGTGCTTGGGTGCGATGAAAATACATGAGACACAGGTTTGATATAGAAAGTCTTGTATTACTTCATACAAGTTGGCAAAAATAGTCACACAGTTTGCAGACACAGAAGCAGGAGACACAGCAGGCCAGAGTAATCTAAGCTCAGCAATCACTCTCCACAACAGGTTCAGGATCTTCTTCTCTGTTACCGTAAGTCCATGCAAACGTGGGTCTTTCAAAGAGCAGGGTTCAGAGTCCACAAGTGCTTCAGAGTTCCTCAGTAGGAATAGCTGGAGTACAAGGTCCAAGGCTTTAGGAGTCAGGTCACAGGTTCACTGCAGGCTGGATTCTGAAGCACTGATTGCTCAGCTGTGGCTGCTTAAGAAGCAAAAGGAGAGAATCAGGGCGGGAACATGCAAGCTGGAAACTCCATTTTGACTGAGGGCAAGATAGCTGCAGCAAGACAGAAAGTAAAATGGCTGACGAACACACTGAGTTTCAGGAACATGTACACAGAACCTTACAGCGACTGTACCATTCATCTGATTGGGATCTGGTGTTTTGAGTGCAAGAAATTTCTACAACAAATGTACTGCTTGCGAGTCCTAATCGGACTTTGTGGGCCCTGACGATCCATTGTTGTTAGCAACCAATTCAGATCTTTTCATTCTCATGGTCTCTTTTGCCTGTCTGACATCCGAGCAGTGTGATCACAGCCTACAGAAAGTCCACATGCCAAGGTGATTGATTGACATGAAGATAAAGAGGAGGAGATGTAGTGGAGGGGCAGTAGGCTAAATACATTAACCATGGAGCAGGACTGTGAGGACAAACAGGACCAGAAGAAATCCATGTCCTGGCAGCAACAAGTGAATTTACATCTAGGGCAATATTCTAGAAATGACCCTCATAAATTCTGTGAACTCCTTCTGTGTGAAACCAGTATCTAACAAACCAGAGTCTGGCAACTGGCACTGTCTTGATAAGATATTCCGAACAAGTCAAACTTTCTCACAAAATGTTCTCATTCCTGACTGGCACTCGAGTGCATTGCTGAGGATGAATCAGAGTCTAATTCTTCCATGTGAACATGTGATGACTGGGTTACTCCAGGCTCCAGCCAAATCTTACGGCATCATCAAGCCAGTTGTGGGAATTTGCTTCTTCTCCTGTATCTTAGATACTTTTTTAATAAACTTATCTTGTCCCACAGACCCAGCACTTTAATGGAATTATTATATAAAGCATCATAGCTATGCCGTGCCAAGAATCCACACATTTTCCATGTGAACCAGTAAGAAATTGACATTAAACCTCATGCTGGACTTCTGGACTTGTTTTCGTATTTGTTGATCTGATTATTGAAAGTGACTATTAATGGAATAATAGATACTTGACATTTTTATATAAGGTCCTATGATGCCCAAATGTTTGTCCAGGAGCTTCACAAGACAGGTGTAAGGCTTCATTCAGATGTCAGCTTTTCTCATACAAGTTCTAGCCTTGCTTTTCACAAATAGACCCTATGGGGCTGGTCACATGTCTATGCATTTTTGAGGACTAAGTGGTCTTCACCAAAACATGAAGATGTCCAAGTTTGATCCGAGATATGGACCAGACTTGTCAATTCAAAAAATCAGACAGCTCTTGGAGGCCATCCTATCACCAACCATTTTCATTGACTGTCTAATAGAAGTATGAGAAACCCCTGTAATTTTTTTTTTTTGCATACGTGAAAAACTGATGAGACTCTGATGTTAAAAACTGAAACACTTACCAAATACTGATAAAATTATAAATTTATGGGTAATACCGATATGTATTAAGGCAGACAAGTCAGGAGCTCAAATGTTCTCTTTAAAACTCATTTCACACTGGTCACAATGGTTTTGTGGTTAGCGTTTCAATACAGCAATCACTTTGAATTGCAGGCTACCGTGACCCTTTTATATATTTAACATGAAGTACATTAAAGAAAACCAGACAGGTCCCCCATACCCTTCAGCCCACCAGCATTTTTTTTATATTCCTTGTTAAATACCCTGCCTAACCTGCCTTTATAGTGTTTGACACCTATACACATTGCGTTAGATGTGGAAAAAATGCTGTTAAAAAACGCACATGCGTTTTTAGTGCATTTTGCGGTGGAAATGCACTGGAAATTCACGTAATCCCTACATGACTGTGCCAATAAAGGCTTGTCAAAGCCAAATGCAAGGAAGTATCAAAAACAAAGCAGCTTTATTTAAAACATGACAAGAGACACAAGAGTGCGATAAAAACACATGTGAAACAAGAACCCAATGAAAAAACGCAAGTAACCTAATTTACCCAATAGGTGCAGAAAATCTGTGACATCGGAAATTCATCTAAGGCCGGCGTCACACTAAGTAGTAATACGGACGAGTGAGAGGCGTGAAAACCACGCATTACACACGGACCAATATTTCTCTATGCGGTAGCTCTGATCATGCGTATTTTTCTCGGCCGTATCTTACGGTGCGAGACACCCGCAGCATGCTGCGATTGTACGCGTATTATGCCCGTTGTACGCCAATGAAAGTTTATGGGTGCGAGAAAACAACGGATTACACATGGACCAGACGTGTGACTTGCGAGAAATACGCAAGACTTCTGCAGCTCACAGGAAATGGTGCAACACATGCAGAAGGAAGCTGACACATGCAAATTAGCTCAAAAAGAGAGCCAGACATCCCGGAAGGACGCCTCCACTGAGTCAGCCATGATGTCTACGCTCATCAATGTGGACATGTTGAGACTCTTGCTGCAGGAGAGGGCCGAAATGTGCCACAAAAGAGATGCACATTTCGCGGAACGCAAGGAAAGAGGCGGCATGGAGGTGCATCTGTGGGCAGATGTTTCCCCACTTTGGCGACAGCCCACGCGAAGAACAGCAGCGAATGAATAAGTTACATGCCTTTTTTACAATCTTCTTAACGGTCACAGCGTAGTTCTAGCGCAGAATTAGCCCCCCATTTTTTTTCTTTCATTTATCCGCCAAATTTTTATTATAGTCACATCCTACTAGACCCCCATAACTAAATAATGTGTCTGTAGAATAATTATGCTTTGTCCAGCTAGCTAAATGATTACATTATATGTCTCATTGCAGTGGATGATGTTATGAGAAGATGGAGAAGCAGCCGCGACCAATACAGGCGCCAACACCAGCAGAGGGCCACGAGCGGGTCAGCAGCACCCAGAAAGCGAAACTACGTTTACTTTGACAGGCTGGGTTTTCTTGCACCTATTCTGGATCTCAAACCGTAAGTACATACATCACACCACATAGCACATATGCAGTTTAGGCTCACCTCTCAAACATGTTCTAATCCCCTTTCATTTCCCAACAGATCTGATGAACCTCCTGCATGGGCGCCTACACCTCTACCCATTCCCCCACAGAAACAACGTTGGCAACAACAGGGTCAAATGGCTGCCTATAATCCGACTTCCCAATATGACCACTTGTACAGATCCAGTGTTGCAGGCTGGTCCCAACCTGGATGTGTTCAAAATGGTCATATTGGGGGGTATGATTCTCGTGAGTATCATCTTACACAGGAATATAATCTCCCTTATCTGTATGGCAATGTGCCCACACACCAACCTGACTGTGGCCAGATGTTAGCTCAGGGGCCTGAAAATCTAACCCAACTGGGTGATGGTCAAGGTGGTGATCCAAGCCAACCACAAAGAGATGCTGGGAACCCACAAACCCCACCACCCACATACCACCAGCTGTGATTTTGTATGTAACTTATATTTTAGGATGTAAAAACCAGTTAGTAATGGTGTTAAATTTACTTTAACCTCCTATTGTGTCTAAGACATTAGCAGTAATATAGATGCCTGTTAACAACATATGCTAGCAATATGCTGTTCACTAGGCATAGTAAACCTATATTATTTTCATTATCTGCTCCTATTGCGAGAAATGTTAGTTCTTTGTGATCATCTATTTTAACAACATGTTGTGTAACGCATATTTGCACTAATCTGAATGGCTATAAATACCATATGGTACTTAGCTGGTGGTATATGGGATATGGGAAAATATTATTATTTCGTTAGATATTATAATTTCTACCAATGTTTATTATTTTGTCCCCATCCCAGTTAAAAATTGTTGGCTAATGCATCATTGCATTAGTCTAGTCTTACAACCTAACCATATGGGGCAGATATGGTGCTCACTAGTGGTAGTGAAAGTTGGTTATTTGTTTACATTAAATTTCACTCCATGTTGGCTACTGCATATTGGAAGTAGTATAATCTTGTCAAACAAACATATGGGTAACATATGTTCTTCAATATACATAGTGAACGGTTGTATTTGTTGTACATTTAATTTGACTACCAGTTGTTAAATGCATCTTTGCACTTGTGTGATGGGATCAATCAAACATATGGGTCACATTTGATCAGCACTACCCATAGTGACTATAGGTTTTTGCCTTTATATACTATGATGTATGGAGCAATTTGGAATGTTGTCATGCCTTATTTTGGTTCTTGTGTAAGAATGCACACTTACACTATTGTGCTGTTAATACACATACCATATGAAGCTATTATGGTAGTCATTACCTCAAGTGCCAGTTAGCACATATAAATATCTATTTTATAAAACGTTTTGACTCTTTTTTCATAAGTTCATAGAATTTATAGAATGGTAGAGTTGGAAGGGACCTCCTGGGCCTTCTGGTCCAACCCCCTGCTCAAAGCAGGATTCTCTAAATCATCCCAGACAGATGTCTATCCAGCCTCTGTTTGAAGACTTCCATTGAAGGAGCACTCACCACCTCTCGAGGCAGCCTGTTCCACTCATTGATCACCCTAACTGTCAAAAAGTTTTTTCTAATATCTAATCTGTGTCTCCTCCCATTCAGTTTCATCCCATTGCTTCTAGTCTTTCCTTGTGCAAATGAGAATAAAGATGATCCTTCTACAAGTTGTTTGTACTCAGCCACCAACACATGTGTTATGACCATTAACACCAGACAGAGACTATGATAATATGGGAAGTTGCATTGGTCATCAAATCCCCTGGCAATCCTCTTCCACTCTTCCATCTTTGGCTCAGCCATCACCAGTTGATGAAGTCTGTAACACAGTTGTGAGCAGGTATCACGAACAATGGCAGAGATGTTGGACGTCACAATCCAAAAATGCTGATGGAGTGCGGAATAGGATATGCCAGTAGTGAAGAACTTACAAGTAACCCAATGTACAGAGAACAATCAATGCACATGCACAAAGGTTTAACAAACACACTATACATAACCCTTACATGACTGAATGTCAAAACAATCTTAAGTTACATGTAGGCCAAGTACCATTTTCCTCTAATGTAAATATTCACATCATTATTCAGGTATTTCAAGGTCATCTATGGCCTATATTATTAGGATATTTCTGCAACAGCCATAAGGGTAAATGGAAACTAGTGGTAAAACACATCATCAATAGACAGTATGTAGGTCATAAATCCAGACGGTTGCGTAAGGATAAGTCGCTCCTGTGCAGAGATAGCTTTCCGCATCCTGGTAGGTGATCCCTGGCCGCACAATCTCCCACAAAACCTCAAATTTGGGAATGGTCATCAGACAAAACTGGACAAAATAATATGGAAGATTCTGCAGACATGCATACAGCCGGTGAAAATGTGCTTTATTGAGTCGTTGCCTCAAGTGCGGAAAAGCCCACATTTGCCTCCTCCTTCACGGATCAATGATCACTGTGTAAGGCTGGCCAAAGCGGCAGCACAAAACACAGTTGGACAACACTTCATCAGTTTGAGAGAACTGAAGAGTGTCAGACATGTTGGCAAACAAGCAGCAGCCCTCCAACACAAGCAGACCTCAAAAATGGCAAGATTTGGGTTGTAACCAGATGCAGACCCAATAAATAGCCTTGCTGATGATGATTTGAATGAGTTTCAGGCCTAAAAACCGTTAAATGTCCATTTTGCAAGGCAACGAGAAAAAAACGCTATACGGATGCCATACGGATTGCATACGGATGCTTACATGTTTTACACCCTGAAAACGCATGAAATACGGATTGTTGTGCCTGCAACATTTTGCCGTAATACGGCCGTACAATACGGTCCGTATTTTTGTACGGTGAGTGTGTCCCCGGCCTATTGCGCATCAAGGGAATATGGGCTAAGATAAATGTCTCCATTTCCACTATTATGGATTGGCATCCGCTTATCCACAATACACAGCATCCAGCTAAATAATCCTCTGGCCCCACTTCTATAGGATAAATATTCAACCATATCGTAAGACAGTGAGTATTGCTTTATTAGGTCCAATTAATTTTACATAGATAAAGTAGAATGTTAAGATACTTTAAAAATCCATAATAAAGCACGCCTTGTGTAACTTGCCTAACACAGGATTTCTCCCATCTGTTTTTTTTTATAAATGGGACATTATCATATGGCCACAATATTATTATGGAGGCTGAGTAATATTAAAATAGAAATTCCCTATCAGTAATAATAAAAATCTTATTTTCTCTATCCTTTCATTTACCTGCCTTGTAGAAACATGAATATAGTATCCCTTTTATAGTCCGGTCTCTTGCACATCAGGTCGAGCTGATTGGCCTGTATTTGGCTAGCACATACCGGTAACAGGAAATACTGATAGACATATATAGACTTTCCACAGATGTTTGCATTTATCTTCTCCACTCCATCGAGAAAAGATTGTCTGTTATGGATTGTAGCAGTTACTATGACCACAGTTATCTGCGATTTGCTGAATATCACACTGTATATATATCATATCACATATTCCTATGTTGGTAGATGGAAGAGGGCCCTTGTGCAAGAGCAATATATGGGCTCTTTGTAGGCCAATAGTTCATGATTATGAACAATTTTGCAATTTTTGAAGGTAGAAATGGGCCCCCGAGTGCACAGGATGCACCGATGATATGTTCGTCCCGGTGTGTATATATATATAAAAAACTTCCTTCTCACCCCCACTGGGTGGTCTTTGTTGCCATTTCTCATTCTCAGGTCCTCTACCAGAGGCCTGGGAATTTGAGGGTTCTGCGCAGGATCCTAGCTGTTCCCAGCATTGCGCTTTTCTGGACAGAGAACTCAGATGTTTCTCCTGGGATCTGTTGTAGCCATTCTTTCAACTTAGCGGTCACTGCTCCAAGTGCTCCTATCACCACTGGAATCACTGTTGCCTTTACCTTCCACATCTTCTCCAGTTCTCCTTTGGGGCCCCTTTGGTATTTCTCCAACTTCTCATATTCCTTCTTTCTGATGTTGCTGTCACTTGGCACTGCCACATCTATTATCATTGCAGTCTTCTGATCCTTGTCTACTATGACAATGTCTGGTTGGTTAGCCAACACCTGCTTATCAGTCTGGATCTATAAGTCCCACAGGATTTTAACACTTTCATTCTCCACCACTTTTTCTGGGGTCTCCCACCTGGACTTAGGGGGACTTAGCCCATATGCTGTGCAGATGTTCCGGTATACAATTCCCGCTACTTGGTTGTGACATTCAGTATACGCTGTTTCTGCTTGCATTTTGCATCCTGCCACTATGTGTTGGACGGTTTCTGAGGTTGTTTTGCATAGTCTGCACCTTGGGTTTGTCTTATGTGGTAGATTCCTGCTTCTATGGATCTGGTACTTAGTGCTTGCTCTTGTACCGCTATGATTAGTGCCTCGGTGCTGTCTTGGAGTCCAGCTTCTCCAGCCATTGGTAGGATTTCACCATGCCAGCCAGCTCCATTATCTGTCGATGGTACATCCCATGCAGAGGCTTGTCTTGCCATGGTGCTTCATGTTCCTGTTATATATATATTTGTTTATATTTATTTTTTATTTATTTTTTTAGAAAGCGATGCAGTCTACTGCTTTAGTATCCAATGATTTTAGCCCATTTTGATCCTAAAGGGTTAATATCCCAGTTCGTCTTGATAACGCCCTAGCTCCTATTACACATATCTCCCAATGCAATTCATTGCACATTTAATTTGGTCTGCTCTGAAGCATTTCACACCATTGTTACCAATCCCACTGATCCAATATCTTCCCTTTGATACATTTGGCACGGGTAACATGCCCTTATGCGCTGAGCTGGAGCACACTTCATACGAGGCTCATATTTGGTGCGAAGGATTGGAAACAGGATATACAAAGCAATCCCAACGAAAGAAGATTTCATTTTAGGTCTTAACACTTTCTAGTCTGCTCCTGGACTCCATCCCCGGGGTCACTCCCACACATGGGCACGGGATGCAAAAGTTTGCAAGTCAACGTATGATTGCCAAGAGACAGGAGTCTATGCTTACTGGGTACAATGCCAACGACATTTTTGGCTAGCGAATGCGGATTAGGCTCTGCATGGGCTGAGCTGGGGAATACCAACCATGGCTCCGTAGATGGCTCCGTAGACAACAACCGCAGAAGTCTTCTATATATATATATATATATATATATATAATGCACTAACTTTCAGAAATAAGTGAAAACTAATGTCTTCTTTGTACATGTCCATAAATCGTTAGAGTGAGCAGTGTTAGGGTTTTTTTCCAGTGTTTTTCATCTGGTATGCCTTTTGTGTATTAGTTTCATTGTGGGCTTTTTAGAGCTGAACAGAAGGCAGACAGACTGTCTGTTTTGTACTGCTGACTCTTTATTGAACATGTCGCGTTTGCCAAAAAAATAGCGAACCCTCTGCGTGTGTGTTTCTTCACTAATGTAGCGTTGCTATATCCCTTTATAAAGAAATATGGTCTTGGCGGCTGCTCATTAATAAGCCTTGTATGTGTATTGTACATATATTACATCTTTAAATCGTTTCCTTTTTTTTAAATTTTCTTAAATAGTATCTGTAAATTACATCTAATTGGAATCTTATCATGTTAAATGGTGTGGATTAAAGGTAAGTAACCACTTCCAATAAATATAGCCAGGCAATCTCCCTCTCCCCCAACCAAAAGATGTAAAATATGAGTTAAAAGCAAATAAAGCCAAAGCTTAGACCCCCATACAGACTACGGTAATGTGCAGGAATTCAAAAATGCCTGCTCAGAAACAATGTATGTAAACCAGAAAGCCTCAGTCCAACGCTGTCGAATAATTTGGGCAAGCAGCCAATTCTTTTGACAGGGGGACCGAGGCCAAGATTGTGGTCAATGGAGCCAGCATCGCTCTTTAAGATGATTTATTTATAAAATCATTTCTATTACTCAGCCAAGATTTCTGTCCCCTGGGGAGATTTAAACTAGACAAGACTTTTTTTTTTTCTTGCATTATACTTTTTTTTTTACTTTTTATATATCGTACGTTAGCAAAAATGTGTTTTTGTACAAAAGGTTTCTGAAAAAAATAATCACATTTCCTGGTTCATGTAATTGCATTGGCATCAAATTAACATAAAAATAAGAATTAATCAATAATATGTAGCAAATGGCACAAATATTATGCAACCCATAGCAACCGCATAGTCTTTTTATTAATAGGAAGCTGACACTTAATTTATTCCTACACATTACTGTATATTATTGAATATTCAGATGTGACAAAACTAAATATGTCATATATCTTCCTTTTGTGTACCCTAAGTTAAAATATACATTTAGTGCCATAGCAAACTACAGATATAAAGATAAGTGGTGCCAAATAATGAGCTTTGAGGCATCTGTACTTAAAGAGCATATGAAACAATTTTCTTATCTTCTATTATTAAAATTGTCCTCTTAATAAATAAGAGTGATCTAAAAATGCAAACAAGACTATTAAGATAGAAAACAAGGTCCCAGAAACTCATATGTGGCGCCCCTGAGGGTTCAGTCGCCACAGAGGTATTGCACCTCATCCAGAGGTGTGATACCCCACTCTCAAGTAAGGAGGGAGCACCACCCAGGACTCTAACAGCTGCAGCCAACACAGACTATAGCAGCCGGGCACCCTGGACGTACCCTACGGGAGGATGGTCTCATCCCAGGCTGGGTAGTAAAGAGTGCATGGGTGGGTGGAGTTAGTAAGAAGGCTGGGAAATGAAGCTTCCAGAGCAGGAAAGAGTGAGTCAGACATGAGGAGAAAGTGAAAGGAAGCAGACCTGCCGACAGGCAGCTCTGTCAGGAGGAGCTACAGAGGGGACCTGGAGCTGGTAGGAGCTCGGCCCCAGACAGAAAACGTGAGAGAAGAGAGAAACACAGAGGGAAGCTTCTGAAAGGAAAGAAGGGGTCCTAGGGGCACGGATAGTGAGTTATCCATCCGTGGGGCCCAATCCAATTGTGGAGGGACCAGGTCGCAGAAGGGACTCGAACCCTAGCCTAGTGGAGAACTTTAAGACTCAGCTAGCAAGCCGACTGCTGTGGCAACTTTAGAGGTCACAGACAACAACCACATTCATCTTCTCCAGACAGGCAGCTATATAGAATCAAGTAAACGCAGAGAAGACGTTATCCGACAGGATTCGCAGCAGCCGATCTGGGACACTGATTCTGGTGTGCTGGAAAGGAAGCAGGAGTGGGAATCAGCACAGTGAGATGGCCAGTGAAAGGAACACATTGAGAGGAGTCCTGGAAAGGTGTATCCCAATCTACCTGGGAACTTGCTGAGCCTCTCACCTGGAGGACACAGTACCAAGCGGGCACCTGTACTGCATGCACCTGAACTGTGAGTAAAGCCTTGGAAACTGCATTTGACTGTGTCCTCTCAAGTTCTTCCTGCGGCACACACTCCACTCTGCTACATCTCCCAGCACCATTACTTTCTACAACATCTTCCTGCCCTCAGACAACCGGCTTCACCTGTGGGAAGCTATTCCAACTCTGCTGCATCTCACCATCTGTCGCAGAGGATCTGCACTGCAGTGCTGGTCACCTCTGACCAGAAACCACAGGTGGCGTCACGAACACTTTACTACAAACTCTATCATCCCCTGTAAATATTCCCCCTTTTATTGGACTCCCAGGGCCACAGACCGGGTCACTGCCGCTGTGACACATCCCTTTAAGACACCGGCCCGGTACCGAGTACCCCACTGCCCTGGCGGGCGATCCACATACAGAAAAACTTAAAAAGACCCTCCTACTGATTTGCAAAAGTTTTTATTCTAATACAGTATAAAAGGCGAGGCTAAAGCATCTAATAGCGTTATAGAGAGGGGAGGGGGCAGTGGGGCCAGCCCTATCGCAGTCCCACCCACTTTCCCTACATTTCCGTGGAGGTTGGCACCCTAATATTGCGATATGGTGCCTACCATTTTACCCTATTATGCCCTAAATGTAAACACCAAAAAAGTGTGTGATAAGGTGACAATATTCGCCAAAATAAACAATAATACCAATATACTGTAAATAAAAATTTCACATCGCAAACAAAAGCCATCAATTAAATGGTTAAAGCATCAGTGGAGCACTTATGGTCACTCTTTCAAGATATATATACCATAATCCAGATCAATTTACAAAATGATTATTAGAGTAGAAGCAATATAAACTACAATATATACAGAATTACATTGATTAAATACCACCCGAAAATATGTATAAAAAAAATTGTTAATATATCAGAAAAATACTCCACTAGTACATCAAAAGCTACAATGCAATTTCTTAATGGACACCATCTTGCATAGGCCTAAATAACATCCAGAAGGTTTATAGATAACAGCATAACCACAGATTTGTGGCTGACCTCATAAATTCCCAATATAGCAATACATATGAAACAAGATGAATACAGATAGCATCATAGGTATCACCTATAGTCAAGATTCTATAGACTGACCATTAGAGACATAATGGGTATAGATAACAGCATGGTCGTCAGGTCCATATATTCACAGAGTAAATATAATGAAAATTAGCGTGTGTAACTTTAAAGTCCTGATACATGATGAACCATAATTCCCAACGTGTTTCTCCCCTCTTATTCTAGGGGTTCATCAGGGGAAAGGTTTCACATCCCGAAAAAAGGGGGACACTCGGCCACTGGATGCTTAATAATTCAATATTGCTCTCAGTGGTCCTGTATCTTTGCTCTCTGGTGTCAAATGTGCTCCATAATGTTAGATATGTGTGTGTGTGTGATCTGAAAATGCAGCATGGGAATGTAAGGGACAGCAAGATCTCCTCTGCTGTCCTGTGAACCAGTTAAAGGAACAGTTCTCTGTATCCGACAGTTTGTGTTCAAGGCTAAATAACAGCAGCAGATATTTATGTTCATCGGTCCTTCTCCCGGGATTATAATTGGGATGGTTTAATGCAAAGTAAGTGGACCCCTCTAATCTTTATTCCCAGTATTACAGCCATTTCTCCATCGAGTCCCAGGAAACATTTTTCAGCCATGAAATTGGTAATTACTAAGGGGCTTTTCCAGATAAATTACACTGTTGACTCATCCCTCAGGTAGGTCACTAATATCAGATTGGTGGGGGGCCAATGCGTTAGCACCCCTACTTATCAGCTGTAATAGCTCTTGCAGCAGATAATATTTGTAGAGATACAAATATTTATGGGGCTACACTACACAGCTCTCTCCAATATGTTATTTTGCAGTATAATTAAAGGAGTTTTCCAGCCCAGGGATGATTTTATTCATACACTGTATCAGGCCAAATCCTAACAGTATGTAACATATGCAATGTTAGGATTTGCCTTTGCGTTTCAGTTTAATCAGCCATCATGTGATCACTCATATACCATGTGCATGCTTGTCATCATGTGACACAGGCGCCGATGGGCAGGATTAGTGATGCACTTCCGGCGCGAGCATGTTAAATGCCGCTGTCAGAGATTGACAACGGCATTTAACATGTTAACAGCCGCAGGTGGATCGTGATTCCACCTGCAGTCGTTAGGAGCACGTCAGCTGTTCAAATCAGCTGACATGTGCCAGTAAAGTTGAGGGCACACTTCTGGAGCCAGCAGCAAACAGGGGGAGCCCACCTTAGACATAACTATATGTCTAAGGTGGGAAAGGGGTTAAAGCCCAGTACAAGTTTGCTGTAACACATTTATCTCTCAGTGGTTTGTTATGAGGGTGCACTGCCATCATTGTGTTTACATATAGACATAACAGGGCATTTAAACAAGCAGGTGACTCAGGACAGCGGGAGCTGTTATGCTGGGTGCTAGGGGGTTCTAATTACACAGGACTGAAAAGAGCAGCAAGTAAGAAGATGAGAAGGTGGAAGAGAGAGGTGAGCAGCTAACTGCTATGTAGAAAGCAATGGGCTGAAGAGAGCTGACTGGGATGTTAGGAGTTATCTCCTATCCTGGAATGTAAGTACCGCCCACACTGGTGTAGGCACTAGTGGTTGTGCTCTGCTGTGGAAACAAACTGTACATTATATAAGAAAAAAGCTCTCATTGCAGCAGAATGACAGCAGGAAGAAAAAGCAAGCCAATTGCAAGCTTTCCTATTTTCATGCTGTCCAACTAAATAAAGCATTTTACTAACTTGAGAAAACCCCTTTAACATTAGCATTCAGAAATGCAAAAACATTAGCTTTTCAGCATGTGACCATAAGAAAGCAAATCATATTTGAGCGATCATGTGAAGACTGATCAAACCAGAAAACAGAGCCAAATCTTAACATTGTGCATCTTATGGAAATACAGTGTGATGTAGTGCCTGCCAAAAATTAGTCCTGGTCCGAAATTTTTTTTTAATGACAATCAATTCTTTTTT
>JARQOD010000005.1:498751678-498769956 GCA_033576555.1 Oophaga sylvatica
GATGGAAAAATTGGATTAAATTCCCCAATTTAAAAATTCCCCTTATGATTTTCACATTTGAAATAGAAACAAATATAAAAATTTCTCTTAGGGAGCTTTTTTCCCCGTAATCTAAAATCTTCACCGTTGCAAAATCATCTAAAAAAAAAATGCTTATTTAAATAGTTAAAGCATATCCGATTTTTTTTTCATAGCCCTTAAAGTGGTGTTATAATCTAATTTTCTCCCCCTGTCTCATAATCCCAGTCGCTTCTTCATTGTTATTGCGGGTTTTCGGCCCCTTTCCCAAAGTTTGTGAAATCCGGACGCTTCATGTTTGCTGGGTGAAAAAAGCCAAAACTCAAGTAAGCAAAAGCTCAAGAAAAAAACAAAATGGCAAATACACTGTAATAAGTAAGTAAATAGTAATAGTACATGGAAGAAAAAAAAGGGCATTTATTTATGCTATTTTGATTAAAAAAAAAGCATTAAGCCACCCCCCCACGGCAAAGTCCCCCCAAATCGGGACCTACCAAACTTTTTTGTGTCGCGATGTATAGGTTGGGTTTTGGGGGCTCTTTTTTTGTCCGCCTGCTTTCGGTTAGTCAGGGGGGACAGTATAAATCAGATGACATAGGCCATCTGCCCCATCAAAAGAGAGGCGGAAGAGAAGCCTGCTCTGTTGAGTGATTTTAGGGGGGGGGGTCTGTGACGGCTTTGCCTGCGAGATCTGCCCCCGAACAACTTCTCCTGTAGTTTTGGGCCCCACAATAAAGCATGATGTATTTTGGGGATAAAAAACCCAGATGATAAAAACCCCCTTTTAAAAAATTGTTTTTAATTAATAAAATTTAAGAGCTTATTTAAAAAATTTTTAAAAAAAACCTTTATGCCCCTTTTAGGAAGAGCGTATTATTTTACGTAAAGAAAATTTCAATGAAGTTCCTCAAATGACCCTAATAGGCCCATTTTAATCTGTTGTCCTACCTGACTGCAGAGGTTGGCACCATAAAATTCAATATGGTGCCCCCGCTCAATGTTGGCAGTCCTTCAGAGACCCTGCATGCCCCTAATATAGAGCTATAGTACTTAGCCAACAAAAACACAACATAAATGTCACTATGATTCTACTTGTCTGTGACCGTGGGGGAGCTATATACTACAATAAGTCTGTAAGTAGCAGTCTTTTCTAATAGATATGCCAACAACGGGAGTCACAAAAAAAATCCAGAGGTCCGTGTTGCTAAAGAGGGCCTCTGCTAATTCACTGGGCACTAATAGGATTCCCTTAAAATAGCCAACCCCAGGTTTTAGATATGCCACATAAATTTAGATAAAGTGCATGTGTGCTTGTATATCAAAGTCTGGTATGCCACATCTAGTTGATAAAGGTGCATATATGTCCTATAAATGCAATTAGCATGCTATACAGCATTAGACATGGTGCATGTGTGCCCCATCATTAATTCTAGACAGATAGAAAATAATTTTGGAAAAGATCCCAATGGATCACTTTGCCGACAGTTTTCAGGGAGCTAGTACTTCCCGAAGTCCATTATTCTTCGCCCCTATGTGTTTCGCCCCATGTCTTTATCGGGGCTCATCAGGGGACCCAAGATAGGAGTATGCCATCGTAGTTGATAGGTGAGTATGGGCTGCGGGGACCTCAATTCATAAGGTTACCGTAATAGCCGTAAATGGTTTCCAGATTCGAGGAAGGACTCCAGCGGCTGGTGCGCATGTGGGTACCTGTCATTTTCGACTCGTCAGTGCTTGCATCACTACTGGCATCCGGTGCCAGCTGCACTTCCGGCGGGTGGAACGCAAATGGACACCAGCATCCTTTTTTTGCTGGATTGATTCTCCTTCCGGTAGCTGAAGCGCATATGCGTGTCACAGTCAATGTGACCTGCATGATAAAGGGCTGTATGTGTTCCATCAGACATAACAGTGTCAGTGAGAGCCCCCTCGGTATTTTAGCTTTATAACACACCAGAATAAAGCCCTATCGCCCCATCATTGCAGTGTATATATAGTAATTGATTAGCAGCAGTAAAAAACAAAGGTGGGTAAGAAAATATAATCCACCTATTACTCCAGTGATAAAGGTGCTCGAAACAACCACCGGTGCTGTTTGGCCCATGGTATAAATATAATTTATGAACATATTAAATCATATATTAGAAGAAGGCTAAATGAAGCTCAGCTGTTCAGTAGTCTTGGATAACCCCTTTAAGCCTTGGAAACTTATGAAGAAACTCATTGGTTCTATTTCATTTAACCATAGTGCATGGCTCGTACACAACTTGACTTGTTCACAGATGTCTAAACTTTACCTTGGTCTTGACTAGCTATCCTTGCCGTATCACTCTGCACTTTATTTCTACAGTACATTGGCTTGGTTGGGTGACTATGTCATGCAGCTTTATTTATATTTCCAGTCCCTTGGCCAAAATGAATAAATCGTTCCAATTGTCTCTCCTACTCCATTTAGGTTGTAAGGACCCTATACACTTAGATAAAAGTTATCAGGATCCAACGACTATATATTGTCTCTCGACTCTCCCTTGAAAGTAGATGTCAGGAAGATTCAGAGAGATCACAGGAGGACTCGGCCGTCCAGGTGTTCCTGTGTATGGAGGAGTTGGGAAGTCATTGTTTGTTCATTTATTTTAATTATTGTTACTTGTGTTATATCCCTAATTGTAAAGTTATGTTAAATATTAGGGCGCTATGTAAACAGAGAATATTATTATATAATCTACCAAACAATGGAAAATTAATAACACACTGCAAGTTAACTTTGGGATCTGAAACTCAGTTTTCTATTCTTAAGAAAGGAATGATAGGGTATTTTTTTACAAACACAAGATAATGTAACATTACATACTATTACTTTGGAATTCTAATAATGACATGTGGTTTCTGTTTTCTTAAACACTGTAATTTCATGAGTTACAGAATGTATGTGCAGAATTGAGATGTGTGTGATATAATGCAAAAGCCACGTAACAGATAACTGGAAAGTGGAACTTGATATTCTTTTCGTCCACAAAAGATATTAAACCAATGTGTTCTTTCATATTAAGAGAAAAGTTTTAGAAAAACGGATCCATGAATGTGCCTTTTTTACCCAAATGAGGTTGCTGTACATCTTCGTAATAAATTGCTTTCATAGTGAGTGTTCTTAAACTATTCTATATTTTTGGGGTATTATGTAGTTAATTTGTACTTATTATGATGAGAATGTCTTAATTTAAAAATGGCTATTAACCTTCAATAATTTTTAAGTAGAACGAAACTTGGCACTCAAATGTGAACTGGATGAGCTGTAACACGTTAAGAAAACACCTTTCAATTGAAAGTGGGTCCAGGAGCGGGTTTGCTCTGGGTTGTGAAGGGGCTGCTAAAGGCAAGAGATGAGCCATCTGTGTAGGCAAAGAAATTGCAGAGGTAGGCGCTTATGTGCTCCGGTCCGTGGTGGGAAGCAACGCAATTCAGGGAGGTCGAGCGAACGTGTTACAGCTCATCCAGCCTTCACTATGGAAATATTCTGATGAAGGTCCTGTGTTGGACCGAAAAAGTTCAAACCTGTTATGATTTGGTAGCTGAGGAGAGCAGGCAAAAAAGGAAATACACCAGAGCAGTTGGAAACTATGAGATTGCAGTACCCTGACTAACCACCACAACTAGAGGCAGCCGTGGAGCGTTCCTACGTTGGTCCTAGACGCCTCGTCGCAGCCTGAGAAACTAACTACACCTAAAGATAGAAAGAGGAAAGCTATCTGCCCGGAGAAGATCCCCAAATAACATAGAAAGCCCCCAAACATGTAATGGCGGTTAGACAAGAAGAAATACTGACACAGACAGAAAATAGTATGAGCAAACGTTGGGGCCCAAACTTACTAAATAGAAAAGGATAGGAAGGGCACTTACTGCAATCCCAAAAAACCCTGAAAAGCACCAACTCTACTAATTTCAAAAACACCTGAGATCACACGACCTCTACCACCTAAATTAGTTCTCTGGTGTAACCAAAATCAAAACAGCAGCCACTGAAAAAACTGGAAAAAGCAAATGTACAAACATCAGTGGCTGAACTGAACTGAGAGGCAAAAGCCCCCAGAGGGGACCCTGAAGGCCCCCACTGAAGTGCAGGACAAAATGCAAAAATCAAGCACAAAAACAAAAAGAAAAAAATGTCTTATCTGTTAGCAGGAGATTCAGACACGACACAGCAGGCTACCAAGGAAACAGGAATCAAGGATTGAGACCAGAACAATTGATCACCGGCAACCCTGATGGGAAGGTGACTCCCTTATATAAGACCAGTCAGTAACACCTGATTCCCAATCCTCACAATCTTCACTGGACAGTCCAGTACCGTTTGTAACCACCAGAGGGAGCTTCTGCTCAGAACTCATTTCCAGCCTATTCACAACAGTACCCCCCCTTGAGGAGGGGTCACCGAACCCTCATTTGAGCAACCAGGTCGGTCAGGATGAGTTCTATGATACGCACGGATGAGTCTCCTAGCATGGATGTCCGAAGCAAACACCCAAGAATTGTCTTCCTGACCATAACCTCTCCATTTAACCAAATACTGGAGTTTCCGTCTAGAAAAACGAGAATTCAATATTTTCTCAACCACATACTCCAGATTGCCCTCAACCAAAACAGGGTCAGGAGGCACAGTAGTAGGAACCACTGGCTCAACAAACCTCTTCAACAAGGACTTGTGGAACACGTTATGGATCTTAAATGTCCCTGGAAGAAGCAAACGAAAAGAAACAGGGTTAAGAATCTCCATGATCTTATAAGGTCCAATGAACCTAGGCTTAAATTTAGGAGATGCCACTCTCATAGGAATATTTCTTGAGGACAACCAGACCAAGTCCCCCACTTTAAACCGAGGACCATCAGTCCTATGCCGGTTAGCAAACCGCTGGGCCCTCTGCTGAGAGAGGGACAACCTCTCCACTACCTGGTCCCAAATCTGTTGCATACGCTCCACAACAGAGTCAACACCCGGGCAGACAGAAGCCTCCGTCTGTCCAGCAGAAAATCGAGGGTGAAACCCAGAATTACAGAAAAATGGAGACATCAAAGTGGCAGAGTAGCCCTATTATTAAGAGCAAACTCAGCCAAAGGCAAAAAAGAGACCCAGTCATCCTGATCAGCAGACACAAAGCATCTTAGATAAGTCTCCAATGTCTGGTTTGTTCTCTCAGTTTGACCATTGGTCTGAGGATGAAACGCCGAGGAGAAAGACAATTGAACACCAATTTTAGAACAAAAGGTCCTCCAAAATCTGGAAACAAACTGGACTCCTCTGTCAGACACAATGTTCTCAGAAATGCCGTGTAAACGAACCACGTGCTGAAGGAACAAAGGCACCAATTCAGAGGAGGAAGGCAACTTAGGTAATGGCACAAGATGTATCATCTTGGAAAACCTATCGCAAATCACCCAGATGACGGTCATTCTCTGAGAAACAGGGAGGTCGGAAATGAAATCCATAGAGATATGGGTCCATGGTCTCTTGGGCACCGTTAATGGCATCAACAAACCACTAGAACGAGAGCAAGGCTTGGAGCGAGAGCAAGTCCCGCAGGACTGCACAAACTCCCTGACATCACGAGACAAGGTAGGCCACCAAAAGGACCGACCAACCAAGTCCCTGGTACCAAAAATTCCTTGATGACCGGCCAACGCGGAACAATGAATCTCAGACATTACACTCTTTTTCCACTGGTCCGGGACAAACAATTTCCCAACAGGGCAGCGCTCGGGCTTATCTTCCTGGCACCCCTCCAGAGCCAGTCTCAAATTGGGCGAGATGGCGGAAAGAACTACACCCTCTTTCAAAATAACAGAAGGATCAGATACCTCAGGAGAGTCCGCCAGGAAACTCCTCGAGAGGGCATCCGCCTTAACATTTTTAGTGCCAGGAAGAAATGAAACCACAAAATTAAAACGTGTGAAAAACAAGGCCCACCTGGCCTGTCTAGGATTAAGTCGCTTGGCAGATTCCAGATAAACTAGATTCTTATGGTCAGTAAGGACCACCACCTGATGTTTGGCTCCCTCCAACCAATGTCTCCACTCTTCAAAAGCCCACTTCATGGCTAATAACTCCCGATTACCCACGTCATAATTACGTTCAGTGGGAGAAAATTTTCGAGAGAAAAAGGCACAAGGGTTACTTTTAGAGGTCTCTGGATCTCTTTGGGACAAAACGGCACCTGCCCCAATTTCAGAGGCATCAACCTCCACCTGAAATGGTAGAGAAACATCAGGCTGCCGTAGAACAGGAGCAGAAGTGAATCTCTGCTTAAGTTCCTGAAATGCAGAGACTGCCTCAGGAGGCCAATTCACCACATCAGAACCCTTCTTGGTCAAATCAGTTAATGGTTTAACAATAACAGAGAAATTACCAATAAATTTACGATAAAAATTGGCAAAACCCAAGAATCTTTGAAGAGCCTTTAAAGAAGTAGGTTGGACCCAATCACAGATAGCCTGAACTTTGACCGGGTCCATTTCAATAACAGATGGGGACAAAATGAAACCCAGAAATGAGATCCTCTGAACGCCAAAAAGACACTTTGATCCCTTCACATACAGAGCATTCTCTCTCAAAATCTGGAACACAGTCCGAACATGTTTTACATGAGAGTCCCAGTCATTGGAAAAAATCAAGATATCATCCAAATAAACAATCAGAAATTTATCCACAAAATCCCTGAAAATGTCATTCATGAAGGACTGGAAGACAGAAGGAGCATTAGTGAGCCCAAAGGGCATCACAAGGTACTCAAAATGCCCTTCAGGGGTTTTAAATGCCGTCTTCCATTCATCCCCGTGCTTAATGTGAATAAGGTTATGTGCCCCCCTGAGGTCAAGCTTGGTAAACCAAGTAGCGTTTTTCATCCTGGAAAACAGATCAGAGATCAAGGGTAACGGATATTGATATTTCACAGTAATATTGTTCAAGAGACGATAATCAATACACGGCCTTAATGAACCATCCTTTTTGGCCACAAAGAAAAAACCGGCACCTAAGGGTGAAGAGGATGGTCTGATATGACCCTTCTCCAATGACTCCTTGATATAAGACCGCATAGCGTCATGTTCAGGTACAGACAAGTTAAAAAGGCGACCTTTAGGGAATTTACTACTAGGCACTAATTCAATAGCGCAGTCATAGCTCCTATGGGGAGGTAAGGATGCAGATTTACTTTCGCTAAACACATCAGAAAAATCAATCAAAAAGTCAGGAACATCCTGAGCCTGGGGGAGGCAGAAAAAACAGGAGTGTTGGTATTAACACATTGACAGCCCAAACTGGTAACAGACACAGATTTCCAATCCAAAACAGGATTATGAAACTGTAACCAAGGGAAACCCAGTACGATAATGTCATGCAGATTATACAGAACCAAAAATTTGCAACTCTCCTGATGATCAGGTTCTACCCTCATTATCACCTGAGTAGAGAACTGAGGTTTATTCTCAGCCAAAGGGGTAGAATCGATCCCCAGTAGGGGAATAGACTTCCGTAGGGGTATCAAGGGAAACCCACAACGTTTAGCAAAATCAAAATCCATCAGGTTAATAGCTGCTCCAGAATCAACAAAAGCCTGAGCAGAAAATGAGTACAGAGAGCATATCAGGGTAACAGTTAACAAAAACTTAGTCTGAACACTACCCAAGACAACTGAGCGAGCAAAACGTCTTCCCCACTTAGGGCAGACAGAAATAGCATGAGAGGCATCACCACAGTAGAAACATAACCCATTGCGCTTTCGAAATTCATGACGCTGTGCCCCAGAAACCACTCTATCACACTGCATGGATTCAGAAGCAGGTTCACATAGTAACATTATTCCACGCATACCTTTCCGCTCACGCAAACGTCTGTCAATTTGAATCGCTAATGACATAGAATCACTGAGACCAGAGGGAACAGGGAATCCCACCATAACATCCTTTACATTATCTGACAGTCCCTTCCGAAAAAGAGCTGCCAAAGCGTCGTCATTCCATTTGGTCAGGATTGCCCACCTATGGAATCTCTGACAGTATAACTCAGCGTCCTCAAGCCCCTGACTTAATGCCAACAAAGTTTTTTCAGCTTGATCAGTGACATTAGGCTCATCGTACAATAACCCCAAAGCCTGAAAAAATGCATCAACATCACTCAAAACAGGATCCCCAGGTGTCAGGGAAAAAGCCCAATCCTGAGGGTCGCCGCGCAGGAGAGAGATGACAATTTGAACCTGCTGCGCTGCGTTCCCTGAGGACTTAGATTTTAAGGCAAAAAACAATTTACAGTTATTTTTGAAATTCAGAAACTTAGCTCGATCCCCTAAAAACAAATCTGGCATGGGAATCCTAGGTTCCACAACAGGCAACCCAGCAAGATAGGTAGCAATACTCCGAACTTCAGTGGCAAGCTGATCCACACGGCCAGACAACTGTGCAAACTCCATTGAGAGAAAAAAAAATCCTCCTCAGCACCCAGAGATACGAGGGAAAAAAAAATGCAACAAAAAGAGAAAAAAAAAATCTCTGACAACTCTGACAACTCTGACAACTTTTTTCTTTCACAATATTTTTCCCTTCTGTGAGTACCATATAATTTTCAGTTTGGGCCAGTGATACTGTTATGATTTGGTAGCTGAGGAGAGCAGGCAAAAAAGGAAATACACCAGACAGTTGGAAACTATAAGATTGCAGTACCCTGACTAACCACCACAACTAGAGGCAGCCGTGGAGCGTTCCTACGTTGGTCCTAGACGCCTCGTCACAGCCTGAGAAACTAACTACACCTAAAGATAGAAAGAGGAAAGCTATCTGCCCCGGAGCAGATCCCCAAAGAACATAGAAAGCCCCCAAACATGTAATGGCGGTTAGACAAGAAGAAATACTGACACAGACAGAAAATAGTATGAGCAAACGTTGGGGCCCAAACTTACTAAATAGAAAAGGATAGGAAGGGCACTTACTGCAATCCCAAAAAACCCTGAAAAGCACCAACTCTACTAATTTCAAAAACACCTGAGATCACACGACCTCTACCACCTAAATTAGTTCTCTGGTGTAACCAAAAACAAAACAGCGGCCACTGAAAAAACTGGAAAAAGCAAATGTACAAACATCAGTGGCTGAACTGAACTGAGAGGCAAAAGCCCCCAGAGGGGACCCTGAAGGCCCCCACAAAAGTGCAGGACAAAATGCAAAAATCAAGCACAAAAACAAAAAGAAGAAAATGTCTTATCTGTTAGCAGGAGATTCAGACACGACACAGCAGGCTACCAAGGAAACAGGAATCAAGGATTGAGGCCAGAACAATTGATCACCGGCAACCCTGATGGGAAGGTGACTCCCTTATATAAGACCAGTCAGTAACACCTGATTCCCAATCCTCACAATCTTCACTGGACAGTCCAGTACCGTTTGTAACACCAGAGGGAGCTTCTGCTCAGAACTCATTTCCAGCCTATTCACAACACAAACCATTAATTTTGTCTGGATGCACAATAAAATAATTTGAACTGTTCACATTTGAGTGCCAAGTCTCGTTCTACTATTTGATGGGCTGAATACCCAACTTGAGCATCAACCACCCAATTTTTGAGTGCCGTGTTATCTATATCCCTTTAATAATTTTTGGCTGAACTCATGTTTGTCCGACAGCTATTTTCCCTCTACTCCTTCTTGCTTGTGCAGCCGCCAGATATTACTCTCAGTTTCCCCATGCACTTGCATGTTCAGTTCAACTGTGTGTGCATGTGTTCACAATGGGGATAGAGGAAAAAATCTAAGCTTCAACATGTCTACTCTTTTTCTCCATCATATCTGCTGAACAATTGTATCAAAATTGGTATAATGTATGTGACCATTGTTCCCTTTTTTGCCAGCATAGCTCTAATTTTGCACTGTGTACTTACAATTGCTCATTTTGCCTTTCTGCCCAGCTAATTTTCTTTTCCATTAGGTCTTTTTTTTAAAGTTTTTAGGTTAAAAACAGACTAGCGCAATCATTCCAAGCTCTATGTAGAAACAGGAAGTCTCTTTTCCCTCCTTGAGTCATCACTGGGCTTTAATGGATTTGAACCCAGGCCATAGCACTGCAAATACGATTGAAAGTTTTTTGACAGGTCTCAGGATCCTTATAGAAATTTAATTACACTTTAATTCTTCCAAATATACAGTTGTTTGAAAAAGTGTTTGCCCCCTTCCTGATGTCCTATTCTTTTACATGTTTGCCACACTTAAATGTTTCAGATCAGCAAGCAAATTTAAATATTACACAAAGATAACTCAAGTAATCACAAAATGCAGTTTTTAGATGAAAGTCTTTATTATTAAGGGAAAAAAAATCCAAACCTACAAACCTACAGGGCCCTGTGTGAAAAAGTGATTCTCCCGTCACTTAAAACATAAATTACCTGTGGTTTATCACATCTTTGGAAGCTGAGTTCAAATTCCCTAACCGTATACAGGCCTGATTACTGCCACATCTGTTATCAATCAAGAAATCACTTAAATAGGACCTGCCTGACAAAGTTAACTAGACCACAAAATCCTCAAAAGTTAGACATCATGCCGCGATCCAAAGAAATCCTGGAACAAATGAGAAACAACTTAATTGACATCTATCAGTCTGGAAAAGGCTATAAAGCCATTTCACAAGCTTTAGTACACCAGTGAACCACAATGAGTGACATTAACCACAAATGGCAAAAACATGGAACAATGGTAAACCAGGAGTAGCCAGCCTACCAAAATTACCCTAAGAGCGCAGCAACAACTCATCCAAGAGGTCCCAAAAGACCACACAACAACATCCAAAGAACTGCAGGTGTCACTTGCTTCAGTTAAGGTCAGTGTTCATGACTCCACCATAGAGACTGGGCAAAAATAGCCTGCATGGCAGAGTTCCAAGATGAAAACCACTGCTGAGCAATAAGAACATAAAGGATTGTCTCAGTTTTGCCAGAAACATCTTGATGATCCACAAGACTTTTGGGAAAATACTTTGTGGACTGACGAAACAAAGGTTTAACTGTTTGGAAGGTGTGTGTCCTATTACATCTGGCGTAGAAGTAACACAGCATTTCAGAAAAGGAACATCATACCAACCGTAAAATATGGTGGTGGTAGTGTGATGGTCTAGGGCTGTCTTGCTGCTCCAGGACCTGGAGTACTTGCTGTGGTAAATAGAACAATAAATTCTGCTGTCTACCAAAAAATCCTGAAGGAGAATGTCCTGTCAACTGTTCGAGACCTCAAGCTGAAGAGCACTTGGGTTATGCAGCCAGAGAATGATCCAAAACACAGCAGCAAGCCCATCTCTGAATGGCTTAAGCAAAACAAAATTAAGACTGTGGAGTGGTCTAGTCAAAGTCCTGACCTTAATCCAATTGAGATGCTCTGGCATGACCTTAAAAAAGTGGTTCTTGCTCGAAAACCCTTCAATGTGGTTGAATTACAACAATTATGCAAGGATAAGTGGGCCAAAATTCCTCCAGAGCATTGTAAAAGACTCATTACAGTTATCGCAAATGCTTGATTGCAGTTGTTGCTGCTAAGGGTGGCCCAACCAGGTTTAGTGCCAATCACTTTTCACACAGGGCCCTGTAGGTTTGGATTTCTTTTTCCTTTAATATAAAGAACTTCATTTAAAAAACTGCATTTTGTGCTTTCTTTTAGCTGTCTAATATTTCAATTTGTTTGATGATCTAAAACATTTAAGTGTTACAAACATGCAAACGAATAGGCAATCAGGAAGGGAAAAACACTTTTTCACACCACTGTAATTTCTATGACAATAGAAAAAAAAAACAGAAAGTAGGGAGGAAGATAAGCAGGGCTTATCCTGCCAAATCTCTAAATTCCCCTGACTACAGTAGTATAACTTGCCTAATAAGGGTATCCTAAACCAACATGTACCAGCAAATTTGACCCAGTAGCAAAGAAGTTTAAGACTGAAGCCAAAAAAATACACAAATTGCAATAAGACAATTGGTAGCAAATGTACAGATCTACATAATGACATAGCAAAAAAACCAGAACGTGTTTAACCATCCCAAATGGCTTATCCTTCATTTCACCTACTTAAAGAGAAATTTTAGTTTCATAAATCAATAGTTCAAGTGGAAATAAGCAACTTTGTAATATATCTTATCAGATCAATTTGCTTCTTTCTCCTCCTGGATTGAGTTTGCATTCTCAATTCATGGTTAACCCTTTCACCCTGAAACCTGTTTCCTCTTTCCTGACAGGCCAAATTTTCCAATTCTGACAAGTGTCACTTTATGTGGTAATAACTATGGAATACTTCAACGTATCCTAGAAATTCTGAAACTGTTTTTCTCATGACACATTGTACTTTATGGTAGTGGTAAATTTAGGTCAATTTTTTTTGCATTTAAATGTAAGAACATTTGAAATTTGGCAAAAATTTAGAGAAAAAGAAACACAATTTTAAAACTTATTTTTTATGCCCTTAAATCAGAGATTTATATCATACAAAATAGATAATAAATAACATTTTCCACATGTCTTCTTTACATCAGCATCATTTTTTGTTAGGAAGTTAGAAGAGTTAAAAGTTGATTAGCAATTTCTCATTTTTCCAACAAAATTTACAAAACCATTTTCTTAGGGATCACATCATGTTTGAAGTGACTTTGAAATACCTATTAGAGATTAGTGAATCCGAACTTTAAAGCTGCTGCTGAACATTGAACAAATACTTCTCTCGGAAGTTCATTTTTAAGTTCACAGTTCCGGTCAAAGTTCGGGAGGAGAGAGAGAGAGAGAGAGAGAGAGAGAGAGAGAGAGAGGGCGGAAGGGTGAAAGAAAGAGAGCAGGAGAATTTTCCACCTCTGAAATTTAGGTCTCCATATATTTAAATGGGGTTTGACATAATTTCACAAACTGTACCCCTCAAAGCTCTCAAAACCATATTTAAGAAGTTCATTAACTCTTTAGAGGCTTGACAGGAATTAAAGCAACATGAAAAAATGAAAATATTAAATTTTCCTAGAAAAATGTTAGCTTTAGAACTATTTTTTTTTCACAAGGGTAACAGGAGAAAATGAACTCCAAAATGTGTTCGTCAATTTCACTGTGCACCGATATTCCCTATGAAGTGAAAAACTAACATTTGGGCACATGGCAGGGCTCTGAGGGGAAAGACCACAATTTGACTTTTGAAGAGCAAAATTGGCTGTAACAGATAATGGACGCCATGTTGCATTTGCAGAGCCCCTGATGTGTCTGACAAAGAGTGTAAACTTCCACAAGTGAACCCATTTTGGAAAGTGCAATTTCTCCTGATGATGCCAATACACCATATGTGGTTGAAAATTATTGTTTGGATGCACGGCAGGGCAGAAGGGAAGGAGCATATTTGACTTTTGAAACACAAAATTGTCTGGAACAGATAGCAGTCACCATATTGCATTTGCAGAGCCCCTGATGAGCCTTAACATGGAAACCCCTCACAAATTACACCATTTTGGAAATTGCACCCTCACTGAACTTATCTAGAGGTGTGATGAGAACTTTGAACCCTAAAATGCCATCATAGAATTTGATACATTTTCCCACAAAAATGTTGTTTTAGCCCTACATTTTTCATTTTTACAAGGGTAACAGGAGAAAATGGACCATACAATTTGTTGTGAAATTTTTCCTGAGTACAGTGATACCCCATATGTGGTGAAAAACTACTGTTTGTGCACATGGCATGGCTCGAAAGGGAAGGAACACCACTTGAAATTTGGAGCGCAGAATTAGCTGCAATAGATAGCGGACACATGTCGTGTTTGTAGAGCCTCTGTAGTGCCTAAACAGTGAAAACCTCCCCAAAAGTGACCCCATTTTGCCAACTACACCCCTCAAGGAAATTATCTGGAGTTGTGGTTAGCACTTTGAACCCACAGGTGTTTCACAGAATTTGGTAATATTGAGCTGTAAAAATAAAAATTAAGATTTTTCCCTCTAAAATGTTGGTTTAGCCCCAAATTTTTCATTTTCAAAGGAGTAGCAGTAGAAAATGGAACCCAAAATTTCTTGTGCAATTTTTCTGAGTACGTCGATACCTTATGTGTGGTGGGAAACTACTCTTTGGGCATACCGCCGGGCTCCAAAAGGAAGGAGCAATGTTTTTGAGTGCAGACGTAGATTAATGGTCTGTGGGTGCCATGTTATGCCTGGCGAGTCCTTGATGTGGTTAAACAGTGGAGATCCCCCACTAGTGACCCCATTTTTGAAACTACACCCCTCAAGGAATTTATCTAGAAGTGTGGTGAACACCTTGACCCTGCAGGTGCTTCATAGAATGTTATAACATTGAGCCATGAATAAAAAAAAATAAAAAAATGTTGGTTTAGCCCAAAGCTTTTTATTCTGACAAGGATAAAAAGCAGAAAACAAATGGTACAATTTATTGTGCAATTCCTTCTTTCTACACCAATACCCCATATGTGGTCAAAAACTACTTTTGAGGAAAAGTACTAAGCTCAGAAGGTAAGGAGTACCATATTATAGTGTAGATTTTGCTGTTATGATTTGTAAGAGCCATGGCACATTGACAGAGCCCTGGAGGTGCCAGGACAGCTCCTGGTAAAGCAGACAGTTGTGGGCTGATAATATCAGGCTGGGAAGGTCCATGGTTATTGAGTCCTTCCAAGACTGAAAATACCAGCCCACAGCTACCCCAGAATTGGTGCATCCATTAATTTAAAAAAAAAGAATAAATAAAACGACGGTTACTCATTAAGTTCATCAGGTTTTTAGATGTAAGATGTACAAAATAAATAACAGCTAAAGCAGGGATACCACACCTGATCTGACCAGGAGTGGACAGATACATGCTAGTCAGACTCCCACTGATCATATGCTGCTCACTTTGTGTGATGGGAGTAGTGGGCTCTCCTGCTCTCCAGCTTGCCTTGCCAATGTATTGCAATCACAAAATAAAAGAAAAATGTTAAACTAAAATTGACAAAAACAAACACATAAAAAAGCAGCAACAAATCTAAGATAGATACATTAACATCAACCATCAAGTAATAGACCACTGGCAGATTTGCATTTGTGCTTCGGTGGATAATGGGAAATTAGAGAAGGACTTTGCAGTCGTTTTGGCAGCAGGTGGCAGGATGCAGTGACTCATAGTATAGAACTACAGATAGTTTTGACAGTCAGAGAAAATTGTGGAGAAGTCTGGTGTTACATAATAAGTTTGTGGTTTGTTTAAATAATGTCTATACTGTGGCATTTGGGCTGTGTTATGTATGTTGGTTTGTGGTTCATCGCATTCCACAAAAAGTCTTGCAGTAGTAAATGGCAGGTTAAGCTGAGAAGCATGGTACCATTTGAGGTATACCAAAGTCATAAAGTTTTTTTTTCTGGGAAGCCTCCACCTTGACAATGATGGAAATTCAAGGGTTTAATGTACAACATTTAGCAATTTTGGCAGAATGTCAACAATTTGGTATTAAAAAATAATTAAAAATTCATTAATTATGAAACGGGCGGCCATTATTTCATACTCATTACAGTACTACTGTAACATTATATGACAGAGGGGATTAATAGACCTCACAAGCACCATGGCTATATATGACTTCTATAATTTTGCCCAAGTGGCCACTAATATACCATGTTGTGATTGACTAAGGCCAAGATTGTTTGGTCCTTTTACACAGCTTGCAGTATGTCTGGCAGACGAATGACCAGTATATAAAAAAAAGGAAATCCCATAGAAAAATAAAGGGTCATGTGAAACAAGAGAAGATGGAATGACAACGTTGCAGGCGGGTGGTAACCAGTGCCCCAGCTGCTGTCACAGAGGAGGTAATCACACCTATGTTGGTAACACGGTGGCTCAGTGGCACTTTTGCCTTGCATGTCCTGGGCTCAAACTCCACCAAGGGACAATGTCTACAATGGATTTGCATGCTCTCCACATGTTTTCGGGTGTTTACTTCCACACTCCAAACACACATTGAAAGGGAATTTGGATTGTGAGCCTCAATGGAGATAGTGATAGTGATGAGTACTGTGGAATTAATGGTGCTATATAAGTATAATATGCCCTGGAGACCCCAGAATATAAAGTTTATGGAAAGTGTCCAGAAAGTCTTGTTGTACCAAGTCATTATATACTTTGTTTTCATTTTCAAGTTGCTTTTGGACCAAACTGCGTTTTGTAGGGTCTCTGTCTACCCCAAGGGCAAACATAACTTTCATATTGGCATCATATTGGGAACGTATATAATCCACATTACCCCATATCCGCCTTATGGCATCCCGACGTCTTCGGTTCTCCGGTGATGTTTTTAGAAAAGAAATGAGGAGCACATTTTTATTCCGAAAATTCCCATAGAAAAATAAAGGGTCATGTGAAACAAGAGAGATGGAATGACAAGGTTGCAGGTGGTGGTAACCAGTGCCCCAGCTGCTGTCACAAAGGAGGTAATCACACCTATGTTGGTAACACGGTGGCTCAGTGGCACTTTTGCCTTGCATGTCCTGGGCTCAAACTCCACCAAGGGACAATGTCTACAATGGATTTGCATGCTCTCCACATGTTTTCGGGTGTTTACTTCCACACTCCAAACACACATAGATAGGGAATTTAGATTGTGAGCCTCAATGGAGATAGTGATAGTGATGAGTACTGTGGAATTAATGGTGCTATATAAGTATAATATGCCCTGGAGACCCCAGAATATAATAAGGGAAATTTATTTAGCTGGGAATAAATTCACTATAAATGGAAATTCCAGGTAAAATTCATACAATTTGCTGAAACCAAATGTCGTCAGATCTGCTGATTTCTACTTTACATACATATTGTACATATTTTGTACCGGGTGCAGTTGTTATTACCTGATAAGTACTGAAAGAGTGTCACTGATGATATACTGGAGGAGAGATATGTTTCACTGAGGTTATTAGCTTCAGTGATATGGAAGTTTACTCCAGCATGTTATGTGCTGAGAGGGGTTAATGCCTCATGACAGGGCCAGGTTTTTTAGTGAACAGCTAAAGAGTTGGGCGGGATGGCTGTTCACCATGTCTCCACCCTAGGGTGTGGTCCAGTACATATGACATATTATAGCAGGATATATATGCACAACAAGTGCTAAAAAGTGATGCCGTACTGGGCCCTGCCATTAGATGGAGGAGGATATTACAGGGTTTGGGGCACAAAATGAAATGGCTTAGAAGATCAGGTAAAAGTAGGGTTTAGAGAAGGGGACAGTAAGGGGTGATATCAAAGTGGGTTGGTCTTAGGGTGAGGAAGGGGGGTTTATGAAGTGGCAATCGTTAGAGCAAGGGCAGACATTTTATGTACATCCCAAAGGGAAGTAATTTCCCACCCACCCTTTCTTTGTTATTGGGCATTTTTCAATCTCAGATTTGGATCTGGAAATGAGGGGCAATATAATATGTATTGTTGGTTGATGATTTTTCAATCTTTTCTGTCATAGAAGTGTGGCAAGAGGGGGAAGATCCTAGAAGTTGGTGGATGTGGTTAATGGAGGATTGGTGGAGGGGAGCCCACAAGGTTCTGTACACCCCACTTCATTAAGTGGTGGTGGGCAGTGGAACTCCCGAGTTAAGGTCTGGAAAAGGCCCCGTGGGTAGTGGATTATGTTAAAAGCCTGGTTGGTTAACAGTTGCCTCTGAGTTTGTGCCAATAAAGGTCAAGGGCTTGGAGGACCATCTTCCACTTTCATTATGGTTGATTTGTTATTCTTGTTGTTTGTTTTAATAAAGGCTGCTGTGGGCAATTTAATCCATCCCAATGTGTAATCTGTTTATTTTAGGGGGTAGGTCAATGGTAACATCGCATATGACTAGCCAATACCCCTTGTCATGCCTTTGCATTTAATGGATGGTACAAGTGCACAAAAGTTGTATGAAATTTCGGGATCTTTATTAATCTCAGATGAAGCATAATCTCTGCGTTACAATGTTTCAATGCTAAAAAAAAATACTTTTCTCAATATACATATATGTACTTACCTGAGATTTTCTTATTGTTACGTTCCTGAAATTTTCCTCCAACGTCTCTGTTTCTACTTCTGCTTGATGATTTCATACATGGGCTGATATAATCAGCATGCAGACATTTAAACCGATGCAGTGGGAACCCAAAAAGCAGCAAATAATAGTAAGGAACTGTAAATGTTAATACATTAGAGAATTATTGATTTTAGCATTTTTGGCAATGTAAGTGGTCCTTTTGATGTAGAAGTGGGCTT
>JARQOD010000005.1:498770056-498822230 GCA_033576555.1 Oophaga sylvatica
GTGACCTGTTCCTTTCTCTGAGTTTAGTCTGTGTGTGGTCAGACGTGCTCCATCCATCACTACAAAAATTGCCACCGTCACCCTCTGTTTTACAATTCTTATCTTTATCTTTTTTTTTGGGTGAAAGCAGTCACCATATGTGGAAACTGGATGCACGACCTCAAAAAATTTCCTTGTTTTTATTGTATGTATTGCGTTGTATTTCGAGTCAATGTGATAAACAAAATCAACTAAAAGTAAAAAAATGCACTATAAAATAATGATAAAAAATTAGAAGAATGAACGATCCTTCGAGCGAAGCAACAAGGACTTATAGTAGCTATTAATATGAGCTGAATGTCTGTATAAAGCGTGTTGCTTAGATACAATAGAGCCTCAGTAATACCTCATTGGCCCCTGTTTTAACCTTTTCACATTACTAAACATATCTGTCAACTTTAATTCATGAGATTGCCTGAAGCAGAGTGTTTGATGCAGCACCATAAGAAAAAGAGGGGAGAGGCAGCGCAAAGCTGAAAGTTCAGAAAAGATGATAAAATCTCTCCAAGTCATAAAATAACTGTGCAGTAGCCATAGGATTAAACACAGACTGCATCCAGTTTGACCTATCAGAAATATTGCACTGCCTCCAATAACGCCGACAATGAATATAGGAACGGTTCACAGTAAAATATGAAATACAAGAAAAAAGCCATGTATTATGTATCAATGCATTATGCTGTTTATGGTTCATTGTTTTCTTACCTTAAAAAAAAAAAATATAAATTGAGATTGGTTTGCAATGAATATAAGTGTATAATCACTTCATCTTTACTCTTCATGATTATGGGTCTGATGATCTAAGCTATCCACATGAACTTGATGAATACAGTGGCAAAATTAATGTTATTGTGAACAGTTAAGCAAGTTGAATATAAGATGATCTTTAAAAGGCCTAGAGTAAAAGATCAAACATTTCCTTTGTATTTTAAGAAAAAAAAAAGAATATTGTAATCTTTTACATTTTAATAATTACAAAGAGGAAAATGGACCAATGCAAAAGTTTAGGCACCCTGCATGGTTAGTACCTAGCAGCATCTTCTTTTGAAATTACCACAGCTTGTAAATCCTTCTAGTTGCCGACCAAGAGTCTTTCAATTCTTGGTTGTGGGATATTCATTCATTCTTCCTTGGAAAATTCCACCAGTTCTGTGAGATTCCTGGGTCATGTTGCATGCACTGCTATCCTGAGTTCTAGACACAGATTTTCAATGATGCTCAGATCAGGGGACTGTGAGGGTCATTGTAAAACCTTCAGCGTGCACCTTTTGAGGTAGTCTACTGTGGATTTTGATGTGTTTTTAGGATCATTATGATGGATGAGTGAACATGCTCTGTGATACTCGGATATAACTTGAGTATCTGGGTGCTCGGATGTGCTTATTTCTCAGTGAGCACAAGCTAGTGATTGATTTCAAACTCAAATCCCCGCCCTGAATATTTGGCACCTGTTAAACAGCCAATAAGCAAGTGGGAGTAGTGACATTGCTGCAATTGGCTGGCCGTGTGAGATCTTGGGAGAAAAATCTCAATTTGCGCATGTGCCACCTACAGCAGCCATTTTCCCAGAGTACACTGCAGTGAAAGGATGGGAAGTGAGGGAACGCTTGACATTTTGTAAAAGCTCGGGCCCACCACAGCCTTGCACCGCCGAACACCCCCTCCTACCAGTCCGGGGCCCACAGCATCAACAGCATTGCCCCACTACTGCTGTTGCTGCCACTGCCAGCTTCCTGCAGCAGCGACCCTGTCTTATGAGACCCTGCTCCACCCCAGCTGCCCCCTTGTAAGAATTTTAATCTATAATATAGATGATCTTATGGTTTATCATATCTATCAATAATCTGCAGGATTTAGTATATCTTACCTATTATAATTTATGTAGGATTTTCACACTCGTTTTCCAGGCGCACCAATTTTTAGCCTCATCTGTGCTATCTTTGTATGTTTTTAGGAAATTTGCTTATTTACATTACTTCTATAATAAAAATATGCATATTTTACTCGGCCTGAGTAAAAGTATTTTATTTATGGCAAAATACTTATTAGAGACAATATGGACAGATACAATATGGCCGAGCTGTTAGCGCATGTAAAATGCTTCAGCTTTCCTTACTCTACTGGTAATAAGAAGAATATACGTCCCTGATGCACTAATAAAAGTGGAAGGAAAGCCTCTCGACAATGGCTGGCACCTTCTAGACATGCACATCCTTTCACACAACGGCATAATGCAAGCCAGCCTGCTTTGAAGATCTAAAGTTGTGGTGTTCCTGCCTTATCGCTCAGTAGATACAGATCCTTATCACAAAGTCATAACACTGATATCCAGTAAAGTCGGGAGAACTTGACCCACCTTCGCTCTTTGCATTTTACAAGCCTGATATTACCGCGGTTAGAAATATACTCTTACACAATGCAATGCTAATCTTCACATGCTATAGGCATATTTTATTTTAATCATTTTTTTTAGAACAAACGTGACCCTGTTTCTTGTCTGAGCCAGGCCGACATTTATTATGCTAATGAAAACAACATGTAAATTCAGCAGAGAGGCCATGGGTTCAAGCCTGGCTAGTGCACCAATTGTATGGCGTTTGTATGTCCTTTTGTGTTTACTTGTGTTTCCTACCGGTCCTATGGTTTCCACCCACAGTCAAAAAATGCTGATAGCTTCATTTGCTTGTCATGATGTGTATAAGCTCTTCTTAAATAGGGAGTGATGGGAAAGACTGATACATAGTTCACAGAATATGATGACAGTAAAGAAATAAAATAATTACTGTACTACAGGTTGGGCCACAAAAAAAAGACCCGTTTCCCTTTTGTGGTTTGTACAGAATAACGCTAATCATTCATCAACGTCTTACACTAAAACATGTCTATTGTCCAAAGCAATCAATCATAGCTCAGCTTTTTATTTTACCCAGGCAGTGTGAGATTGGATTGAGGGTGATCATGTTATTCTGTACATGCTAAACTCACAGAATAATAAACCTAATTAAAAAAAATACACTTTATTAAATAAGCATTAAAAAAATACAAAGATAAACATAGCATAATGTGCAATTGCAAAGAACATACAAACATATAGTGTTACACCTGGGCTGCGTAGTCTACCTCCGCCGCAAGTGCATGTCCATCTGATATAAACAGTCAGTCGGAAAGGGATAAGCAAATTGATAGTAGAGATTTGATTATTGAAAAAGGGACGGTACTAAAAAAATAAACTAACTAATACTGCGATGCCCTGTTCTGCCCATTAAATAATTCATACTAAAGGGCAAATGGCACCCTAAAGCGCAACTGCTGCCCCTGCTCAATGTTGACTGGCTCTTATATGCCCTAATATACCATTTAACGTCAAATGCTTAATGGGTTTACTGATTGGCACAAAGTGAGCACCGGTCACAATATCAGTGCGAAAGCACCAAACAATGTGATAGCCAATAATCACCCACTGTAGAAAAAAAGATCATTCAACATAGAAATTAGAAAAAATAAGCTCAACCCATCAATACATATAAAACACTTGACATGTTTCCTTTTTCTTTAAAAAGGCTCCCCGGGAATATATACAAATGAAGGGTACTTCGCTTAGGCCGTCATATGGGGTAAGCGCTGTAGTGATGCAACGCTCCAATGCTGACTGGAGAGAGATCCCTACATAGATGGTGTGCTGAGATGGCATGCGACTTTTATTGAACCAGAGTAGTGTGAGATTGGATTGGGGTGATCGTATCCTTCGGAGTTAGCTACTAATGGCGGAGGATGGTAGTATTGTGTGAATCGGTCTAATATCCCGGATTCGATTCAACAAACAATCATAAATGTGGAGTCCTATCTACACACAGATTCATTCACAGAAACACATGAACGTATTGGTGGTCAACCTCCAGATCTTCTTATTCCAGCAAAATAAGATTGGCTGACATCTAAGAGAGGATTATGAGAAGACTAAGGAAATCTATTAAAATATTATCTCAGCATGTCAGCAGAGCAACATATCAATGTGTACCGAGTGTCAGCTGTGCAAAAGTTAAAGGAGGGAGATGAGTCTTAGCCTCGCCAACTTTACTACCCAGTGTGTCCTGCTTCTCTCCACGTCCAATGGCACTATGTCAGCTTACAGTTCACTTAGTGATGTCTTCTACTTCGAGGTCAAGGCTCAGTCTAACAGGTGACTTCCTCCCCTAGCTCCTCACAGGCCACATAGTCATCAAATTCCAACTCTGGAACCTTTAAGTCACTCTCTGCCTCACCAGTAAGTGACAGATTACCACTCTGAATACTAAGGAAACTGCACAAACTGAGACTGCACAAGCAGAAGCGCATAAATGCAATGCTGGAAGAGGTCAAACAACTGAGACCAGTGGGTGAGGATATAAAAGACAGCTATGTTTCAATCATTTTGCTATGCAGTTTACCACATTGTACTGATCTTGGGTTTAATGGTGTAAGCCGTAACCATTGAGAAGTAGTGATGCCGGCTTATTTTGTGCAGGAACTGTGTTTTGCATATGCAGATAGTGCTGAATTGCAGATTATATGGTATGATCTCTCTGGCTATTATTTTTGTCTTATTCTCTGACTGTGGACGTTTATATATAGATGATCATGATACAGCTAATGATTGCTGTATGTTCCAAGTAAGTGAGTGCTAACATTTCTGCTAAAAGCTGAAAATCAGCAAAAGACAAATGTCTCTTGTTCAGGCCTCCTTTTATCTAGGTCCAGAATCTTACAACTTACACAACCCCTGTGTAGCCCAGCTGTGCTTGGTGCCACATGTACCCAGGAGGATGCACAGAAAGGTAATTCATAATCACCCGATATTCATTCACACTTCACATTTCCCTATAGTGCCACCAGAGGGAGCCCTTTAGAGTATATAAGGGTGTGGAGAGACGTAGCAGTAGCCTTTTGGAGTTGATTTCCTGTCAGAGCAGAGCTCAGAGCAGAGTTCAGACAGACGGAGATTCCTGTCAGATGAGACAGAAGCAGAGAAACAAGCTGTTACCTCAGAACGTGCTGACTGTTAGTTCCTAGGGAAGTGGAAAGTGACTCTCGGAGTGTGCACAGATCAGTCTGATGGAAGGTCCTGATAGCTGCTTCGGACAGAGCCTAAGAAAAAAGTGAAGGAGAGGGAACTGCAGTCTTTGTAACACCGAGTCAACTGAGGTGCTGTTATGGAGCGGTGAAGAGAAGGAAGCTGACATCTACTGCTGCCTGTGCTTATGTTAAAGGTGTGAGTAGGACGACAGGCAAGTGGAAAAAGGGAAAGAGAGAGTGACTGAGGGGAAATAGCAACGATAGCTTACCTCCACTCTGCACAACCGGACACCGGGTCCGAGCTTGCTAGTACCTTCACAGCTAGTGGGAGAAACCGGAGACCCTGCTGGACTTCAGGTCGCAGAGGGGCCCTTCAGTGCTGATACGTAACCGGGGTCAGGAAGAACAGGAGTCTAGCAGGACGCTGCAGATAGAGACTTAGTTCTGTCCAAGAGAAGGCTCCACCACAATGTCAGCCGGGCGTAGCTGTTCTATACGGAGTTAAACTTAGCTTCATGCAAGTTAGAAACTCACACACATAAAGAAGTAAGGAGGCCTTACACCTACTCAGTGATTACTGGACGTGCATCCTCCACCCTGAGCAGCTTCCCGGGACGTGCCTGCAAATATCACCAGTAAAGGTACAGAAAGAGACTGTCTTGTGTGTGTCTGCATTATTGCTCCTTCACCCCTACACCGCCATATACCTCGAGGGATCAGTCTTACCTGTGGAAGACTTAACACCTTGCTGCCCAGTAACAACCCCTCAGAGGAGTCACCCTGATCAGAAACCACAGGTGGCGTCACGAACATTTCTACAATCCCCTGTAAATATCCCCTTTTTAGTGAGCGCCCAGGGCAACGGACTGAGCTGCGCTACCCGTGACATTCCCCATTGAAGTTAACGGGCTCGGTGCCGAGTACCCACAGCCCTGGTACGTGCGACTCACCCCTACACTCAACAGTGCCAAATTTCCCCAATTTAGGGACTCCCTCCAGCCCTTTCCTCCTAGTGTGGTGTTGCAGTATAACAACATTACCATGCTACGTCCCCCGGACCAGCAACAAAACATCTAAAACAATGCACGCGATTCAAACTAATACAATCTGAGCAGTTTTTCATCAAACTTTAGCCTTTTCCTAAATTCAACATATTGACTGATTTGACTTAACTCTGACACAGGAAGCAAATTTATTTCACTTCCCTGCATGTTGATGACGTGAGGAAGGGACTACCTGTTTGTCTAAGTTTGCTAGGTCCCTTCTCTCTCTTAGCTTCGGCTACGGCAGGGAAGGAGCCTGGTTTACCTAAAAACTGAGCCAGACAGCTAGCCCCTTCACATCTGTGTTCATTAACCAGGAGTAAGAAAATGCCCCATGCCTTTGTCAGATAGTCATGACAGTGAGCTTTAAGAAAACTGCCTGAGGCAAATAAGTACCTTCCTTTCACCAATGAAATGGCATTATGCATGCAATGCAAAGACAACTGGAATCGGGGCATTGTTGAAGTTTCGAAAACCAACCGTATATTTGACTTGCTTACATTAGCAAACCACTCAAGAACCTTTTAAGTGATTGGATAGCTGCTTTTGGAAAACAATCTTATCTGCATTTATGAAAAAATGGTTTGCATGAAAATGTTGTATCACGTCATTTAATTGCACTAAATAATTGACATAAAAAAACCTCAAGCTGACCATACACATTAGATGGCTGTCGGACAAACGATGCTTCCTCCAACAGCCATCTCAGCCGACACTCCCATACACATGATACAGCTTGAGCTCTCTTGTGTTCCCTATAAGAAAGATACTAGCTGACACATCAACCGGCGACTTATCTCTTGGAGAACAAAATGATCGACATCTCCTTCTACCATCAGTTTGTGGTGCCCCATAAACATTAGACTGTTGCCCAGAACCTGTCGTTATTGGCCTGTTCAGCCCACATTAGTTTAATGTGTATGGGGCCTTTAGTTTGCACTGTCATGTAGTCTAAAGGCCCACATGGAAATTAGGTTAAAGTCAGCCGAACTCACATATTGCAGCAAGACCATCTAATATGTATGGGGATCGCCAGACTCTTCTTTGACAGATGATGTCGATGAGAGATGGATCAGACAGGTCTTTTATGCATTTTATAAAAACAATGACTAAACAGAGAAGAATATGGCCAAAATCAAGGTATCTAAAAGGAGACAGGAAGGCTTAGTGTTGAGCTCTCTCAGCAATATAGTTGTATCTAAATACTGTAATATCTGCCTGAAATCCTTCCCATTGACTGAGCCCTGGAAGCCGTTGGTAAGTGTATAGGAAATGAGCTAGCATGAGGACATTCACGCGTCTAATTGGACTGACAGCCCTGTGGACACTGTTTATTTATTCATTGTTTGGTGACGAGCAGAGCTGAAAGATATTCCTGATGTAACTCGTGTGGCTATAGACCGCGCAGTGTCTGGCTCCAGGCGACCTAGAGTAGGACAAAGCTTCCCATATACCATCGTTTATCTGTCTGTCCTACAGGGATTGGCAGTGACCTCAGACCTGTGAGAACTGATAGCCGAGATAGCTGAGGGAAAGTGTTGATCCAACTGTCAGATAACATTTCAACAGTTTTGTATAGGGCAAAAATGTGATTTTATGTGCAGCCTTACTTAATGGTAGGAATATAATGGGCATCATTAAAGGGAAAAGAGGGGATTCAACTCAAAGCTTATTAAGAAATGTATTCATGTTCTTCCCATGCCAAGACCTGGAAAAATGGGAAAAGTGGACAGATCTTCTAGGTTTCACTTTTTGGGTTTAATGAGTGCTACGTCTGTAACAACAGTTTTAAGAAAGCAACTAGCTTATCTTTTGTCTACCAAATTGCAATAAGGCCATCAAACCTGAAGATACTCCAGTTTGAATTTTTGCTCCAAATAAAAAGGAGCACCCGGAATAGTTATTCAAGGGTCCACCTATATTAGTGCAAAATTACCAAATAAGATATACTATACTCCTCAACATGGAAACTGAACCAAAAAGGAGGAAAAAAAAGCTCTGAATTATGAAAATCACCGGATCAATAAACATTTTCATGATATGTAAATGATGAAATAATTGAATCAAATTTTTCAAAAACATTTTGATTCATTCAGTATCGAGTATGAGTGCCAAGCGCAGAAATACACGCATTTATACACCTTTCTTGCTATCAGTCTATTAATAGTTTTCTGAGAAATGGCCTTTCCACTATTTCAACGATTGATTCATTCTTTATTGCAAGAGAAATTGGACATCACAGGGCAAGCCAAAGACAGCAAATGGTGACTACATAAACCATCAGACGTAGTTTGCACAACATTGGCCTACCAGCCAGACGTCCAGCTACTGGTGTTCCATTGCCCTCACGCCACCGGTCTCAAAGGCTAATGATTAGTGTTGAGCGATACTGCTCGATATCTAAAAATATTGGATCGGAATGGTATCGCCGATATCACTAAATATCGGCGATATCCGATTCCGATACCGGAAGTCCCATGTAAGTCTATGGGAACAAAATATCGCAACTAAAAAAAACCTTTATTTCCTTGTAAACACTAAATATACACACATAGAATACATATACATGTCATTGTGACATATATATATATATATACATATATGTATAGTTTATACACTTCTACATAGTAAAATATCCTCTGATTCAATTGCCGGGTAAAGCCGGCTTCTGTGAAAAGACAGAAGCACCCGACATGAAATGACACTTGGTGTACATAGGGTTAACCATGTCTTTTCATGTCGTTTGCAATCTGATTTGCACAAACAATTACATCAGTCTATGTGTGCAAAATTTCACACCTGTAGGGGTTAATTAAAGGTGTAAATTCGTTGTAAAAAAAACGGACTTTTTTGCTACGAATTTACACTTTTAATTAACCCCTACAGGTGTGAAATTTTGCACACATAGACTGATGTAATTGTTTGTGCAAATCAGATAGCAAAGGACATGAAAAGACATGGTTAACCCTATGTACACCAAGTGTCATTTCATGTCGGGTTCTGCATTTTCACAAAAGCCGTCAATTGAATTAGGGGCTATTATACTATGTAGAAGTGTATGAACTATAAATATAAATATATATGTATGTGTCACAAATTCAATGACATGTATATATATATATATATATATATATATATATATATGAGGTGTAAAATTGTTTAAAAAAAATGCGTGGACTCCCGCCCTATTTTCGCAACCAGACAGACAAAGCCAGCGAATGGGGGCAGATAATAATAGCCCAGAGAGGGACCAATATTTTTGGCCCCCCCTGGCTACTAACATCTGCCCCCAGACACCCCAGGAAAGACAAATCTATAATTAGATTCGCCCTTTCTGGCACTTTGCCCGTCTATTCCCATTGCCCTGTAGCGGTGGCGAATGGGTTAATATGGGGTTAAAGCCACATTGCAATTGAAAGGTGACCTTAAGCCAGGTTAATAATTGAGAGCTGTCAATTAGACAACTATCAATTATTAATCCTATTGCATGAAATAAAAATAAAACACACACACTTTAATTAAAAATCATTTTAATGAAATAAAGACACATGTTTTTGACCATCTTTTATTTGACTGCAAAAACCATTTCCTGTAATAAAAATAAAATAAAAAGCAAAATTATTCTTACCTATCCCATGCACAGTCAGGTCCCACGGTGTTATCCTTCAGAAAGGGTTAATGTTTACTGCAGGGACCGCAGCTAATGCTGCAGCCTCACAGTAAACCCCCAAATGAATGAGTTCCTCTCCTGGCTGACAGGAGAGGAAGTGGAAAGCTTAATTGATTGCTTTCCACTTTCACTTCAGGTCAGCCAGGGACACAATCAGTGACGTCAGAGGGAACTGATTAACAAAAATAGGGGTTCTCTTCGAATAAAAAATGGCGTGGGCTCCCCCCTATTTTTGTTAACCAGCCAGATGAAGCAGACCGCTGAGGCCTGGATTTTCAGGCTGTTAAGGAGCCAAGATCCATGGACCTTGCCAGCCTGATAATACCAGGCCACAGCAGTCTGCATATCTTGGCTGATTAACAAAAATAGGGGATCCCCTCGAAAAAAATTGGCGTGGGGTCCCCCCTATTTTTGTTAACCAGCCAGATGAAGCAGACCGCTGAGGCCTGGATTTTCAGGCTGTTAAGGAGCCAAGATCCATGGACCTTGCCAGCCTGATAATACCAGGCCACAGCAGTCTGCATATCTTGGCTGATTAACAAAAATAGGGGATCCCCTCGAAAAAAAAACGGCGTAGGGGTCCCCCTATTTTTGTTAACCAGCCAAGTAAAATGCAGACTGCTGCGGCCTGGTATTAAAAGACTGTCAAGGCCCATGGATTTTGGCCCTCAACAGCCTGATAATACCAGGCTACAGCAGCCCCACATTTGGCGCATCAAAAGATGTGCCAATTGTGGCACTTTACCGGCTCTTCCCACTGCCCTGTAGCGGTGGCAAGTGGGGTAATAAGGGGTTAATGTCACCATTGATTGCACGGTGACAATAAGCCCGGTTAATAATGGAGAGGTGTCAATAAGACACCGATCCATTATTAATCCCAAAGTTATTAAATGTATAAAAAAAAGACAAAGCAAGAAAAAAGTATTTTAATGAAATAAAAGAGACAACACAGTTTTCATTAATTTTATTATACACTCATTCCTGCGACGCCATCGATCTCCTGTAAAAAAGAAAAAAAAAAAAACCAACAGTATACCACCTGTCCGACGCAGTCCATAGTAACGACAGTCCCACGATGATCCAGCTCTGCTACATCGCAATGACAGGCAGAGCCTGTCATCGCAAGCAGCACAGCTGATTACCTGCTTCCCCGGCGGTGACGTCATCGGACTGACTGCTTTACGGCCGGGATTACCCAGCAGTCACTGCAGTTATCGCGAGAAACTGCATGTGACCGCCGGGGAAAGATCATGGCGGCCATGAAGCAGTCCAGCCCGTGACCGCCGGAGATCTTCTGCCAGGTAAGTGCCGCTGACTCCTGACAGACCCGACCGACGGACACTGACAGTGACAGTGACAAATCCGATTCCGGTATCCGATATGACGAAAATATCGGTACTCGGAATCGAAAGCCCGATACAGCTAATATCGGCCGATATCCGATATTTGCAGTATCGTATCGCTCAACACTACTAATGATGCAAAGCAAGGCGGCAACAAAGACCAGATTGGCTTGAGCGATGAATCCCTTTTTTGTCTTTGACATAATGATATTTAGAAATTTGACTGGAGACAACATGACCAACACCATGAAGAGGCTTTGAAATGGAAATGTCACCCTGATCCTACTACCAGGATTATGATGTGGGGTAGTATAATATATGGTTTCTGGATCCCTCTAGTATAAAATCCAGAGGGATTTGACATTGTTGACATTACATTGATTTGGTCTTCAGACAGGTTCAGGCAATGTACCAGAAATAATTTTTCAGGACGACGTCAGGCCGAACATTGCTCATGGTATGGTGAGCAGCCTGTGTGGCCTAAACGTGCTACCATGGCCTACAGCATCTCTGGACTGTCATGGATGTCATTGGTCGGCAAAGGCAGCTGCCTAGTTTGCTGTAGGCAAAGGAAGCAATTCATATACCAGTAAGTTTTTAGATTTTGATATATATAGTAATAAGTCATTTACAGCCTTACAACAATCAATAAAATATCAAGAACTAATAAGTTTATAAACTGAAATGCATAATAGACAAAACTAAATGTAAAACATAATAATATATAACTTGTTAATGATGTAAATTTCCTATACTACTTGCTGGCTTGTACTTTCCTGTTTCAAACCTCCAGCACAAATAAAGGAAAATGTGTTTTTTTAATTATTGCTAATGCGTACCATCCTCTTATATTGAAAGGACGTGCAGCCAAATGTTACAAATGAAGAATTACCACTCATTTTCTTGCAGCTGTTCGGTGGACTACAGACCCTAACTGGGAAAGGTCTCGTATTAACAATATTTGAGATGGAAAATATAACCTACTAGCGAGGCTATTGCCAAGGAAATATAGTAAACATTTGGTCCCAGTGGATACTGGTGAGCGATTCATATTGTCCCTGAGTGTTTAAAACACTGGAGTTTGCAGCTAAAGTATTCAGCACTGCCAGCTGTACGCATAAATGAGATATGCAGCTCGTACCTTACCAACCTTCTATATAACTGTACACACGGAATTACTGCTAATCACTGGGAGTGCCCCACAGGAGGAAACTGGAGAATGGAAACAGGTAGACGTTATCTGGAAAACAGTCATTCTGAATAAAAGCAAAAGGCCAGTTACTCATTATTTTAAAGGGGTTGTCCACTAATATGATATAGATGACCAATCCTTGGAGCTGGGCTGTTCCATAGGTCACCAATCTCATATCAGTCGGTGTATGGCACCCGGTATTCCCACTGATCAGCTCTTAACAGCTGCAGCAACAGAAAGATGTAATCAGTGTATGGAGCTGGAACATCACAGCTTAGTACGTTGTTTAGTCGTCGCTCCCCTCATCAATATCATAATAGTGGACAACTCCTTTAATTACAATATTGGAGAATTAGATTATCCTTAAATATAATTAACCAGGCGTCTATTTTTAGCATAGACTGTTATCTGTATGTTGACTTTTGAATATATGTGTTTCTTTCTGGTTGGTCAAGAAAACAGACTTTTGCTTGTGTAAAAGCCTGTAATTTTGACTTGTAAGTTGACATTTGGTTTAACACATTGTGCTCTTATCCTTGATGACTAGTGATGTTTACTGATTATACATTAGGCTAATTATACATTGTCCAAGCCAGCCAGTTTGTTGGCATTCAAAGCAGAGGAGGAAAATCTATGCAAATAGATTACATAATCAAACAATGCGAATTGGTCTTATTTGCATTACCTGTAAATACTGTTTGAAGGACACATGTTAAATATAAGAAAAGAGGTTACATACCTTTATATAGAGGGACAGTGACAGGCAGAGATTCAGCCAAGACATTCAAACATCCAGGGACTCTACAGGACTGCAGCCACGACATCATGGCTTCATCACGAGGGACACAGATTTATTATTGTAGAGGATGCCGGCTTAGAGGACTATGGCCGTGGCAGGAAGATTATAGATCTGCTCCATTGACCATAGCTGAAACATGCATACATTTGGAGAAAGCCAGGATTGGAACCTGCCGGTCATCTGGCTCCATGAAGATGTTCAGAGAAGCCAGGTTGTGACTCTACAGTCAACTGACCTTGTACCTCAATGGACTGTTACCTTCCTAAGTTAGTCATTACCTTCTCTCTGTGCATGCCACTGGTGGGGTAGTCGGCCCTGGAAGATGACACCAGGTTGTGACCCTCTGGTTAACTGGCCCTTGTACCTGAATCGACTATCATCTTCTTACACTTGTCGTTATCTCGTCTCTGTTTGCATGCCACAGGTGGGGTAGTCAACCCTGGAAGCTCTGAAGTAACAGCTGCCAGTATTGAGTCAGCGGAAAGGTTAAAGGTACTGCCACACTAAACAATCCCGCTAGCGATCACAATAACGACGCATACTAATGCGATCGCTAGCGGGATTGTTTCTATATCGCTAAATGCTGCCGCATTTAGCGATATAGTTAACGACGCTATCGCCTTTAGCGATCTTCTTAACGACTTTAGCGGTACAAAAGTACCGCTAAATCGCTAAGAAAAGGTGCCACACAGCAATTAGATACTTACCCAGCGGGAGCGCCGACGAGAAAATAGGGTCCGGAACGATTCCAGCGACGAGCGAGATCACAGCAGGAAGCTCGTCGCTGGAAGCTGCCGCACTGAACAACATCGCTAACAGGATCGCTAAATAGTGACGTTTTTTAGCGATCCCGTTAGCGATATTGTTTAGTGTGGCATACCCTTAAGACTCTGTAATGTGAACCATCTTGGGCTATTTTGCTGGTACTGTTCTAAGTGTTATCTGCCTGCTTTGTGGTTCAATAAAGCATTTCCACACTCTTTTACCCTCACCTTGTATTGACTGAGTAGTAGTATGCCCACATTAAAAGAAGAGCAGGCGTTTGGTGGGACAATCTCTGGTCCATGCAGTTTCGGCTAGCAGATCTGGGCATCCGCTGACTACCCCCCCGTGTCTCCACACAGTGTTAAAAGTTTGGCCCAGATCATCATGGTGAAAGTAGTTGCTTTTTTTCTTATTCGGAGTAGAAATACAAGAGGAGTAAGGACTGTGGGTTGCCCATTTGCAAAAGAAAGGATGATACAAACCCAAAGGCCAGTGTTTGGTGACATGGTTGAAGTGGTGACATCACATCTACAGCACATGACCACTGCTCAGCTGTCATACAGAGGTACCCATGTTCCAGACCTAGTGTAGTCTCTGGTGTGACCTACTTTGTCCCCTTTACCCAGGAACTGGGTTGAGGGCCATGTCACATCTTGTGATGATTAATAGCAAAGGGCATACCACATACTGTTTACACACACAACTGTACAGGGCTGGCTCCAGGTTTTTGTGGGCCCTGGGTGAAAGTGTCTCAGAGGGGCACTTTAACACTACCACAATTCATGATGCACAGATATGGCAGAGAAATATAGGTGTAGTACTGTACAATGTCAAAGATTTCACTTACTTCTTACATTACATGAGTGATATCAATAGCTCAGAAAACACTATTATGGGCACCACATACTGTTCCATACAGAATAATGAGCCCCATATATTACTCCATACAATATTATGGACACCACATAGTGCTCCATAAACAATAAGAAGCCCTATATATTGCTCCATACAGTATTATTGGCACCACATAGTGCTCCATACAGTATTATGGGCACCACATAGTGCTTCATACAGTATTATGAGCACCACATAGTGCTCCATACAGAATAATGAGCCCCATATATTGCTCCATACAGTATTATGAGCACCACATAGTGCTCCATACAGAATAATGAGCACGATATATTGCTCCATACAGTATTATGAGCACCACATAGTGCTCCATACAGAATAATGAGCACGATATATTGCTCCATACAGTATAATGAGCCCATATAATGCTCCATTCAGTATTATGGGTACCACATAGTGCTCCATACAGAATAATGATCCCTATATATTGTTCCATACAGAATAATGGACCCCATAAAATGCCTCACACAGAATAATGAGCCCCATATATTGCTCCATACAAAATAATTAGCCCCATATATTGCTCCATACAGTATTATGTGCACCACATAGTGCTCCGTAAAGAATAATGAGCCCCCATATATTGCTCCATACAGTATTATGGGCACCGCATAGTGCTCCGTAAGAATAATGAGCCCCATACATTGTTCCATACAGAATAATGGACCCTATATAATGCTCCATACAGTATAATGAGCCCCATATAATGCTCCATACAGGATATGATGGGCTCCATATATTGCTCCATACAGAATGAGCCCCATATATTGCTCCATATAGTATAATGGACCACATGTAATGCTCCATATATAATTGGCCCCATAAGATGCTCCATATATAATGGGACCATAAGATGCTGCATATACTGTATGCAGGGCCGGCGTCAGCACCCGGCACACCCGGGCAAGTGCCGGGGCCCTGAGCAGGCGGGGGGGCCCACTCGCCGTCTGGCACCCCGGCGCCCGTTAGCGGTGTCAGCGCCGCCACTGGGCCCCCCCCCGCTTGCTCAGGGCCCCAGCTGCGGCCGGCTCAATACTCACCTCTCCCCGTGCCTCCGCTGCCGCAGCTCCGCCTCCGGGCTCCAGGGGGCGCCTGCAGGACGCCGGCGCTTCCTCTCACAGCAGCGCCGCTGAATGATGTCATAATTCAGCGGCCGGCTGTGTCAGTGAGTGCGTGGACGCTGGACAGTTGAGATGTTTGTGTGTGTGTCTGTGTATGTGTCTCTGTGTGTATGTAGTGCGATGCTTTGTGTGTGTGTGTGTGTGTGTGTGTCTGCTGTATGTATGATGGTGGTGGGGGGAGGGCAGTGATGATGATGATGGGGAGGCAATGATGATTGATGATGATGGGCAGGCAATGATATTGCTGTGGAGACAATGATGATTATGGGCAGGCATTGATGATGATGGGCAGGCAGTGATGATGATGGGCAGGCAATGATATTGATGGGGAGGCAATGATGATTATTGGCAGGCATTGATGATGGCAGGCAGTGATGATGATGGGGAGCGATGATGATGATGATGGGGAGGCAATGATGATTATGGGGAGGCGATGATGATAATGGGCAGGCAATGATGATGATGGGCAGGCAATGATGATGATAATGGGCAGGCAATAATGATGATGGGAGTCTTTCCACGGCGCCCCTTTCCTGAGCCGTAACAGTGCAGAACGCAGCACAGCGCAGAGGAGAGCTCCATATTTTGTATGGAGCTTTATATGGGGCCAGTATCCTGTATGGAGCATTATATGGGGGATGGAGGGGTGACATCCTGCATGGGGTATTATATGGGTGATGAGGGGGAGACTGTGGTGCCCATAATATTGTATGGAGGACTGTACTGTCCAGTCTGTACTGTGCGCTGTGAGGATTTGGCGGTTTTTGAGCTATTGTACAATTTACAATAGCTATCAGTCGTAATGGAAGAAAAGAAGTGTTTGGCATTGTGCTATACCCATATTTCTCTGCAGTATCTGTGCATCATGAATCGTGGTCTGTGTTAAAGGGGCCCACTGAGACTCTTTGGCCGGGGCCCATGAAAACCTGAAGACGGCACTGACTGTATGTGTCGAACAGCCGCGAGACATGCAGCCGCAGGGACTTGAGCATATTTTTTGAGCACGCTGAAGTCACTCGGTTAGCACTCAAGTATTATGGGCACCACATAGTGCTCCTAAGAATAATGAGCCCCATACATTGTTCCATACAGAATAATGGACCCTATATAATGCTCCATACAGTATAATGAGCCCCATATAATGCTCCATACAGGATATGATGGGCCCCATATATTGCTCCATACAGAATGAGCCCCATATATTGCTCCATATAGTATAATGGACCACATGTAATGCTCCATATATAATTGGCCCCATAAGATGCTCCATATATAATGGGACTATAAGATGCTGCATATACTGTATGTGTCGAACAGCCACGAGACATGCAGCCGCAGGGACTCGAACATATTTTTCGAGCACGCTGAAGTCACTCGGTTAGCACTCAAGTATTATGGGCACCACATAGTGCTTCGTAAGAATAATGAGCCCCATACATTGTTCCATACAGAATAATGGACCCTATATAATGCTCCATACAGTATAATGAGCCCCATATAATGCTCCATACAGGATATGATGGGCCCCATATATTGCTCCATACAGAATGAGCCCCATATATTGCCCCATATAGTATAATGGACCACATGTAATGCTCCATATATAATTGGCCCCATAAGATGCTCCATATATAATGGGACCATAAGATGCTGCATATACTGTATGTGTCGAACAGAGTCGAGACATGCAGCCGCAGGGACTCGAACATATTTTTTGAGCACGCTGAAGTCACTCGGTTAGCACTCAAGCATTCTCGGATAATGCCTTATCCCAGCACGTTCGCTCATCACTAGTGTTGAGCGATACGATACCGCAAGTATCGGGTATCGGCCGATATTAGCTGTATCGGACTTTCGATACTTAGTTTCGATATTTTCCATATATCGTATACCGGAATCGGATTTGTCACTGTCACTGTGAGTGTCCGTCGGTCGGGTCTGTCAGGAGTCAGCGGCACTTACCTGGCAGAAGATCTCCGGTGGTCACGGCCTGGACTGGTTGATGGCCGCCATCATCTTTCCCCGGCGGTCACATGCAGTTTCTCGCGATAACTGCAGTGACTTCTGGGTAATCCCGGCCGTAAAGCAGTCAGTCCGATGACGTCACCGCCGGGGAAGCAGGTAATCAGCTGTGCTGCGCCAGGATGACAGCCTCTGCCTGTCATTCCGATGTAGCAGAGCTGGATCGCTGTGGGACAGTCGTTACTATGGACTGCGTCGGACAGGTGGTATACTGTTGGTTTTTTTTTTTCCTTTTTTTACAGGAGATCGATGGCGTCGCAGGAATGAGAGTATAATAAAAGAAATGAAAACTGTGTTGTCTCTTTTATTTCATTAAAATACTTTTTTCTTGCTGTGTCTTTTTTTTTATACATTTTAAAACTTTGGGATTAATAATGGATCGGTGTCTTATTGACACCTCTCCATTATTAACCAGGATTATTGTCACCGTGCAATCAACGGTGACATTAACCCCTTATTACCCCACTTGCCACCGCTACAGGGCAGTGGGAAGAGCCGGGTAAAGTGCCACAATTGGCACATCTTTTGATGCGCCAAATGTGGGGCTGCTGTAGCCTGGTATTATCAGGCTGTTGAGCGCCAAAATCCATGGGCCTTGACAGTCTTTTAATACCAGGCCGCAGCAGTCTGCATTTTACTTGGCTGGTTAACAAAAATAGGGGGACCCCTACGCCGTTTTTTTTTCAAGGGGATCCCCTATTTTTGTTAACCAGCCAAGCTAAGCAGACTGCTGTGGCCTGGTATTATCAGGCTGGCAAGGTCCATGGATATTGGATCCTTAGCAGCCTGAAAAACCAGGACTCAGCAGTCTGCTTCATCTGGCTGGTTAACAAAAATAGGGGGGACCCCACGCCAAATTTTTTTCGAGGGGATCCCCTATTTTTGTTAACCAGCCAAGATATGCAGACTGCTGTGGCCTGGTATTATCAGGCTGGCAAGCAGGGTCGGACTGAGGCAGCGGGACACCGGAGAAACCTACGGTGGGCCCCAGCTCCTGTGTGGTGGGCCCTGATTTGAAAGGATAGGTCGCGGGGCAGAGGGGGCGGTGGCCCCGGGGCCCGCGCTCTGAGTGGGCCCACCCGGAGCTACGATACAGTTACATTCTGCGGCAGAGCAGGGAGAATCGCTCTCCCTGCTCTGCCGCCCGGAAGCTATGGGGCCTGAACAGGCGTTGGGGGGGCCCGGTGCCAGCAGTGGGCCCCCACCCGTCATCGGAGAGTCAGCTGTATCGGCATCCAGCCGATAAAGCTGACCGCATAGAGAGAGAAGGAGCGAGCGCTCCTTCTCTCCCATAATCCCCCTCTCAGCGTATGACAGCGGGCGCAATAACATCACCTGCCGGCGCCCGCTGTCAGACGCTGAGAGGGAGAACAGTGAGCAGCACAGGAGCCGGGATGTGAGTTTTTTTTTGATTTTTTTTTTAATGGGGGTGCAGTCGAGTCCTGGCTGGAGAAGTCGTCATGTCGGTGTGGGCCAGATGGAAAAGACATGAAAAGTGAACAATTCCATTAGAAAGAACATCAGCGGTAAGTCATTATCTGTACCTGTGCTGTAATCTATATGTTCTGTAGGACTGGTATTATATAACACAGACCATATGGCGGTAATATCAATATTGGTCTTTTTATATATAGATTATTTTGGCCAACAGCGCGGTCATTTGCTGAGGTTCTCTGATGATGGGCCCACTCAGAAGTTTTGCCCCCACTAAACCAAAACCCTAGCTACGCCTATGGCTCTCTCTCTAGTCTTTCTTTCTCGCTCTCTGTTCTTTCATTCTCTCTCTCTGTTCTTTTTTCTTTCTGTTCTTTCTTTCTTTCTCTCTTTTCTTTCTTTCCTCTCTTTCTTTCTCTGTTTGTTCTTTCTCTCTCGCTGCTCTTTCTTTCTTTTCCTCAGTACCAGCCACTGTGCCCTCATTACCAGTCAGTGTGATCAGCAGTGCTAAATGGTTACGCTTGGGGCGAGGATATGGGTGTGATTAGCTGTGAAATGGGTGTGGTCGGGGCGTGGCCTAAAATTTTCAGCGGCGCGCAACACGCGCCACAGCCTTTAATCCTCTTTCCTGTCTTCCAAATTTGGGAGGTATGCTGTATGACCTCCCTACAACTTCTGGCCATGCTCCTGATGAGCGCGACGGATGGTCTCATGAGGGATCTCCTCCCACACCTGGACTAAAGCATCCACCAACTCCTGGACAGTCTGTGGTGCAACGTGGCATGGCCTAAAATTTTCTGCAGCATGCACAGCGTGCCACAGCCTTTGTCCCTCTTTCCCTTATTCAAAGGTTGGGAAGTATGATGTTGGGCCGCAAGAATATATTTTCTCTGGTGGGCCCAAGGTACTCCAGTCCGACGCTGCTGGCAAGGTCCATGTATGTTGGCTCCTTAACAGCCTTAAATACCATGCCTCAGCAACAGGGGCATACATATAAATCATGGGGCCCCATAGCAAAAGTCTGAATGTTCCCCACCCCCCCAAAAAAAAACCCCAGAGGCATTGTAAATGTAAAGTGCCAGCACAGTGAGGGAAGTTGAGTCGCACAGAGACAGGGGTTTTGGGGGTACTCGGCACCGATCACGTCGACTTCTATGGGGGATGTCACGAGTAGCACAGCTCGGTCCGTGACCTGGGCGATCACTGGAATGTGGGATATTTCCAGGGGATGATATAATGTTCGTGTAGTTTGTCGTGACGCCACCTGTAGTACCTGGTCAGGGTGTCCAGCGCTGCTGTGCAGGTCCTCTGGAAGGGATGGTGTAGTGCAGGTAGGTGAAAAGTCTTCTACAGGTAACACGCTATCCTTCCAGGGCAGATAGATGTGAGATAGAGCAATGGTGCAAAGTGATGTAGCAGAGTGGACTATGCGACATAGTAAGAAAGCAGGAAACACTTCAAGTTAAACGTTGCATAATAAAATTTTTAATAATAACATTACAAAAGTGCAAATAGCATTAGTGCCGAAGTTCGTGGAGACTTCTTAGGACTACCCCCACCGGGGTAACTTCACAGTGTCCTTTACTTGTGCTTGTGGAGGACCCGCTCCAAACCTCCAACTGTGGTCTTGGGTGGGCTGCAAGACTTTCCTTGAGCAGACCTCACTTTCGGCCACACCAATCGGGTTTTTAGTTTCTGAGGTAGTTGAAAATAGTGCACAGTTAAGTTTTTTGTAAAACCAAGATGGAGCACCGAAGTGCCAACTATTTACAGAAAAGTTTGTGAGCCAGTACAGTTCATGGCTTCAAAGTTTCAACATTTTGATTACAGTGAAACACCATTACCCAACCTGGGTATATTAAGGCAACAATAAACTTGTTCTTCTGAACATTCACCCGTCCGGGTACATCAAACCATTACCCAACCTGGGTATATTATGGCAACAATAAACTTCTTTTTATGAACATTCACCCGTCCGGGTACATCAATAATTTAACTATTTACATACAGAGACCCTGTCCGGGTTATTTAGACTTCTTTGGCTGGCCTCTTACAGGTACCACCTGGTACTCTTCTGGAGCTTGCCAAACATCCGTGACAGGAGGGTCCACCCAGACCTGATGACGTCGTGTAGCCTGTACAGTGATGTCGTGACCCGCTATCTGGGTCTGTGTGGCCACCTCTTTCGTCTCCCTCCGGGTCTGGACCCCTATGTCCCAGACTGAACGAACCCCAGGGGGCCTAACAGGCGCCGGGTACTGGCCAGCTATCATTATCATGTCCATAGCTGGGGCTGCTGAGGAGACCACTGAGGGAGGCTGGGGAGATTTACGGCGTGGGGTGGGCACTTGTGCAGAGGCCTGGTTGGGGGAGGCTGAAGGCTCGTAGGGTCTGTCAGTTTCCTGACACTCTGGGGAGTAGGGGACGCACCTGGTAACATTTAGGGCGTACCATCCATTGTAACCCCAGTGTCGGGTGTAAGTCACCAAGTCTCCTGGCAACAGGTCCCTCCCCGGGTGTCCTTCTGGGAGGTGAGCCTCCACGTCCCGCCGGGTTACAAAGACTTCTAAATAAAGTCCAGGCTCCTGGATGAAGCCCCAACCACCTTTTAACTTAAAGTTCCGTACTGCACCCTTACGCCGCGGCTCCCTCACCGTACTTTTATCCTTTCTCATACGTGCCTTCTCTGCCAGGTCCTTCTCCAGGTGACGTTGCCGAAGCTTTTGGGATTCTCTCTGCTCCCTTTGTCGCTCTGCTTCCCGCTCCCGACGTCTCCACTCTTCCTCCTGACGCCGGTTGTAATTCTCCTCCACCAGCAGCTCCATGTCTCCACCATAAAACGCCAGCTTACGATGTCCGGTTTGCGGCAGCTCTCCTAGCGCCCGCCAGTCCTGGCGGCGCTCACCTGTGGCGGAAGCAGCCGGCTCTGGAACAGATGACGGTCGGGGCTCCGGTACAGGCAGGTAGAGCTCTGGTGCCTGCGCGGCCTCCTCCATGAGGACGGGTGTCGCTTCTTCTGCGACGGGGGCAGACAGCGGGATCTGGGGTGCTGGTGCGGCGTTTTCTGCAGAAACGGGTGCCTCCACTGTGATACTGGCAACCGGTTCAGATTGCAAGGGCTGGGATGCCCGCACGGCCTCCTGTACTGGTACGGGTGCCTCCACTGAGATACTGTCAACCGGTTCAGATTGCAAGGGCTGGGATGCCCGCACGGCCTCCTGTACTGGAACGGGTGCCTCCACTGAGATACTGTCAACCGGTTCAGATTGCAAGGGCTGGGATGCCCGCACGGCCTCCTCTACTGGAACGGGTGCCTCCACTGAGATACTGTCAACCGGTTCAGATTGCAAGGGCTGGGATGCCCGCACGGCCTCCTCTACTGGAACGGGTGCCTCACCTTCCGGTACAGACACTTCAGGGGGTAAGAGGGATTGGCGCCGCTCCAATTGTAGTTTTAGGGCCCGCCAGCTCGCTTCCATCTGGCGACCTCCTCCCGGTGCCGGGCCAGGTCTCTCAGGGTATCCTCCGCTTCTTCCAGCGTAGGAGGGTTTCCAGGCCGGGTGCCAAACGGTGGCTCCGTGGCGATCGGGTTGCTTCCGTGGGGGGAGAGCTCTGACTCCTCCATCCCTTCCCACTTCTGCTCATGTCCGTTCGCCATCTCTGCCAAGTCACATGTGTCATTAGCATCAGGAGAGGCGCCATCTTTTGTAGGGAGGCGGGACCTTCGCGTTAGTTTCCGCCCACTGAGGAGGATGAGGAGGCGGAACTCCAGAGCTGTGGGGCACGATCTTACATTGCAGTAACATTTAGAGTGTGCGGACATCGTTTTTCGCGCCACGGAGTGAGTGTACGCCCACGAGAGCACGCCCTTATTCTTCACCTGTGCCTCGTGGCGCAGATATGACAGAAAAATGGCAAATACAGTCTATGATGATTTTTGCAATTCTCAAGCAAAAAAACAATTCAATTAAGGCACACAGGACTCGCTTATATCCTGTTCGTGACGCCAAAGTTGAGTCGCACAGAGCCACAGGTTTTGGTGGTACTCGGCACCAAGCCGTCGACTTCTATGGGGGATGTGACGGGTAGCACAGCTATGTCCGTGCCCTGGTCGCTCACTGGAATGTGGGATATTTCCAGGGGATGATAGAATGTTTGTGTAGTTTGTCGTGACGCCACCTGTAGTACCTGGTCAGGGTGACCAGCGCTGCTGTGCAGGTCCTCTGGAAGGGATGGTGTAGTGCAGCTAGGTGATAAGTCTTGTACAGGTAAGACGGTATCCTTCCAGGGCAGATAGATGTGACATAGAGCAATGGTGCAGAGTGATGTAGCAGAGTGGAGTATGCGACGTAGTAAGAAAGCAGGAAAGGAAACAATTCTTACTACAAAGACATGCAGCATAAGGCTGCCTCAACCCCTCCCATCCAACTAGCTACACCCTGTTCTAACCAGCCTGAGCTAGACCATCCCATTGGGTCCGCCTACACTCAGCTGGCATAGTGTACTGTTGAATGCAGTGGTTGGAGTCAATGGGGTGTTTCCTCCTTACCTGAGAGTAAGTTGTCACACCGCTGGGTGCGATGCAACATCTCTGTGGCGACTGGACCCTCGGGTGCTTCTGTCTTTTCACAAATGCCGGCTTTACCCGGCAATTGAATCAGAGGCTATTTTACTATGTAGAAGTGAATAAACTATAAATATATGTATATATATATGTCACAATGACATGTATATATATATATATATATGTATTCTAAGTGTGTATATTTTGTGTTTACAAGGAAAGAAAGTGTTTTTTTAGTTGCAATATTTTGTTCCCATAGACTTACATGGGACTTCCGGTATCGGAATCGGATATCGCCGATATTTATGATATCGGCGATACCATTCCGATCCGATATTTTTAGATATCGAGCAGTATCGTTCAACACTACTCATCACTAAACCTTATTGATGGTGCACCTTACACAATTCTTTATGTATTCTTTTTATATAAAGATTTCACTATTTTTTTTACTCTTAATCTACTGAAAATGAACATGTGTTGGCTCATACCGAAAAACTGATAAAAAGTAACAAAGTAAATCAAGAATGTATAATGCATTAAGCATAAATAGATTTTCCAAATTCGCTTTTACTGTCAGATAAAAAGAAAATGTTAAACAGATGCAGAATAAAGTCATACATCCAGCTGTAGTAACAAGATTAAGCAATGTCTTCAAATTAAAGACAATTTCTCATGTGGTCAGAAGGTTTTTTTTTTCCTGACATTTCTTTTACACCTAAGGGCTCATGCACATAATCTATACACCATGTAAACCTGCATTCATTTTAGGGCATTGTACTGTCCCTCGAAAGCAATGCTTCTAAGTGAGAACACCTGCGTAGTAAATCATGCCGTGGTTTTTTACTTATGAATTCTGTGTAAATCAAGAAGTAAAACCTCTATGCGACTCCCATGTTAAAAATAAGAGTTACGCTACAGAAAAAGCTTGGGATGATAACTGTGAAAGAGCGCCCCATTATGGATACTCACTACTCGGAAATTATTATCGCCCTGTGCATGGAGAGCAGTATATTGTTAGCCACAATTAAAGGGAATCTGTCACCAGGTTTTTGCTACCTTGTCTGAGAGCAGCATGATGTTGGCAAAGAGACCCTGAATCCAATGATGTATCACTTAGTTTACTGGGTGCAGATTAAGCCCCACATTGAGGGGAGCAGGCAAACAGAGGTGACCATTTAAAAGGGATATTTTTTTTAAATAATATATTTTATTGACCAAATTCTTTTAAAAGAAAAAGACAACATATAATTCCATAAAACAACAGGTGCCTCTTGTGTGAGGGATTCCACAACAAATTACCCACCGCATATACTAATAGTAAGGTTATGCATCCATAAGTTCACAATATTACATTGAGTCTATAGGAACTATATCTTACTTATCCTCATATAGAGAGGTATAATTCCCCTATTATATTGTAAATAATTTTTATATGGATCCGACTCAACTAGAAAAGGCCATCAATCATACTATGGCACATATTTATAGAATTATAACGTTAGTCAGTCTTAAATTAAAAGTGTTTGAAGTGTAATTCCATTCATATTTCACGGTCACTCCATCCTATCATCCATAGGTAATGTAAGAATCTAATTATAGGCTATCATGTCAGTCTCAATATTGATATATAGCAACAGCCACTGGGCTTGTACTTTGGGAGAAATCTAAACCCATACGTCTATGCAGTTGCACCTTGTGGTATTCCCACTGCTGATGAAATCGGACGAATGCAATCCGATTAAAAATCACTTTGTTCTCTTGGTGATAAGTAGAGATGAGTGAACATTGTCGGCTCCATACTTATTCGGCAAGCTATAGTGCTTACCGAGTAGCTGCATCGGGAGCCGAATACCTGGAGCGCTCCCGATGATCAGCTGTTCAGCGCCGCAGCTGCATGTGTTGCTGTGTGACAATCAGAGCCTGTGTGTTGGGCTCTCCGTACATGTGTTGTGACAGTGAAACAGCCGCGACACATGCAGCTGTGGTGCTGATCATCGGGAGCGCTCCTGGTAACCGGACTCCAGATGCAGCGTATTTGGTAAACACTATAGCTTTCCGAATAAGGAGGGAGCCGACGATGTTCGCTCATCTCTAGTGATAAGCTGCTGGCTGACATGTCAGTCGGTGGCTTTCTCATAGAGAAAACAGGAGGGCTTGGGCAAGCAAAGGCTCTTGTGAATGGGAGTATCTGCTGAGATAGTTGTTGACCGAACGATTGACCAACAGACATCTAATGTGTATGGCCATCTTTATTCTAACCTTTCCTTGTGTCAGTAAGTAATTTCATTCAGTGATATATTATGGAAAAGAAGCATTAACAGCAAGTCAAATCTGGATAATAGAGAACTGTGTGTCACGCTGTTACTGCATACAGAAGGTCCGGGGTCTATGCTGACCCTAAGCTGGGGTCCTGACTAATCCCTCTACCTGGAGGTACTGTTGATGGTACAGAGGTCCAGGCCGCCAGCGTAATCCCTACCTCCTGAGGATCCCTGAACCTTAGTGATCTAGTCTTGAGAAGGACCCTGATCACAACACAGGGGACTGGAAGGTATATGCCTAGACACAGTAATAGACGAACGAGACAGTACAAGGGGTAAACTAAAATCCACCTTGCATACAAAACTCACACCACAAAAAACAGAGGGAACACCAACGGGTACGGAGATAAATGATAAAGCGAGGAGGGGAAAAAAGACCACACCAGGTACTCTTCACTTCAGACTTCACAATACCACGATCCGCTCTGCTGGTCTGCATGAATGCTTTCACCGACACATTCCTAGCAGACTGGCAGGTATTTGAAGGAATCCCATTAATTGCAGCTGGGTGTGGCTGGCCTTGTCTAGCACAGAGAGAGAAAGAATTAACTCCCTCACTGCCAAAAAACACCAAGCACCAAAAACTCAGCTGCGCGAAGTCAGATTGTGTAATCGCGACGATCTTCGTGGCGACACACCCGTGACAGTACCCCCCCTTCTACGAGGGGCCTCCGGACCCTCAGGGCCAGGTTTATCTGGGTGAGTTGTGTGGAAGGCCCGAATTAATCGGTCTGCGTTAATATCCGACGCAAGAACCCACGTCCTCTCCTCAGGACCATACCCCCTCCAATGAACCAGGTACTGAAGGGACCGGCGATTCAGACGTGAATTGATGATTTTCGACACCTGAAACTCCAAGTTACCATTGACCACCACAGGAGGAGGTGGTAAAAGTGACGGTATCACCGGCGCCACATACCTCTTAAGCAACGATCTGTGGAACACATTGTGAATTTTAAATGTAGGAGGGAGGTCAAGACGGAATGCCACCGGATTAATTATTGAACTGATCTTGTATGGCCCGATGAACCTGGGACCCAGTTTCCAGGAGGGAACCTTAAGTTTTATATTCTTGGTAGACAACCATACCCGATCGTTCACACATAGGTCCGGACCAGACACTCTCCTCCTATCAGCCATACGTTTGTATCGGTTCCCCATAGTACTCAGATTATTCAGCACTCCTCTCCACACTGAAGCAAGTGACGACGAAAATCGTTCCTCCTCAGGAACCCCAGAAGAGCCCCCCCTATTGAAAGTACAAAACTGGGGGTGAAAACCATATGCCCCAAAATACGGGGACTTACCAGTGGACTCGCTCCGCCTATTGTTAAGAGCGAATTCCGCCAGAGGCAAGAAAGAAGCCCAGTCCTCCTGGTTCTCTGACACAAAACACCAGAGATATGTCTCCAAGCTCTGGTTCAGACGCTCTGTCTGACCATTGGTCTGCGGATGAAAAGCCGATGAAAATGACAACTGCATCCCCGCCGTGTACAAAATGCCTTCCAGAATTTGGACACAAACTGAGACCCCCGATCAGACACCACATCGGAGGGTACCCCATGAAGCCTCACAATCTCCCCAATGAACACCTGTGCAAGAGTCTTAGCATTAGGAAGAGCAGGAAGAGCGATAAAATGTGCCATCTTGCTGAACCTGTCCACTACAACGAGTATGACTGTTTTACCCGAAGACGGCGGGAGGTCCGTAATGAAGTCCATAGACAGATGAGTCTCCGGGATCTTCAAAGGTAAGAGGGTCCCAGACGGACGGGTATGTGGGGTCTTAGAGCGCGCACAAACCTCGCAGGACGCGACAAAAGTTACCACCTCCCTATGTAAGTTAGGCCACCAAAACCGGCACGAGAGGAGATCCTCAGTTGCTTTACTCCCTGGGTGTCCTGCCAAAGCTGAATTATGGTGTGCCTCGATCACCTTTTGTCGCAACTGACTTGGAACAAACAGTCTCCCTGGAGGTCCTACAGGGGCGTCCCCCTGAGCCTCCAATACCTCCTCCTCAAGCTCAGAGCATACTGCCGACACCACCATCCCCTCCTGAAGGATCGGAACCGGGTCATCCGTCTTCCCGGCCCCAGGGAAACTGCGAGATAAGGCATCCGCCTTAACATTTTTTGACCCAGGACGATATGTGACGACAAAATTAAACCTGGTAAAAAACAACGACCACCTAGCTTGTCTGGGATTCAGACGTTTAGCGGACTCTAAATATAGCAGGTTCTTGTGATTGGTAATGACGGTGACCGGGTGGACTGCCCCCTCCAAAAAATGACGCCACTCCTCAAAAGCTAACTTAATGGCCAAGAGTTCCCTATTGCCGACATCATAATTCCTCTCAGCGGACGACAATTTTTTAGAGAAGAAGGCGCACGGATGCCATTTACCAGGGGACGAACCTTGTGACAATACTGCTCCCACCCCTACCTCGGAAGCGTCCACCTCTACAATGAACGGCTGTGACGCATCAGGTTGACTAAGTATGAGTGCCGAAGCAAAACTGTTATGTTTCGGTAGCTGAGGAGTGCAGGTAAAAAAGGCAATACACCAGAGAAGTTGGAATCTATGAGATTGCAGTACCCTGACTAACCACCACAACTAGAGGCAGCCGTGGAGCGTTCCTACGTTGGTCCTAGACGCCTCGTCACAGCCTGAGAAACTAACTACACCTAAAGATAGAAAGAGGAAAGCTATCTGCCCCGGAGCAGATCCCCAAAGAACATAGAAAGCCCCCAAACATGTAATGGCGGTTAGACAAGATGAAATACTGACACAGACAGAAAATAGTATGAGCAAACGTTGGGGCCCAAACTACCTAAATAGAAAGGGATAGGAAGGGTACTTACTGCAATCCCAAAAAACCCTGAAAAGCACCAACTCTACTAATTTCAAAATCACCTGAGATCACACGACCTCTACCACCTAAATTAGTTCTCTGGTGTAACAAAATCAAAACAGCAGCCACTGAAAAAACTGGAAAAAGCAAAAGTACAAACATCAGTGGCTGAACTAAACTGAGAGGGCAAAAGCCCCGGAGGGGACCCTGAAGGCCCCCACAGAAGTGCAGGACAAAATGCAAAAATCAAGCACAAAAACAAAAAGAAAAAAATGTCTTATCTGTTAGCAGGAGATGCAGACACGACACAGCAGGCTACAAGGGAAACAGGAATCAAGGATAGAGACCAGAACAATTGATCACCGGCAACCCTGATGGGAAGGTGACTCCCTTATATAAGACCAGTCAGTAAAACCTGATTCCCAATCCTCACAATCTTCACAATCTTCACTGGACAGACCAGCACCGCTTGTAACCACCAGAGGGAGCCTCTGCTCAGAACTCATCCCAAGCCCACTCACAACACCAGACGCTGCAGGCCACGTCCGAGGCTCCATCACAGAATGATGGCACGTCGTGAACGCATGCCGCTTTACGGCATGCGCCGCGATGCGCCCTCAAATGGGGTGAATTCCAGCGTTAACGGACTGCGTTACACCGCATTATACCGCGGTGTAACGCAGTCTGTCTATCGGACTGCCATAACGCAGTATGAACCCAGCCTAACCCTAATGCTAACCCTAACCCTAATTATAACCCTAACCCTAATTATAACCTTAACAGAAAAATGAAAATAAATATAAGTAGTATAGGGGCACCAGTATTCGTCAAACTCAAATCTGACAGGTCGACACGCCCCCTATCATTTAATCCGTCTCCCTGGGATTTGATCTGGCTGGACTTTGATCAGGCTGGGAAATATGAGCTGCTGGATTTGTGAATTTCAATCAAAGTGATTTATTCGTCTCTATTGATATTTTATCCAGTGGATTTGATTAGTCTGTGTTGTTTTAGTGAATTAAAGAGCGAATCTTGATCTTTTTTGTTGGGGAGAAACTTTTAAGGACCCAGTAAATGTATAAGGAGTTCTAGTTAAATACAGACTTCTGTATATAACTAGTATATAAGGATTTTTAGTGAATTAAAGAGTGAATCTTGATTTTATACTTTTTTGTGGAGAGAAACTTTTAAGGACCCAGTAAATGCATGTAAAGCACTACTGTGGTGGAAAGCTGTATCAAGCTGCTAAAAGGTGTTTATTTTTTAGTATTATCCAGGATATACAAGCTGCTAAAAGGTGTTTATTTTTTAGTATTATCCAGGATACAAGTTTTAAACTACATCTGCAAAGGCAATATTTTATCCAGTGGATTTGATTAGTCTGTGTTGTTTTAGTGAATTAAAGAGCAAATCTTGATCTTTTTTGTTGGGGAGAAACTTTTAAGGACCCAGTAAATGTATAAGGAGTTCTAGTTAAATACAGACTTCTGTATATAAACTAGTATATAAGGATTTTTAGTGAATTAAAGAGTGAATCTTGATTTTATACTTTTTTGTGGAGAGAAACTTTTAAGGACCCAGTAAATGCATGTAAAGCACTACTGTGGTGGAAAGCTGTATCAAGCTGCTAAAAGGTGTTTATTTTTTAGTATTATCCAGGATATACAAGCTGCTAAAAGGTGTTTATTTTTTAGTATTATCCAGGATATAAGTTTTAAACTACATCTGCAAAGGCAATTTAATTTGAAGTATCACCTTATAACACATTTGGAATTATGACGCTCAACTTATAGTTTTATTCAGAGTTTATATATTCATTTGCTAGAAGTCTTATGAAATAGCCTGCCACTGTATCTACACTTATCTCAGCAATTCATTGTATACTAAGAAGAATCTTGGCATGGTTTGTTAGAGATAGATCACTTATTACCAGGTAGAGGTATGTACAGAGATCACTCTATTAGCAGCAGTGTTGACATGACCATTTTTTTCTATCTACTGGCATTGTTGACATGAATTGTCATTGTGGAGAGAAACTTTTAAGGACCCAGTAAATGCATGTAAACAGGACAATTGAGAGAATGAGTGAAGGTCGATGCTATTGTGACATGCTAGACTGTAATTAAAATAAATTCAAAAAAGAAAAAGGAAGCTTTTGCACTATAAAATACAAATTTTATTAAGGTCTAAAATACATTATCATGGATAAAAATCCAAAAGAGTGGGATATACAGCATGCAGAAAAATAGGCAAATGCAAGGAGTATTCGGGGGTGTGTACAAGGCTTGGGTTGTGTTAGAAGTCTAAATATTTTTCTATCTACTGGCTAACATGGTACAAAGATATACATCTTTACTGCACCATAGAGGTAATTTATCTGTGTGTGTGTTTCACACAGGACAAGTTCTGTGATCCGTCTTTTGTGTGGGAAAAGTCAACAATTTTTATTAAGGTCTAAAATACATTATCATGGATAAAAATCCAAAAGAGTGGGATATACAGCATGCAGAAAAATAGCCAAATGCAGACAGGTATGAACTACATTCAAATCAATATATAATAGTGCACATCGCCATATCTTATATGTTATAGCGATAATAGACTAATCCGGGGCTAAACAATAATAACCTCCATATATTTGTCCGTATATATGCAATCTATGTAACTCACAATATCCCCCAATAGGCAGACATATATGCACTATATATAGGATTATAAGTATCTCAATGAAGCAGGTATATCAATAAAGTAACTTCCCCATCACAGCTGCTAATATAATGATGTTACCATGCAAGTGCAGGGCTCACAATACATACTGTGCGTGCATATGAAGTCAATTAGCAAATCCATATGAGGAGCTATATTAAAAAAGCAGCGCCATAGATGGGAGATCATACCTGAATGCGGCTTGGCACCCCTTGTGTATAGCCCTCATTTCACAAAACGTGGATATTTAGATATTGTGTATAGCCCTCATTTCTAGCACTCTTTGCTAGAGATAGCTAACTTATTAACAGGTGACCCTCACTGCTACTTTTCCTCTTGTCTAACAATACAACCAGGTGGTTCTTCAAAACTATTTGTAAGTCTTCCGGCACAAAGCACATGTGAACAGTTGATGGTAATATTTTGGCACATGACAAATGTTTCTGACTCTCAGTTGCTAATACTGATAGACATATTGTGAACTGCCATATAGGGTCCATGTGAGACACCATATTTTTCAAATATTAGTTGTGCGTTCGTTACCACTGTCAACCATAGCAGCTCTCATGATGCTAGCTATTCTGATCAGCTTATCATATTAACCATGAAGCCTCTTTTAACCCCTTCACAATAATGTACAGAGGAGTTTTTATGGTTTAATACTGATAGACATATAGTGAACTGACATATAGGGTCCATGTGAGACACCATATTTTTCAACATTTTTGCTCCTTCACAGATTTATTATGCACTATATTTTTTTTATTTTGCTTAAGGATCATGTACAGAGGAGTTTTTCTGGTTTAATACTGATAGACATATTGGCCCAGGCATGTCCGGGCATGCCCAGACAAGTCCTGGTCACGTGACAACCGTGGAAAAAACAAGCCTGAAATTCAAAAACTATGTGCTATCCGTTAACACACGCATAGTCATCTAGAAAATATTGAGCGAGTTGCTTCACAAACCATCTCAAGGCATGCTGAATGTCAACGTTCCCGCTATGAGCTACACACATGACCAACTGTATAGCCTGGGAAGCGTAGCGTTCTTGTTGCACAGGCCTATTTTTAAAGACGCTATGCCCTCAGATATAAAAGACAGGCATGTTGGGACGTGTCCCGGCCTATTTTGGCACAGGACCACACCTATGCAACGATTTTGACCACCATCCAGCAAAAGCGGGTACAAACTTTTTAGCATAGCTGTGTTTCTGGCTCTCAGCTGCTATTTTAATAGTTACCATACGAATACTGTAGCGAACCAAGATGTGTTAATTTTATTACTAACACGATTTCAGCAACTTGATGACAAATTCAGAGCAAATTCGTTATTTCGGAACTGACATGTCCGGGCATGCCCGGACAAGTCCCGGGCCTCTACAGCTCGCCCCTATAGTGTAGTTTAATGTAGGTGGCAAACAGATCATCGCTGGTGTTTGGAAAATACCATATCTCATAGATGGTGGTGATCCTCTGAATCATTTTTAAACATTTCACGCCACTCATGCACCCACAGCACTCTTATGGTGTACCAGCACCGCTGCAGCTAGCGCTTTTTGTGACCTTATCTGCATCATTTTCATTATAACACGAGGGATGCAGCCATGGAAAAACACACCCTGAAATTCATAAAACTATGTGCTGTCCGTTAACACACGCAAGACAGCATTTGGGAGTGCTCACAAAACACACACTGTGACATTTTGATCCATCAACAAATTGCGGATAGCTTTTAGCATAGCCTGTTAAAACTAATCATTAGAAGTGAGCTCGTGTTGACTATGCCTGATGATGCTAACAAATATTGCAAGTCGAACTATTAGATCATCGTTGCATCAGCTGAATTTATACATCTGAAGATAACTTTTTACACCAAGGGACTCAGCAAAACAATGCACAGGTATGACAGCTATAATATTCATGAGGTATGACTACATAGTTTTTCTATTATAGTGGAACTGAACCGAGCACCATGCATGGTAATTTACATGGTCATGGGATAAATTAGGCTTGACTTTCAGACAAAACGGTAGGTAAACAAGGAGACGACTCTCGGGCTACGCAATTTAGACAAAGTAGTTATTCAAAACACTCGGCTCTTAATATCAATATAGGTACTAAGAATCGTGGAGCCCTGCATTGTGGGCTATAAATGTATACCCTGAAAATTTACCGTTGGTAAAGAACAGTAAAAAGTCGTGCGTACAACTATCATCCTCAAACTCCCAGAGCTATCACAAACACTATTGCCTACAGAGGCGGCCCCGCGAGAATTTCTGGATGTGTGTATCAAGAGGCTCCTTGCTTTGACCGATTGTTTGCTCGTGAACGCTGACATTTCCAGGGTCATTATAGTTGTGTAAATGCGCTGGGGGCTCGTGTATCGGCCCCTAGGGTGTGATGCGTGATCATTTTAATTATTTTTCAATTCATAACCATACGTTCTCAGGCAGACAGGTTTATTTCACAGAAGTTGACTGTACAGTTGCATAATTTTTGTTTAAATTCATACATTTGCATAATTTTGTTTAAAATCGCACAGTTCTGCGATAATGTCGGGTGTTGGACACGCACTTATCAGTCTTTCATACGTGTCGCAGAAAGATTTTAGTCTGTTCTGCGAGAGTTTATTATGCACGTACTGTGCAGACATGTCAAGAAACATTTTGGTGTGTTCACCAGTCCATACGGGTGTTGGTGTGTAAGACGATCGACCATCATCCTTCTGATTCTTACTTACACGACGGCGCGATACTGCGAGTTTCTTTGACGGTAATGCATCGGCTGAATTGGCAGCTGCTGCTTCCGCGTTGCTATTTGCAGATTCTGTAGCTTGACACAGACGTATATTCTTAAGCCGACTACTCTCAGTATTCCCGGGGTGTTTGGTTGGCGCGTCATTTTCTCCACGATCTGCGACACACCCGTGTGAAAGAGGCTCCGTTCTCACTTCCGTTCTGTTCTCAAATCCATAATAGCGCTGTTGCAAAACTCGCGAATGACGCTCCTCCGTAACTAAAGAAAAGATACGTGGTGTAGTTAACCGCTAAGTGGGGGAGATATAGGAAGAGCTACATGAGCCACTTTACTCTGATTCAACGCGATATTTGTAAAGCTACCAGCACCGATTATCTGTGAAACCGATGCATGATTGTTTGTATAAGTACACTATAGAGCGGCCTAGACATATATGCTTACAAGTATCCCCCGGGTGCTGATCTACAGAGAATGCTGAATTAACAGACATCTCGCATGTTCGGGCGCTGCCGTATGGGGCTGTTTTCTCCCTCAAACTGCAACCTCACGGGCGATACTTTAGCAGCTGTAAATAAAATATTAATAGTAAGTAATATTTCACGCCAGAACCCCCACCATCATTACCCTGTACTGTAAATTTATAACGCCTACTATTAATATTAATAATTAATATAGACTGTCGCTAAAATCCATACAGTTAATTTTATTTTAGCTGACTGGGTCGTTAGCTAGACATGTTTTAATAATATAAACATTTTCTCATACAGATACAGATCGACTCCAAGCGGACTGGGCGGTTGGAAACCCTGTGGCGACTGAGCCGCTCGAGCATCGCGATTCCGATGTTGAGATCGTGGAGGATCCCCAGGATTCAGATGTCGAGTTCGTAGAACGGACTATAATCCTCTAACTCGCGCGATACCCAACGCCCCTAAAAGATGGGGTGATTCGCTAAGCACACGGCTCTGGAATAGAAAAGGTAGCGGGTCCTTGAAACCCGGGTGATATGTGTTTGTACCCTCTGTACCCTGTGACCCCACCGATAACTAGTGGATATATTTTATTTACGCGCGTTACGATAGCTTTGCGAATTTAGCTTTGTGCGTGTGGCCCATGTAGATATCATTTCTGTGGCGACTAATAGTTATATTTTATTTACAGATGTTAAACTAACGTGCAGGAGGCTGCAGCTTGAAAAAGAAAACACCCCCATACGAAAACACCCGAGCACCTCCACACCGTTTAATTCACCAATCTCTGAACTACACTACACGTCTCATACTTGTAAGCATATATGTCTACGCAGCTCTATAGTGTACTTATACACGCAGATAAAAATTTCTGCGGTAACTAGTAGATATATTTTATTTACGTGTGTCAAGTTAGCTTTGTGAATGTGTTGTGCGCATTCATGTATGTTATATTTTATTTACAGCTGCTAAAGTATCGCCCGTGAGGTTGCAGTTTGAGGGAGAGAAAACAGCCCCATACGGCGGCGCCCGAATATGCGAGATGTCTGTTAATTCAGCATTCTCTGTAGATCAGCACCCGGGGGATACTTGTAAGTATATATGTCTAGGCCGCTCTATAGTGTACTTATACAAACAATCATGCATCGGTTTCACAGATAATCGGTGCTGGTAGCTTTACAAATATCGCGTTGAATCAGAGTAAAGTGGCTCATGTAGCTCTTCCTATATCTCCCCCACTTAGCGGTTAACTACACCACGTATCTTTTCTTTAGTTACGGAGGAGCGTCATTCGCGAGTTTTGCAACAGCGCAATTATGGATTTGAGAACAGAACGGAAGTGAGAACGGAGCCTCTGTCACACGGGTGTGTCGCAGATCGTGGAGAAAATGACGCGCCAACCGAGCACCCCGGGAATACTGGAGTAGTCGACTTAAGAATATACGTCTGTGTCAAGCTACAGAATCTGCAAATAGCAACGCGGAAGCAGCAGCTGCCAATTCAGCCGATGCATTACCGTCAAAGAAACGCGCAGTATCGCGCCGTCGTGTAAGTAAGAAGCAGAAGGATGATGGTCGATCGCCTTACACACCAACACCCGTATGGACTGGTGAACACACCAAAATGTTTCTTGACATGTCTGCACAGTACGTGCATAATAAACTCTCGCAGAACAGACTAAAATCTTTCTGCGACACGTATGAAAGACTGATAAGTGCGTTTCCAACACCCGACATTATCGCAGAACTGTGCGATTTTAAACAAAATTATGCAAATGTATGATTTTAAACAAAAATTATGCAACTGTACAGTCAACTTCTGTGAAATAAACCTGTCTGCCTGAGAACGTATGGTTATGAATTGAAAAATAATTAAAATGATCACGCATCACACCCTAGGGGCCGATACACGAGCCCCCAGCGCATTTACACAACTATAATGACCCTGGAAATGTCAGCGTTCACGAGCAAACAATCGGTCAAAGCAAGGAGCCTCTTGATACACACATCCAGAAATTCTCGCGGGGCGCCTCTGTAGGCAATAGTGTTTGTGATAGCTCTGGGAGTTTGAGGATGATAGTTGTACGCACGACTTTTTACTGTTCTTTACCAACGGTAAATTTTCAGGGTATACATTTATAGCCCACAATGCAGGGCTCCACGATTCTTACTTTATTGTTAAGGCCGTAGTTTTTGAAAACTACCGGTAAATGTGCTAGCCCGAGGTGTCGTCGTCTTGTGTGTGACGCTACCCGTTTTGTCTATAAGGTTCATAGACTCGATAAATTTTATCCCCATGAAGCTCAGTAAATTACCTCAGGCCTCGGGATTTTCAGTTTTCCACGCTTTTTTAATACCTGAGAAAACAAAGCTATGTAGGTCCCATACCCGATGTGAAATATTATGAGCTAGAGTACATGGCACTGGGTGCTTCTGGTACGACATGAGAGTCCGAAACACAGGTATGTTAAAAAGTTTGTACAGGTATGCTAAAAAGTTTGCACGCAATTTTTTGTTGAATGCTGATCAAAATCGTTGCATAGGTGTGGTTCTGTGCCAAAATAGTCCGGGACACGTCCCAACATGCCTGTCTTTTATATCTGATGGGGCTTAGCGTCTTTAAAAACAGGCCTGTGCTGCAAGAACGCTGCTCATCCCAGGCTATACAGCGGGTCATGTATGTAGCGCATACCGAGAACATTGGCAATCACCACGCCTTGTGTGTTTTGTGAAGCAACTCGCTCAATATTTTCTAGATGACTGTGCGTGTGTTAACGGACAGCACATAGTTTTTGAATTTCAGGGTTGTTTTTTCCATGGCTGTCCCTCGTGTTATAATGAAAATGATGCAGATAAGGTCACAAAAAAGCGCTAGCTGCAGCGGTGCTGGTACACCATAAGAGTGCTGTGGGTGCATGAGTGGCGTGAAATTTTTAAAAATGATTCAGAGGATCACCACCATCTATGAGATATGGTATTTTCCAAACACCAGCGATGATCTGTTTGCCACCTACATTAAACTACACTATAGGGGCGAGCTGTAGAGGCCCGGGACTTGTCCGGGCATGCCCGGACATGTCAGTTCCGAAATAACGAATTTGCTCTGAATTTGTCATCAAGTTGCTGAAATCGTGTTAGTAATCAAATTAACACATCTTGGTTCGCTACAGTATTCGTATGGTAACTATTAAAATAGCAGCTGAGAGCCAGAAACACAGCTATGCTAAAAAGTTTGTACCCGCTTTTGCTGGATGGTGGTCAAAATCGTTGCATAGGTGTGGTCCTGTGCCAAAATAGGCCGGGACACGTCCCAACATGCCTGTCTTTTATATCTGAGGGGCATAGCGTCTTTAAAAATAGGCCTGTGCAACAAGAACGCTACGCTTCCCAGGCTATACAGTTGGTCATGTGTGTAGCTCATAGCGGGAACGTTGACATTCAGCATGCCTTGAGATGGTTTGTGAAGCAACTCGCTCAATATTTTCTAGATGACTATGCGTGTGTTAACGGATAGCACATAGTTTTTGAATTTCAGGCTTGTTTTTTCCACGGTTGTCACGTGACCAGGACTTGTCCGGGCATGCCCGGACATGCCTGGGCCAATATGTCTATCAGTATTAAACCAGAAAAACTCCTCTGTACATGATCCTTAAGCAAAATAAAAAAAATATAGTGCATAATAAATCTGTGAAGGAGCAAAAATGTTGAAAAATATGGTGTCTCACATGGACCCTATATGTCAGTTCACTATATGTCTATCAGTATTAAACCATAAAAACTCCTCTGTACATTATTGTGAAGGGGTTAAAAGAGGCTTCATGGTTAATATGATAAGCTGATCAGAATAGCTAGCATCATGAGAGCTGCTATGGTTGACAGTGGTAACGAACGCACAACTAATATTTGAAAAATATGGTGTCTCACATGGACCCTATATGGCAGTTCACAATATGTCTATCAGTATTAGCAACTGAGAGTCAGAAACATTTGTCATGTGCCAAAATATTACCATCAACTGTTCACATGTGCTTTGTGCCGGAAGACTTACAAATAGTTTTGAAGAACCACCTGGTTGTATTGTTAGACAAGAGGAAAAGTAGCAGTGAGGGTCACCTGTTAATAAGTTAGCTATCTCTAGCAAAGAGTGCTAGAAATGAGGGCTATACACAATATCTAAATATCCACGTTTTGTGAAATGAGGGCTATACACAAGGGGTGCCAAGCCGCATTCAGGTATGATCTCCCATCTATGGCGCTGCTTTTTTAATATAGCTCCTCATATGGATTTGCTAATTGACTTCATATGCACGCACAGTATGTATTGTGAGCCCTGCACTTGCATGGTAACATCATTATATTAGCAGCTGTGATGGGGAAGTTACTTTATTGATATACCTACTTCATTGAGATACTTATAATCCTATATATAGTGCATATATGTCTGCCTATTGGGGGATATTGTGAGTTACATAGATTGCATATATACGGACAAATATATGGAGGTTATTATTGTTTAGCCCGGATTAGTCTATTATCGCTATAACATATAAGATATGGCGATGTGCACTATTATATATTGATTTGAATGTAGTTCATACCTGTCTGCATTTGGCTATTTTTCTGCATGCTGTATATCCCACTCTTTTGGATTTTTATCCATGATAATGTATTTTAGACCTTAATAAAAATTGTTGACTTTTCCCACACAAAAGACGGATCACAGAACTTGTCCTGTGTGAAACACACACACACAGATAAATTACCTCTATGGTGCAGTAAAGATGTATATCTTTGTACCATGTTAGCCAGTAGATAGAAAAATATTTAGACTTCTAACACAACCCAAGCCTTGTACACACCCCCGAATACTCCTTGCATTTGCCTATTTTTCTGCATGCTGTATATCCCACTCTTTTGGATTTTTATCCATGATAATGTATTTTAGACCTTAATAAAATTTGTATTTTATAGTGCAAAAGCTTCCTTTTTCTTTTTTGAATTTATTTTAATTACAGTCTAGCATGTCACAATAGCATCGACCTTCACTCATTCTCTCAATTGTCCTGTTTACATGCATTTACTGGGTCCTTAAAAGTTTCTCTCCACAATGACAATTCATGTCAACAATGCCAGTAGATAGAAAAAAATGGTCATGTCAACACTGCTGCTAATAGAGTGATCTCTGTACATACCTCTACCTGGTAATAAGTGATCTATCTCTAACAAACCATGCCAAGATTCTTCTTAGTATACAATGAATTGCTGAGATAAGTGTAGATACAGTGGCAGGCTATTTCATAAGACTTCTAGCAAATGAATATATAAACTCTGAATAAAACTATAAGTTGAGCGTCATAATTCCAAATGTGTTATAAGGTGATACTTCAAATTAAATTGCCTGTGCAGATGTAGTTTAAAACTTATATCCTGGATAATACTAAAAAATAAACACCTTTTAGCAGCTTGTATATCCTGGATAATACTAAAAAATAAACACCTTTTAGCAGCTTGATACAGCTTTCCACCACAGTAGTGCTTTACATGCATTTACTGGGTCCTTAAAAGTTTCTCTCCACAAAAAAGTATAAAATCAAGATTCACTCTTTAATTCACTAAAAATCCTTATATACTAGTTATATACAGAAGTCTGTATTTAACTAGAACTCCTTATACATTTACTGGGTCCTTAAAAGTTTCTCCCCAACAAAAAAGATCAAGATTCGCTCTTTAATTCACTAAAACAACACAGACTAATCAAATCCACTGGATAAAATATTGCCTTTGCAGATGTAGTTTAAAACTTATATCCTGGATAATACTAAAAAATAAACACCTTTTAGCAGCTTGTATATCCTGGATAATACTAAAAAATAAACACCTTTTAGCAGCTTGATACAGCTTTCCACCACAGTAGTGCTTTACATGCATTTACTGGGTCCTTAAAAGTTTCTCTCCACAAAAAAGTATAAAATCAAGATTCACTCTTTAATTCACTAAAAATGCTTATATACTAGTTATATACAGAAGTCTGTATTTAACTAGAACTCCTTATACATTTACTGGGTCCTTAAAAGTTTCTCCCCAACAAAAAAGATCAAGATTCGCTCTTTAATTCACTAAAACAACACAGACTAATCAAATCCACTGGATAAAATATCAATAGAGACGAATAAATCACTTTGATTGAAATTCACAAATCCAGCAGCTCATATTTCCCAGCCTGATCAAAGTCCAGCCAGATCAAATCCCAGGGAGACGGATTAAATGATAGGGGGCGTGTTGACCTGTCAGATTTGAGTTTGACGAATACTGGTGCCCCTATACTACTTATATTTATTTTCATTTTTCTGTTAGGGTTAGGGTTATAATTAGGGTTAGGGTTATAATTGGGTTAGGGTTAGCATTAGGGTTAGGCTGGGTTCATACTGCGTTATGGCAGTCCGATAGACGGACTGCGTTACACCGCGGTATAATGCGGTGTAACGCAGTCCGTTAACGCTAGATTCACCCCATTTGAGGGCGCATCGCGGCGCATGCCGTAAAGCGGCATGCGTTCACGACGTGCCATCATTCTGTGACAGAGCCTCGGACGCGGCCTGCAGCGTCTGGTGTTGTGAGTGGGCTTGGGATGAGTTCTGAGCAGAGGCTCCCTCTGGTGGTTACAAGCGGTGCTGGTCTGTCCAGTGAAGATTGTGAAGATTGTGAGGATTGGGAATCAGGTTTTACTGACTGGTCTTATATAAGGGAGTCACCTTCCCATCAGGGTTGCCGGTGATCAATTGTTCTGGTCTCTATCCTTGATTCCTGTTTCCCTTGTAGCCTGCTTTGTCGTGTCTGCATCTCCTGCTAACAGATAAGACATTTTCTTCTTTTTGTTTTTGTGCTTGATTTTTGCATTTTGTCCTGCACTTCTGTGGGGGCCTTCAGGGTCCCCTCCGGGGGCTTTTGCCCTCTCAGTTTAGTTCAGCCACTGATGTTTGTACTTTTGCTTTTTCCAGTTTTTTTCAGTGGCTGCTGTTTTGATTTTGTTACACCAGAGAACTAATTTAGGTGGTAGAGGTCGTGTGATCTCAGGTGTTTTTGAAATTAGTAGAGTTGGTGCTTTTCAGGGTTTTCTGGGATTGCAGTAAGTACCCTTCCTATCCTTTTCTATTTAGTTAGTTTGGGCCCCAACGTTTGCTCATACTATTTTCTGTCTGTGTCAGTATTTCATCTTGTCTAACCGCCATTACATGTTTGGGGGCTTTCTATTATCTTTGGGGTTCTGCTCCGGGGCAGATAGCTTTCCTATATCGATCTTTAGGTGTAGTTAGTTTCTCAGGCTGTGACGAGGCGTCTAGGACCAACGTAGGAACGCTCCACGGCTGCCTCTAATTGTTGTGGTTAGTCAGGGTACTGCAATCTCATAGATTCCAACTGCTCTGGTGTATTGCCTTTTTTGCCTGCACTCCTCAGCTACCGAAACATAACAGTCTGGGCTCCGTCACTGCTAGCACAGATGAATTATCTGCTGATTCCTCTGCGCTAGCGGGTATAGCATAACGCGATCGCGTTATGCTATACCGTTACCAGCCCGTCAACGCTATGTGTTGAACGGGCTGTTAAAACGCAAAATGAACCTAGCCTTAGGGTTAGGTTTATAATTAGGGTTAGGGTTACAATTAGGGTTAGGGTTACAATTAGGGTTGGAATTAGGGTTGGGATTAGGGTTAGGATTAGGGTTAGGGGTGTGTTGGGGTTAGGGTTGGAGCTAGAATTGAGGGGTTTCCACTATTTAGGCACATCAGGGGGTCTCTAAACATGACGTGGCGTTCAAAAAGTCAAATGGCGCTCCCTCCCTTCCGAGCCCTGCCGTGCGCCCAAACAGTGGTTTACCCCAACATATGGGGTATCAGCGTACTCAGGACAAATTGCCCACCAATTTTGGGGTTCTAATTTCTCTTGTTACCCTTGGGAAAATAAAAAATAGCTGGTTAAAAAAATCATTTTTGAGGAAAAATTTTTTTTTATTTTCATGACTCTGCGTTTATAAATTTCTGTGAAGCACTTTGGGGTTCAAAGTGCTCACCACACATCTAGATAAGTTCCTTAGGGGGTCTAGTTTCCAAAATGGGTTCACTTGTGGGGGTTTTCCACTGTTTAGGCACATCTGGGGCACTGCAAACAGAACATGACCCTCATCAACGTCTGCATTCCAAAACGTTATTACTTCTTTTCCAAGCCCTGCTGTGCGCCCAAACAGTTCCCCCCACATATTTGGTATCAGCGTACTCAGGACAAATTGGACAACAACTTTTGGGGTCCAATTTCCTTGTGAAAAATAAAAAATTTGGGACTAAAAAATCATTTTTGTGGAAAATTGTTTTTTTTTTTTTTTTTTCACACCCAGGCATTATAAACTTTTATGAAACACTTGGGGGTTCAAAGTGCTCACCACAGATCTAGATAAGTTATTTAGGGGGTATAGTTTCCAAAATGGGGTCATTTGTGGGGGTTTTCCACTGTTTAGGCACATCTGGGGCACTGCAAACGGAACATGACCCCCATCAAAGTCTGCATTCCAAAACTTATTACTTCCTTTCCAAGACCTGCTGTGCCCCAAACAGTTTTCCCCCCCCCACATATTTGGTATCAGCGTACTCAGGACAAATTGGACAACTTTTGGGGTCCAATTTCCTTGTGAAAAATAAAAAATTTGGGACTAAAAAATCATTTTTGTGGAAAATTGTTTTTTGTTCACACCCAGGCATTATAAACTTTTGTGAAACACTTGGGGGTTCAAAGTGCTCACCACAGATCTAGATAAGTTAGTTAGGGGGTCTAGTTTCCAAAATGGGGTCACTTGTGGGGGTTTTCCACTGTTTAGGCACATCTGGGGCACTGCAAACGGAACATGACCCCCATCAACGTCTGCATTCCAAAACTTTATTACTTCCTTTCCAAGCCCTGCTGTGCCCCAAACAGTTCCCCCCCCACATATATTGGTATCAGCGTACTCAGGACAAATTGGACAACAACTTTTGGGGTCCAATTTCCTTGTGAAAAATAAAAAATTTGGGACTAAAAAATCATTTTTGTGGAAAATGTTTTTTTTTTTTTCACACCAGGCATTATAAACTTTTGTGAAACACTTGGGGGTTCAAAGTGCTCACCACAGATCTAGATAAGTTATTAGGGGGTTAGTTTCCAAAATGGGGTCACTTGTGGGGGTTTTCCACTGTTTAGGCACATCTGGGGCACTGCAAACGAACATGACCCCCATCAACGTCTGCATTCCAAAACTTATTACTTCCTTTCCAAGCCCGCTGTGCCCCAAACAGTTTCCCCCCCCACATATTTGGTATCAGCGTACTCAGGACAAATTGGACACAACTTTTGGGGTCCAATTTCCTTGTGAAAAATAAAAATTTGGGACTAAAAAATCATTTTTGTGGAAAATTGTTTTTTTTTTTCACACCAGGCATTATAAACTTTTTGAAACACTTGGGGGTTCAAAGTGCTCACCACAGATCTAGATAAGTTATTAGGGGGTCTAGTTTCCAAAATGGGTCACTTGTGGGGGTTTTCCACTGTTTAGGCACATCTGGGGCACTGCAAACGGAACATGACCCCCATCAACGTCTGCATTCCAAAACGTTATTACTTCCTTTCCAAGCCCGCTGTGCCCCAAACAGTTTCCCCCCCCACATATTTGGTATCAGCGTACTCAGGACAAATTGGACAACAACTTTTGGGGTCCAATTTCCTTGTGAAAAATAAAAATTTGGGACTAAAAAATCATTTTTGTGGAAAATTTTTTTTTTTTCACACCCAGGCATTATAAACTTTTGTGAAACACTTGGGGGTTCAAAGTGCTCACCACAGATCTAGATAAGTTATTAGGGGGTCTAGTTTCCAAAATGGGGTCACTTGTGGGGGTTTCCACTGTTTAGGCACATCTGGGGCACTGCAAACGGAACATGACCCCCATCAAGTTTGTTTCCAAAACTTATTACTTCCTTTCCAAGCCCTGCTGTGCGCCCAAACAGTTCCCCCCCCACATATTTGGTATCAGCGTACTCAGGACAAATTGGACAACAACTTTTGGGGTCCAATTTCCTTGTGAAAAATAAAAAATTTGGGACTAAAAAATCATTTTTGTGGAAAATTGTTTTTTTTTTTCACACCCAGGCATTATAAACTTTTGTGAAACACTTGGGGTTCAAAGTGCTCACCACAGATCTAGATAAGTTCCTTAGGGGTTTAGTTTCCAAAATGGGGTCACTTGTGGGGGTTTTCCACTGTTTAGGCACATCTGGGGCACTGCAAACGGACATGGCCCCATCAAGTTCTGTATTCCAAAACGTATACTTCCTTTCCAAGCCCTGCCGTGCGCCCAAACAGTTTCCCCCCCACATATTTGGTATCAGCGTACTCAGGACAAATTGGACAACAACTTTTGGGGTCCAATTTTCCTTGGAAAAATAAAAAATTTGGGACTAAAAAATCATTTTTGTGGAAAAATTTTTTTTTTTTTTCACCCAGGCATTATAAACTTTTGTGAAACACTTGGGGGTTCAAAGTGCTCACCACAGATCTAGATAAGTTCCTAAGGGGTCTAGTTTCCAAAATGGGGTCACTTGTGGGGGTTTTCCACTGTTTAGGCACATCATGGGGCACTGCAAACGAACATGACCCCCATCAACGTCTGATTCCAAAACGTTATTACTTCCTTTCCAAGCCCTGCGTGCGCCCAAACAGTTTCCCCCCCCACATATTTGGTATCAGCGTACTCAGGACAAATTGGACAACAACTTTTGGGGTCCAATTTCCTTGTGAAAAATAAAAATTTGGGACTAAAAATCATTTTTGTGGAAAATTGTTTTTTTTTTTTTCACACCAGGCATTATAAACTTTTGTGAAACACTTGGGGGTTCAAAGTGCTCACAATAGATCTAGATAAGTTCCATAGGGGTCTATTTTCCAAAATGGTGTTACTTGTGGGGGTTTCCACTGTTTAGGCGCATCAGGGGCTCTCCAAACGCGACATGGTGTCCAATCTCAATTCCAGCCAATTTTGGTTTGAAAAAGTCAAACGGCACTGCTTCCATTCCAAGCCCTGCCGTGCGCCCAAACAGTGGTCCCCCCATATATGGGGTATCAGCGTACTCAGGACAAATTGGACAACAACTTTTGTGGTCTAATTTCTCCTGTTACCCTTGGGAAGATAAAAAATTGGGGACTAAACGATCAGGTTTGTGGAAAAAATATGATTTTTTATTTTCATGCCCGGGCGTTATAAACTTCTGTGAAGCACTTGGGGGTTCAAAGTGCTCACCACACATCTAGATAAGTTCCTTAAGGGGTCTAGTTTCCAAAATGGGGTCACTTGTGGGGGGTTTCCACTGTTTAGACACATCAGGGCCTCTACAAATGCGACATGGCGTCCAGCCAATTCTGTGTTGAAAAAGTCAAACAGAGCTCCTTCCCTTGTGACCTCTGCCGTGCGCCCAAAAAGTGGTTTACCCCAACATATGGGGTATCGGCATGCTCAGGACAAATTGCACAAAAACATTTGGGATCTTGTTACCCTTGGGAAAATAAAAATTGGGGTGAAAAGATCATTTTTGTGGAAAAAATATGATTTTTTATTTTCACAGCTCTACGTTATAAACTTGTGTGAAGCACTTGGAGGTTCAAAGTGCTCACCATACATCTAGATAAGTTCCTTAAGGGGTCTAGTTTCCAAAATGGGGTCACTTGTTGGGGGTTTCCACTGTTTAGGTACATCAGGGGCTCTCTAAACACGACATGGCTGTCATGGGTGTATCGCCACGAAGATCGTCGCGATTACACATTCTGACTTCTCGCAGCTGAGTTGCTGTTTCTTTGTGTTTGGCAGTGAGGGAGTTAATTCTACCTAGCTCTGTGCTAAGACTAGGTCCAGCCTCGCCGGCTGCAGTTTGATTATGCACTAATTAGCTTCCTTTATATACCTACCAGTCTGCTTGGGAGATGCCGGTGAAAGCATTCATACAGACCAGCAGATAGGATCGGTTCTGAGAAGACTTAAGCTAAGAGCTCCTTTGTGGTTTCTCCTCTCCTCGCTTATAGTTTATCTCCTAGACCTTTTGTGCTCCCTCTGTGTTTAAGTGTTGTATGCAAGACAGTATTTACTTTATCCCTGTCTGTCTCGTTTGTCTTTACTGTTTATTAAGCGGTGACCTGCCCATATCCCTGTGGTGGTAATCAGTGTCCTTCTAAGGACTAGATTACAGTGGTCAGGGACTTATAGGAGATAGGGTTACGCTGGCGGCCTGGACCTCTGTACCATTAACAGTACCTCCAGGTAGAGGGACTAGTCAGGACCCCAGTTTAGGGTCAGTATAGACCCCGGTCCACCTCTAGCCTGAGACAGAGTGAAACAGATCCAGTATAGATCCTCAGTACTTCGGATATTATGTCAGGTAATACTATGTTATCAAATACTATATGTTCATGTTGATATAACCTATTTATATGTTATATAGAATGTTGTCCCACTTGATATAGATTACTGACATTATCTATAACTGTTATACAGCGTGATATTTTCACCGGCCATACTAAAAAGATTCTCCCAGCTACCATGGATCCAGTAGCCCAGCTTGCCCTGCAGTTGCAGAGTTTGTCCATGGAGCTGACGGACATTAAGTCCAAGGTTTTGTTCCCCCGGAGCAATCCAGATCTGAACCTAAAGTTGCTCTCCCGGACAGGTTCACTGGTGGGCGGGACAACTTTTTTACCTTCCGGGAGGCATGTAAGTTATATTTTCGGCTACGGCCTCGGTCATCGGGGAGTGAAGAGCAGAGGGTGGGAATTGTCATCTCGCTCTTACAAGGGGACCCTCAATCCTGGGCGTTCTCTCTTCCTCCGGGCTCCCGGCTCTTCAGTCAGTAGATCGATTTTTTACTGCCCTGGGTCTGGTATATTATGACCCGGATCGGGTCTCCCTTGCTGAAACGAAGTTACGTAAGATACAGCAGGGAGATCGTCCGGCGGAGGAGTTTTCTTCTGAGTTCCGTAGATGGGCCACAGATACTCAGTGGAATGACCCAGCTCTTAGGAGCCAGTTTTGTCAAGGGTTATCTGACAAATTAAAAGACGTGTTGGCTCAGTATGATTCTCCCCCGTCTCTGGAGGCCGCTATGGCCCTTGCTATTCACATTGATAGACGGCTTCGGGAGAGGTGCGAGTTAACTCCGCCCCTGTTATGACTCTACCCACTACTAAAGTCCCTTATATTGAGGTTCCCCTGGTCTGTTCTGAGGAACCTATGCAGTTGGGAGGGACATCTTTTCGAGGGAGGGGATCGGCGGTGCGCCGAAAGACAAGAAAGTGTTTCTTCTGCGGGAGAGAGGGGCATTTTGTTGAGGGGTGTCCATCCCGTGCCTCGCTGAGCAAGAAGTCGCCGGAAAACTGTTAATCCCAGGTTGTGTGGTGGACGACAACCTGGGAGTATGTATTTCGTCCCCAGGTCCGTCTCAGTTTCTCGTACCAGCGGAGGTGGTGGTAGGTACGAGAGCTGAGAGGATTTCTGTTCTTCTTGATAGTGGGTCCGGGGCTAATCTGGTGGACGCTCGGTTTGCCCAGGTGCAAGGTATGCAACTGAGTGTATTGGCCAAACCGATCCCTATTTTCTCTATTGACGCCAGGCCTCTCGGTCAAGGTAGCTTTGTACAAGCTGTTCATAACATAGACCTTCGAGTCGGGGCATTACATAAAGAACGATTGTCTTGTTATGTGTTGGAGGGTCTTCCTACTCCTATTGTGTTGGGACTTCCTTGGTTGGCTAAATATAACCCAGTGATTAATTGGCAATCCAGAGAGATAAGCCAGTGGAGTGAATTTTGCAAGAGTAACTGCATGAACACGGTCATCAGTGCGGTCGTGCCTAGAACTTTGCCTCCTTTTCTGGAGGACTTTGAGGATGTGTTCTCTGAGGAGGGGTGTCAAGAATTACCTCCTCATCGCGCGTATGACTGTTCAATAAAATTGCTTCCTGATGCTAAGTTACCTAAATCTAGGTTATATAACCTTTCTGGTCCTGAGAGGCAGGCTATGAAGGATTATATTTTGGAAAGTCTGGCCAAGGGGCATATTAGACCTTCATCTTCCCCAGTGGCCGCGGGGTTCTTCTTTGTGAAGAAAAAAGATGGAGGCCTACGCCCTTGCTTGGATTTCCGTGAGCTTAATCGGATTACTGTCCGAGATCCGTATCCGCTCCCACTTATTCCTGATCTCTTCAATCAGATTGTGGGCGCCAAATGGTTCTCTAAGTTGGATCTCAGGGGGGCGTATAATCTGATTAGGATAAAGGAGGGGGATGAGTGGAAGACGGCGTTTAACACTCCGGAGGGACATTATGAGAACCTTGTCATGCCTTTTGGTCTGACTACTGCCCCGGCGGTGTTTCAACATTTTGTTAATGACATCTTTCGCCACCTTGTGGGGCAGTTTGTGGTCGTTTATTTAGATGACATCTTAATTTACTCGCCAGATCTTGTGTCTCATCAGGAGCATGTGAGACAGGTGTTGCAGATCTTGCGAGACAATAAACTGTACGCCAAATGGGAAAAGTGTGTATTCGCCGTACAGGAACTTCAGTTTTTGGGTTTCCTGGTGTCAGCTTCCGGTTTCCGTATGGACCCTGGGAAAGTGAGAGCAGTGCTTGAATGGGATCGGCCAGAGGATCTTAAGGCACTGCAACGTTTCCTGGGGTTTGCTAACTACTACCGGAAATTTATTCGTAATTTCTCATCTGTTGTCAAACCTCTCACTGACATGACAAAAAAAGGGACGGATTTTTCTAGGTGGTCTGACAAAGCTTGTCAAGCATTTTCCTCCTTTAAAAAATATTTTGCTTCGGCACCCATACTTATTCAACCTGATGCATCACAACCGTTCATTGTGGAGGTAGACGCGTCTGATGTAGGGGTGGGTGCGGTATTATCCCAAGGTCCGTCCCTGGTAAATGGCATCCGTGCGCTTTCTTCTCTAAAAAATTGTCGTCCGCCGAGAGGAATTATGATGTCGGCAATAGGGAACTCTTGGCCATTAAGTTGGCTTTTGAGGAATGGCGTCACTTTTTGGAGGGGGCAGTCCACCCGGTCACCGTCATTACTGATCACAAGAACCTCCTGTATTTAGAATCTGCAAAGCGTCTGAATTCCAGACAAGCTAGATGGTCGTTGTTTTTTACCAGGTTTAATTTTGTCGTCACATATCGTCCTGGGTCAAAAAATGTTAAGGCTGATGCCTTATCTCGTAGTTTCCCAGGGGCCGGGAAGACGGATGACCCGGTTCCTATCCTTCAGGAGGGAGTTGTGGTGTCGGCTGTATGCTCTGAGCTTGAGGAGGAGGTATTGGAGGCTCAGGGGGACGCCCTGTAGGACCTCCAGGGAAACTGTTTGTTCCAGATCAGTTAAGACAAAAAGTTATCGAGGCACATCATAATTCTGCTTTGGCAGGACACCCAGGGAGTAAAGCAACTGTGGATCTCCTTTCTCGCCGGTTTTGGTGGCCTAACTTAAATAAAGAGGTAGTAACTTTTGTCGCGTCCTGTGGGTTTTGTGCTCGCTCTAAGACCCCACATACCCGTCCGTCTGGGACCCTCTTACCTTTGAAAATTCCGGAGCGTCCATGGACTCATCTGTCTATGGACTTCATTACGGACCTCCCTCCGTCGTCAGGGAAAACTGTCATACTAGTTGTAGTTGACAGGTTCAGTAAGATGGCACATTTCATTGCTCTTCCTGCTCTTCCTAATGCTAAAACTCTGGCGCAGGTGTTCATTGGGGAGATTGTGAGACTTCACGGGTTGCCTTCTGATGTGGTGTCAGATAGGGGGTCTCAGTTTGTGTCCAAATTCTGGAGGGCATTTTGTTCACGTCGGGGGATGCAATTGTCATTTTCCTCGGCTTTTCATCCGCAGACCAATGGTCAGACAGAGCGTCTGAATCAGAGCCTAGAGACATATCTTTGGTGTTTTGTCTCAGAGAACCAGGAGGACTGGTCTTCTTTCTTGCCGCTGGCAGAGTTCGCTCTTAACAATAGGCGGAGCGAGTCCACTGGTAAGTCCCCGTTTTTTGGGGCATATGGTTTTCATCCCCAGTTTTGTACTTTCAATGGGGGGGGCCCTTCTGGGGTTCCTGAGGAGGTACGATTCTCGTCGTCACTTGCTTCAGTGTGGAGAGGAGTGCTGAATAATCTGAGTGCTATGGGGAACCGTTACAAACGTATGGCTGATAGGAGGAGAGTGTCTGGTCGGACCTTAGTGTGAACGATCTGGTATGGTTGTCTACCAAGAATATTAAACTCAAGGTTCCCTCCTGGAAACTGGGTCCCAGGTTCATCGGGCCGTACAGGATCAGTTCTATAATTAATCCTGTGGCATTTCGTCTGGACCTCCCTCCTACGTTTAAAATCCACAATGTGTTCCACAAATCGTTGCTTAAGAGGTACGTGGCGCCAGTTATACCGTCACCTCTACCTCCTCCTCCAGTGGTGGTCAATGGTAACTTGGAATTTCAGGTGTCGAAGATCATTGACTCACGTCTGAATCGCCGGTCCCTTCAGTACTTGGTTCATTGGAAGGGGTATGGTCCTGAGGAGAGGACGTGGGTTCCTGCGTCTGATATTAACGCAGATCGATTGGTTCGGACCTTCCACACAACTCACCGGGCAAACCTGGCCCTGAGGGTCCGGAGGCCCCTCGTAGAAGGGGGGGTACTGTCATGGGTGTATCGCCACGAAGATCGTCGCGATTACACATTCTGACTTCTCGCAGCTGAGTTGCTGTTTCTTTGTGTTTGGCAGTGAGGGAGTTAATTCTACCTAGCTCTGTGCTAAGACTAGGTCCAGCCTCGCCCGGCTGCAGTTTGATTATGCACTAATTAGCTTCCTTTATATACCTGCCAGTCTGCTTGGGAGATGCCGGTGAAAGCATTCATACAGACCAGCAGATAGGATCGGTTCTGAGAAGACTTAAGCTAAGAGCTCCTTTGTGGTTTCTCCTCTCCTCGCTTATAGTTTATCTCCTAGACCTTTTGTGTTCCCTCTGTGTTTAAGTGTTGTATGCAAGACAGTATTT
>JARQOD010000005.1:498822330-498932643 GCA_033576555.1 Oophaga sylvatica
CTCCACCTCTTGAACTGTTCACAGTCTCACCGCTCTCTCTTGGAAAATCTCCACTTCTCACCAATCACACATTAACAGTTCCCATCAACAGATCACACATATAGCCAGCAGCTTTTGTTTTGGCCAAAAGATTTTTTAAGCCGCCACCACAACAAGCTAGACTCTTTTGGCCAGGCCCTACTCTACTCTAACCTATTAAACACTCGTTGAAATATCCAATACAATTTACGGGTGACATTATACACAGGAGCTCTGTATATTGTGTCAGTGTAAAGGTAATACAGTGATCACTGGTGACATTGTACACAGGACCCTGTATATAGTATACAGTGTATAGCGTCAGTGTACAGATAATGCAGTGACTCACCAGTGACGTCTGTAGGTGAAGTCCTTCATCTTCGCTTTTCATCTTTCATCCAGCACAGACTGCCATCACTTCTTCCAGCCAGGGCTCGTCTCTGCAGGAAATAACACAGTTATCTAGAGCACCGCTTGCAGAACACATTACTTAATTTTTTCCCAAATTTTAAGCTATACCTGATGAAGAGAAAAAGGTGACAGTGTTGTTCTGCACCGTAACAGGACCACCTCCCCCATTTAAACTGTATCCTGTGTCTCCATCCTGCTCAATGATCCTGCACCATGTGTCTCCATCCTGCCCCATGATCCTGCCCCATGTGTCTCCATCCTGCCCCATCTGTCTCCATCCTGCCCCATGTCTCCACCCTGCCCATGATCCCGCACCATCTGTCTCCATCCTACCCCATATTCCAGCCCCATCTGTCTCCGTCCTGCACCATGTCTCCCATCCTGCCCCAGTGTCTCCCATCCTGACCGCATGTCTCCATCCTGCCCCTTGTCTCCATTCTGCCCCGTGTCTCAAATCTGCCGCTTGTCTCATTCTGCCTGTGTGTCTCCCATCCTGTCCCCGTGTCTCCATTCTGCCCCTGTCTCCATTCTGCCCCTTGTCACCATCTTTCTCCATCCTGCCCCATATTCCTGCCCCATCTGTCTCCATCCTGCCCCAGTGTCTCCCATCCTGACCGCATGTCTCCATCCTGCCCCTTGTCTCCATTCTGCCCGTGTCTCAAATCTGCTGCTTGTCTCCATTCTGCCTGTGTGTCTCCCATCCTGTCCCCGTGTCTCCATTCTGCACCGTCTCCATTCTGCCCCCTGTCTCCATTCTGCCGCTTGTCACCATCTTTCTCCATCCTGCCCCATATTCCTGCCCCATCTATCTCCATCCTGCACCATGTCTCCCATCCTGCGCCCGTGTCTCCCGTCCTGCCTGCGTGTCTCCATACTGCACCATGTCTCCCATCCTGCCCCCGTGTCTCCCATCATGCCCCAGTGTCTCCAATGTGCCGCTTGTCTCCATTCTGCCCCTGTGTGTCTCTCATCCTGCAACCGTGTCTCCATCCTGCCGGTAAAACATATTGCCGCTTTCAATAAAAATAAACCTTTCTCCTTACCTGGCCGCGCTCCTGTGGCTAAGATCCCTCCAGGAGTTTCAAGCACGCACTTGTTGGCGAATGACAATGACGTCACACGCCGGAAACGTCAGCTGCCAGCCTCCGATTGGCTGGCGGCTTTAACGATTGCTGAGCGTGTCCACACGGCAATAGAGTAACTGAACCTGTGTCTCAGATGCAGGTTCAGTTACTGCATCGACAGAATCCTGGGACTGATGGGTAGAAGTGATGGGGCACTATGCGAGCCCCCTCTGCTGATCAGGCCCCATTGATGGTGGCCCTGCAGTGCAGGAAAATAAGATCTCGGCCGGGACAGCGGGACAGAGTCTCAAAATAGGGACTGTCCCGCTAGATCCGGGAAGGTTGGGAGATATGGTGGCAGCCTCATAAAAATACATGAAGTTGTCATGCTATAGTCTGTGCATTGTGGTACGATCTCAGGTTGATTTATACAGACATTTGACTGCGCCCTTGTAAATCTCGCAGGTGGCGTACATGGTTCGTGGACCTACTGTGGCACAGGGCTGGAGTTGCCTAGGAAGGGGAGTAGCCAAGCGGCTACCCGGTGTTTGCTGGAGCTCCTGATAGTGGAGACAGACTGGGCTGCAGGTGGCCACCAGGTACCACTCCTAGGCAGGTGGCGTTACTGCAGCTGCCAATCCCATGGGTCAGATTCACTGACGCTGTGAGACGTAACTAAGGTTCAGACCCATAGATATGAGAAACAGTCCTAAAGATGGCCACACTAGTGAATCCTGCTTTGAGCAGAGGGTTGGACCAGATGACCCAGGTGGTCCCTTCCAACTCTACCATTCTATGATTCTATGATTCTATGATCAGGAACAATGGACACAGTACTAACCGCATCAAGTCCACGGTTTGGTTATAGTTAACACAGAAGCGGTTTCAGGAATAGGAAGCCGCCGAAGCAGTGACAGGAACATGGGTAAACTATACTGGACTAATGGGACACAGGATATGGGAATAACTTTAGAATATACTAGGGATGGGCGACCTGGCAACATACAGTTGCACACACCAACACTACTAATACTAACTATAGGGGTTGCTCAGGCACCTCCCTATTGGGGAGGGTACCTTTTATACAAGATGCCTCCCATCTATTGGCTGAGAGACATCAAGCAGGTGTTCACATCTGTCAGCTGGGGGCACTATACCATGTGCGCGCTGCCCCGCAGGATATGAACCATGCGGAGGTGCTGGTATATGCTACAGCCCTAATAGGTAGTCTAAAGTTAGACAAAATCATCTATATAAGTGCCAAATCTAATATCAAGCATGAAGCATTGTGATGATTTTGGTGCTTTTTAGACTGCAGTGCTTAATTATTATTATTATTATTATACATTTATAAAGCGCCATTTATTCCATGGCGCTTTATATGTGAAAAGGGGAAATATAGACAAGTACAATAAACATGTGCGAGACAAGGGACACAGAAGGAGTACAGAACAAGTACAGAAGGAGAGAGGACTCTGCCTGTGAGGCTTAATATAGTTTACATATTGTCAAAAGTTTTAGTAAATCTCCCCATTGAGATATATGATAAAATTCTGTCCTTCTGCAGTCACCATTAGAAACGATAACTGCAAAATGGTTCAACAGTGAAATAAAAGTATAAACAACAAGCAGTAAGCTGATGAGCTCTCCCTGGTGGTGGATTTTTTTTTTTAAACTTTTATGCCAGAATTCTGGTCTAAAAAGGTTTGAAAGGTCTCTAAATTATTGTGCAAGGCAAGGTTTCACCAAAATTGAGACTTTTGACATTTTCATATCATTTAAGTTCAGCACTGCATCAGGTGTCTTGCACTCCACCCTGCTCCCTAAATGTAGGTTACTGTATCACAAGAACACAGATATCTGTAATAGTAAATTCAAGCTAATTTAAATTATATTAAGGAATAAGCACAGAGTGGTGGACCTAAAAATAAAAGGGGATGTGTTAAAGGGAATGTCTAAAATGGTAATGTGTGTGTGTGTGTGTGTGGGGGGGGGGGGGTTCACAAGAAGCTGTGAAACTGTATCAAAGAATGTCTTATCCCTATTCACATAAACTCCTTTAGGCTGTGTTTCCACGCTCAGGAAACACAGCGCTTTGGACGGAGTGGAAAGTCCGCTCCGCCCAAAGCCCCGCCCCCTAGTGAACGTGCGGTCAATCCGGATGTGTTCATGGAACACATCCGGAACACATGCGGAATGACCGCAGGCTACATAGCCCTGTGTTATTTCCCTTGCGGCGCCGCAGCGTCGCCGCAAGGGAATAGGACATGCTGCGGTCTAAAAAGACGCGCCGCATGTCCGTAAACGCAGGTCTGCCGCCTGTGTGTTTTGAAGCATAGTGGAGACGGGATTTCTTTAAATCCCCTCCACTATGCTGTAACATCTGGACGCTGCGTGTTTGACGCTGCGCCAACGCACAGCGTCAAACACGCAGCTAATCCTGACTGTTTCCGGACCGTGGAAACATACCCTTATCCTTCATATTTGATTGACGCCAACGTGAACTGGTTCAGGTTAAAGGAGCATTTTTTCTTATACTTCCTGCTGACCAAAATGAGCAACATTACTCCTCCTCTCATAGAGACACAGTGATAGAACGGTGCAGCTGTCCAGATAAGTCCTAGTGGAGTATTTCTGTAGATCTCCAGGTGCTTTGTGTAGCAATACAGTTGCAATTGTAAAATAAATACAATTTTTAGCTATTTTAATTTATATTGCCCTAAAGCCGCCCAAGTCCTATGGTTTGTGCTAAGATGTACATCTCTCCAATTTCTAATGATGTCGATACTGCCGAATTTCTCATTCTCAGTGATTTGGAATCTCTGTGCAGTATAAGGAAATATAATAGATGCCCTACAGGACACGTTTCTTTCTTTATAACTGAACAATCTAATTTCACAATGATAAGAATTTCTGCAGACTGAAAATAATTAGGGACTGGAAGCATTTTGGTTACATTTACCATCTGCTTTAAAGTAAAGTTTTATAACATAGAAAATTGAGACTGAATAGTTTGCACCTTTATGGCTTGTGCCAAGTATGAGATCCCCAGATATCTGAATAGAGCAGAGGTCAAGCATGCACCCGTCTGCTCCATTCATTCTGTATGGGAAGTCAGGAGATAGCCGTTTCACACTTGTACAAACCTTTTAATCCCTTCACCCTGTTTTTCGTTTTTCCTCCCTTTTTTCCATAGCTTTCTTATTTTTCCATCAATATAGCCGCATGAGTTTATTGCGTAACGAGTTGTACATTTGAAAGACACCATTGATTTTACAATATAGTGTAATGTAAAACAGGGAAAAAATTCCAGTGCGGTGAAATTGCAAAACAAAGTGCAATTCCACAATGTTTTTTTAATTTACCATGCTCACTATATGGCAAAACTGACCGGGTAATGTGATTCCACAGGTCAGTACGAGTTTGCAGACACCAAACATGTATAGGTTCTTCTTTAAGTGGTGGAAAAAAAATCAAAAATTTGTATGAAAAAAAAGTTTTTGTGTTTGTCACTATTTTCCAGAGACCCGTAACATTTCCATTTTTCAAGATCTGGGGCTGGGTGATAGCTTATTATTTGTGCCCTGAACTGACATTTTTTATACCATTTTGGGGGCACATGCAATGTTTTGATCACCTTTTATAGCATTTTATTGCAATATGGTGGTGACCAGAAAAACTTACCGTAATTCTGGCGTTTTGATATTTTTTTTCTCATTACACAGTTTACCAATCTGATTAATTTATTTAATATTTTGACAGATCGTAAATTTCCAAACTCAGTGATACCAAATATGTGTATTTTTAATTTTTCGTAATTGTTTTATTTTTAGTGGGGCAATACCAGAACTTTTGTGTTTTTTTAATTACCGTATTTAATATTTTAAAAACTTTTTCTTTTTACTTTATTTAATAGTCCCCTTAATCTACTTTCACATTTCAGGCTTTTTGTGTCAGGCGTGATCCGTCCTATGCCTGACAGGACGGATCCGGCGCTGATTTAAAAAAACTGATGCAACTGTTCAGTTTTTTTGCCGGATCCGTCCTGACCTTTTCAACCCGGAAAGAGAAAATTTTGCATGTTGAAAATGCAGGCTTCAATGTCCGGACCAAGGAGAGAGAGAGAGAGAGAGAGAGAGCCTTTTATTCCGGATCAGTTTTCTGATGGATTTGTCAAAATACTGGTCCGGCTCCATAGATTTACATTGTTTCCGCCGCCTGAAGTGCCGATTCAGGCACTATCAGGCAGCTCCGGGAAAAAAAAAAAAAAACGTTGCAGCCCGCGTCTTGTCCGGCCGCAGGAATGTACATTTCCGACGGATCCGGCCAAAAACGGATGCAACGCTGTGACATCAGGCGCGATCCGGCGCTAATGTAAGTCAATGCTAAAAAAACGCACCGGATGCATTTTTTTAAAAACACGCCGGATCGTGCCTGATACAAAAAAGCCTGAAGTGTGAAAGTAGCCTTAATAAACTTTAAAGTGCGATTGTCTGTGCTATACTTATCAATGCTTCAGCACTGCTAAGGATAACAAAAATCAAAATCTCCTATGAACGCCGGCTACGAGCTTGCATTCACAAGAGGATCGTGATGACAAGCACGGGGGTCTTCAGCAGGCCTCCGGCTGTCATGACAACCCATCGGTGCACTGTGATCACATGGCAGGGCCGCTGATGGGCGGGATTTCTGACGTGCTTTCGGCACGTGTTCAATGCCGCTGTCAGTGATTGACAGTGGTATTTAACTGGTTAACAGCCATGGATGGAACACGGATCCACCTGTGGCTGTTAGAGGCACTTGATAGCCATCAAGTGCGAGGAAAGAGATAGAGGCAGACTCAGCGTGTAATAAGGCATTAAAGGCAGGAAACCAACTGATGACGTAAATATATGTCATCAGGCATGAAGAGGTTAAAGGGGTTGTATACAGCAGACCATGCTCCTGCACTGTCAGACACATCCATTACACAGTACACAGCAAGGGCAGAATTATAAGATTATCTCAGCACTGGAACAATTTTTAAACACTTCGAATTGTGGAGCTTATTTTTATTTCAAGATCTAGTGATTAAAGTGAACTTTTTTCGTGGGACAACCCCTTTAATACCGGACAACCCCTTTAAGTTTGTTACATGCTTATATGGGCACTTGATTATTTCAGAAGCATCTGCTTGACCTCAGGCACACAATGATGTTACAGCTCTTAATGAAGTCATAGTATGATGCCCATTGACTTTTCCTATATCTTCATGAGTCTCCAATTTTATAGAGGTAGTCATATAAATATTATGATTTGGATTTGTACCTATTCTATGTGCTGATGTAATAATATGTAGCACCCTGTGACTGTGCCCGTAGTACGGAACCACAGAGACTTTGTGCCATTATATCAAATGCCCAGTTTGATTGGTCTACACATTTACTAATGTATTTTTATTTGTCAAGTTACTGTGGTGGGAGTAGTAGACAAGCCCCCAGATGCCCCAAGAAATTCATTGATACCCAAAAATGTAACTCAGCACCTGCAACATTTCAGACAGGTTATTCAGAGGTTCCCTGGTGAGAGCAGGTGATTGTTGGACCCTTCTTCCATCAGTTTATTTCCTACAAGCATAAAATAATCTGTCAATCACACAGAAGTCCCGCCCACGCTTAGCTGCTTGCTTTGTAAATACAATACGACAACACATCAATGACCAATCCGAGCAATGAGAAATTATTATAGCATTTTACTAAAATCATGTTTGCTATAATATACTGTTCATTTGTGTTAGTACCCTCCAGAAACCTTTTAGCGATATCCAATGGGCGATCTAACCGAAGCTACTCTGAAAGTATAGCGATAGCTGAAATTGTGAAAAAAAAATGTGATCCAGTGATTTATAGTTTTTATTCCAGAGAAGAGATGTCTTAAGGATTCAGAGAGAAAGTGCGTTACTGCTCAACATTCTCTAGTAAATAGATTTATGTGAAATGCGGATATGTCTCCAGTCCCCCTTGAATGTTAGCTAAATCCCATAGCTTTAAATGAATACTGGATGTGTTACTTGCTATTTATTTCCTGTGCATCTACCCATAAAATTGATCATCCCCAAGTTGTTAGAGTTTAAGAAAGCATAAACTTTGGCCCAGAAGTCACAGTCATCATTTCCTCAAAGTTAGCAGCACTAAACCAAAATGTAGTTTTATTTGGCTAACCCCAAAGTAGGATGTGGCTGCCAACCTCCAAAGCCACAAGATCAGCTTTCATTCAGACACCCCCAGTGCAATGTTTTGTCTTCTACAGGAAATACATCACTCTCAGTACCATCTTCTGTTATATAAACATATGTGACTATGACAACAGGAATATAGAATCCAGCAGAACATCGCACGTCGACGGCACATTATTTCCAATATTTTGTAAATACAGTTTATAGTGTAACAGTTACGCGACTTCCTAATATATTTTTGCTTTGCTATTTTAACCCCTTAAGGACCAGGGGTATTTCCATTTTTGCGTTTCCATTTTTCTCTCCCCTTCTTCCCACGGCCATAACTTTTTTATTTTTCTGTCAATATGGCATGTGAAGGCTTTGTTTTTTTGCAGGACAAGTTGTACTTTTGAATGGCACCATTCATTTTACCATATCATGTACTTTAAAACAGGTAAAAAATTATAAATGCGGTGAAATTGCAAAAAAAAGTGCAATTCCACAATTGTTTTTTGGATTTTATTTTTTTTACCGTGCTCACTAAATGCTAAAACTGACCTGCCATTATGATTCTCATTATGAGTTCACAGACACCAAACATATCTAGGTTTTTTTTTTATTTAAGTGGTGAAAAAAATTCCAAAGTTTGTAAAAAAAAAAAAAGTTGTCATTTTCCGAGACCCGTAGCGTCTCCTTTTTCGAGATCTCGGGTTGGGTGAGGGCTTATTTTTTGCGAGCCGATTTGACGTTTTTATTGATACCATTTTGGTGCAGATATGATCTTTTGATCGCCTGTTATTCCATTTTATTGCAATGTTGCAGCGACCAAAAAAACGTTATTCTATTGTTTCGATTTCTTTTCTCGCTACACAGTTTACCGATTGGATTAATTTTTTTATATATTGATAGATTGGCAATTCTGAACACGGCAATGCCAAATATGTGCATACTTGATTTTTTTTATTGTTTTATTTTGAATGGAGCGAAAGGGGGTGATTTGAACTTTTTTTATATATATATTTTTAAAAACATGTTTTTTTTACTTTTAACTTGCTTCAATAGTCCCCATGGGAGACTAGACGCTGCGATCATCCGATCACTTGTGCTACATAGAGTAAGACTGCAGCCCCCTCTATGTAGCAGATATGCTCATAGCGACCCGGCAATGACAACCACGGGGGTCTCCTGCTGACCCCGGGTTGTCATGCCAACCCATCGGGGACCCGCAGTCATGTGACACGGGTGCCGATGGGAGGAGGTAATGACACGCTTCCTGCGAGTGCATGTTAAATGCCACTGTCAGAGTTTGACAGTGGCATTTAACATGTTAACAGCCGCGGGTGAATCACGATTCAGGCCACATGTGAGCTGATCAGATCAGCTGTGATGTGCCGGAAAAGGTGCGGGCTCATCGCCGGAGAGGTGGAGGCGTCCAATGACAGATTCTGTCTGTCATTGGACATTAAGGGGTTAAAGCTGTTTGATCACAGTCAGCAAGTAGATGTCTACTATTTAGGTTTACATCTAGAATCTAGAAAACTTGTCCTGATCAAGACTGGTGTATGAAGAACATTTCTCTCTTTCTCATTTCAGACATTGTTGGTAGATATGAGCAATTTGATTAGATGCAAATTTGTGTTTTTTAGGAGTTCACCGACGAATTCAAACAATTTAGGATTCAATTCTTGCAAATTGCCTAAAATGACCATCGCCATTTTACACATTGCAAAAGACTGCATAATCCACAGAGGGATCACATCACCTCAGACCAAGCTAGGTGGGTTTCTGACTAAATACCTTGCAGGTTTCACATCATATGATATAGTACATCCAATCAGGGGACATTATCAAAATCTGTATAAAAGAAAAGGCAGGGAATGCAGCAGCCATTTGTGGGTGAATCTGTACAGTGAGAGGACATCACAGCTCACATGTTTGAAATAGGTCCTTAGAGAGAAAGCCATAAAACACTGAGTAAACATTATAGATAACTTGTGACAACAGAGCAGTGAAGAACAGCTACTATTCAATGACACATACATACCATCCATACATACATACATATTCAGGTCACTTCAACATTGCTAGGGCTGTGTTTTCTTTAAAAAAAATGAAGAGATTACTAATGATACTGAACCCACAATACGTGACACACAAATCTAAGATATCCTCTTAGCTCTCCAAAATGTAACTGTTTGCCATAGTTTACCTTGCCTAAAGACTCCATGATGTACTGTTTCATTATGGTGATCATGTGTGCTCATGTGTAAGATTCATCGCAGAAAGTCATATGACTGCATTATTGGTCCTTCTACTCGCTAAGGTCCAAGAGGTTGACTCTGGAAAATTATAATTGTTAGTTCATTTTCTAATATTATGTTAACAATATTACAGCCAGAGGCGTAGCTAGGAGTTCAGGTCAAAGGAGTGAAACACATCTGAATGCGCCCCTAACCAGGTAACCATCCTTACAACTATGGTGGCACACACCAATCACAGAGGATAAAGTTGGAATCATAGAATGTTAGAGTTGGATGGGATCTCCAGGGTCATCGTGTTCCTGCTCAATACAGGATTCACTAAACCATCTCAGACAGATGTCTGTCCAGCCTCTGGTTGAAGACTTCCATTGAAGGAGAACTTACCACCTCTTGTGGCAGCCTGTTCCACTAATTGATCACCTTCACTATTAAAAAGTTTTTTCTAATATCTAATCTTTATCTTCTCCCTTTCAGTTTCATTCCATTGCTTTTCATGTTTCCATGTGCAAATGAGAATAATGATGATCAATCTCCACTGTGACAACCCTTCAGATATTTGTAGACAACTACTAAATCTCCTCTTAGCCTGATGAGGCCTGACTAAGGAGGAGTAGAGGGCAATAATTGCTTCACGTGATCTAGACTCTATGCTTCTCTTAATATATGCTAAAACTCTGACTTTTTTAGTACTGCATCACACTGTTGACTCATGTGCAGTCTGTGATCTATTAGTATACCCAAGTCTTTTTCACATGTGCTGTTGCTTAGTTCTATTCCTCTCATTCTGTAGATAAAATTTTTGTTTGTCTTGTCCAGATGTACAATCTTATATTTCTCCACGTTAAATCAGAGTGAAGGACCAAAAAAAAACAAGAGATTAAAAAACAAAGACGATTTTATCGATTTAAGATTACCTTACAGTCGGTACCAGTCATGTAGAACATATTAAGAGATTACAGTACAGTAGAGTTGAGCGATACTTTCCGATATGCTAAAGTATCGGAATCGGAATGGTATCGCCGATATCACTAAAATATCGGCGATACCCGATACCGATACCGGAAGTCCCATGTAAGTCTATGGGAACAAAATATCGCAACTAAAAAAACCCCATTCTTTCCTTGTAAACACTAAATATACACACATAGAATACATATATATATATACATGTCATTGTGACATATATATATACATATATGTATAGTTTATACACTTCTACATAGTAAAATATCCTTTGATTCAATTGCCGGGTAAAGCCGGCTTCAGTGAAAAGACAGAAGCACCCGACATGAAATGACACTTGGTGTACATAGGGTTAAACATTTCTTTTCATGTCCTTTGCTATCTAATTTGCACAAACAATTAAATCAGACTATGTGTGCAAAATTTCACACCTGTAGGGGTTAATTAAAGGTGTAAATTCGTTGTAAAAAAAACGGACTTTTTTGCTACGAATTTACACCTTTAATTAACCCCTAGAGGTGTGAAATTTTGCACACATAGTCTGATTTAATTGTTTGTGCAAATTAGATAGCAAAGGACATGAAAAGACATGGTTAACCCTATGTACACCAAGTGTCATTTCATGTCGGGTTCTGCATTTTCACAAAAGCCGGCAATTGAATTAGCGGCTATTATACTATGTAGAAGTGTATGAACTACAAATATAAATATATATATATATGTGTCACAAATTCAATGACATGTATATATATATATGAGGTGTAAAATTGCTGAAAAAAAATGCGTGGGCTCCCGCCCTATTTTCGCAACCAGACAGACAAAGCCAGTGAGTGGGGGCAGATAATAATAGCCCAGAGAGGGACCATTATTTTTGCCCCCCCCCGGCTACTAACATCTGCCCCCAGACACCCCAGGAAAGACAAATCTATAATTAGATTCGCCCTTTCTGGCACTTTGCCCGTCTATTCCCATTGCCCTGTAGCGGTGGCGAATGGGTTAATATGGGGTTAAAGCCACCTTGCTATTGAAAGGTGACCTTAAGCCAGGTTAATAATTGAGAGCTGTCAATTAGACAACTATCAATTATTAATCCTATTGCATGAAATAAAAATAAAACACACACACTTTAATTAAAAATCATTTTAATGAAATAAAGACACATGTTTTTGACCATCTTTTATTTTACTGCAAAAACCATTTCCTGTAATAAAAATAAAATAAAAAAGCAAAATTATTCTTACCTATCCCATGCACAGTCAGGTCCCACGGTGTAATCCTTCAGAAAGGGTTAATGTTTACTGCAGGGACCGCAGCTAATGCTGCAGCCTCACAGTAAACCCCAAATGAATGAGTTCCTCTCCTGCCTGACAGGAGAGTAAAGGCTGGGTGTCACATAACGATACACCAGCGATCCCGACAACGATATGCATTTGTCAGGATCGCTGGTGTATCGCTACATGATCGCTGCTGAGCTGCCAAACAGGCAGCTCAGGCAGCGATCTGGGACAGCGACACTGCGGGTAACATCGCTTAAGGGCCCGTCTCACATAGCGATATCGCTACCGAGATCGCTGCTGAGTCACTAGTTTTGTGACGCAGCAGCGAGCTCACCAGCGATATCGCTGTGTGTGACATTCAGCGACGATCAGCCCCCCTGCCGGGTATCGCTGATCGTCGCAGAAATGTCAGGACCTTTTTTTGATCGCTGGTTTCCCTCTGACAGGCACGCATCGCTGCGTGTGACAGGTGGGAAACCAGCGATCAAAGGTCCTGACATTTCAGCGACGATCAGCGATACCCGGCAGGGGGGCTGATCGTCGCTGAATGTCACACACAGCGATATCGCTGGTGAGCTCGCTGCTGCGTCACAAAACTAGTGACTCAGCAGCGATCTCGGTAGCGATATCGCTATGTGAGACGGGCCCTTAAGTGGAAAGCTTAATTGATTGCTTTCCACTTTCACTTCAGGTCAGCCAGGGACACAATCAGTGACGTCAGAGGGAACTGATTAACAAAAATAGGGGTTCCCTTCGAAAAAAAAATGGCGTGGGGTCCCCCCTATTTTTGTTAACCAGCCAGATGAAGCAGACCGCTGAGGCCTGGATTTTCAGGCTGTTAAGGAGCCAAGATCCATGGACCTTGCCAGCCTGATAATACCAGGCCACAGCAGTCTGCATATCTTGGCTGATTAACAAAAATAGGGGATCCCCTCGAAAAAAATTGGCGTGGGGTCCCCCCTATTTTTGTTAACCAGCCAGATGAAGCAGACCGCTGAGGCCTGGATTTTCAGGCTGTTAAGGAGCCAAGATCCATGGACCTTGCCAGCCTGATAATACCAGGCCACAGCAGTCTGCATATCTTGGCTGATTAACAAAAATAGGGGATCCCCTCGAAAAAAATTGGCGTGGGGTCCCCCCTATTTTTGTTAACCAGCCAGATGAAGCAGACCGCTGAGGCCTGGTTTTTCAGGCTGTTAAGGAGCCAAGATCCATGGACCTTGCCAGCCTGATAATACCAGGCCACAGCAGTCTGCATATCTTGGCTGATTAACAAAAATAGGGGATCCCCTCGAAAAAAATTGGCGTGGGGTCCCCCCTATTTTTGTTAACCAGCCAGATGAAGCAGACCGCTGAGGCCTGGATTTTCAGGCTGTTAAGGAGCCAAGATCCATGGACCTTGCCAGCCTGATAATACCAGGCCACAGCAGTCTGCATATCTTGGCTGATTAACAAAAATAGGGGATCCCCTCGAAAAAAATTGGCGTGGGGTCCCCCCTATTTTGTTAACCAGCCAGATGAAGCAGACCGCTGAGGCCTGGATTTTCAGGCTGTTAAGGAGCCAAGATCCATGGACCTTGCCAGCCTGATAATACCAGGCCACAGCAGTCTGCATATCTTGGCTGATTAACAAAAATAGGGGATCCCCTCGAAAAAAATTAGCGTGGGGTCCCCCCTATTTTTGTTAACCAGCCAGATGAAGCAGACCGCTGAGGCCTGGTTTTTCAGGCTGGTAAGGATCCAATATCCATGGACCTTGCAAGCCTGATAATACCAGGCCACAGCAGTCTGCTTAGCTTGGCTGGTTAACAAAAATAGGGGATCCCCTCGAAAAAAAACGGCGTGGGGATCCCCCCTATTTTTGTTAACCAGCCAAGTAAAATGCAGACTGCTGCGGCCTGGTATTAAAAGACTGTCAAGGCCCATGGATTTTGGCCCTCAACAGCCTGATAATACCAGGCTACAGCAGCCCCACATTTGGCGCATCAAAAGATGTGCCAATTGTGGCACTTTACCCGGCTCTTCCCACTTGCCCTGTAGCGGTGGCAAGCGGGGTAATAAGGGGTTATTGTCACCGTTGATTGCACGGTGACAATAAGCCCGGTTAATAATGGAGAGGCGTCAATAAGACACCGATCCATTATTAATCCCAAAGTTATTAAATGTGTAAAAAAAAGACAAAGCAAGAAAAAAGTCTTTTAATGAAATAAAAGAGACAACACAGTTTTCATTTCTTTTATTATACTCTCATTCCTGCGACGCCATCGATCTCCTGTAAAAAAAGAAAAAAAACAAACCAACAGTATACCACCTGTCCGACGCAGTCCATAACGATAGTCCCACGACGATCCAGCTCTGCTACATCGCAATGACAGGCAGAGCCTGTCATTGCAACGCAGCACAGCTGATTACCTGCTTCCCCGGCGGTGACGTCATCGGACTGACTGCTTTACGGCCGGGATTACCCAGCAGTCACTGCAGTTATCGCGAGAAACTGCATGTGACCGCCGGGGAGAAGAGGATGGCGGCCATGAAGCAGTCCAGGACGTGACCGCCGGAGATCTTCTGCCGGGTAAGTGCCGCTGACTCCTGACAGACCCGACAGACGGACACTGACAGTCACAGTGACATCCCGATTCCGGTATCCGATAAGACGAAAATATCGGAACTCGGAATCGGAATTCCGATACAGCTAATATCGGCCGATACCCGATATTTGCAGTATCGGAATGCTCAACACTACAGTACAGTTCTAGATTGTGACATACAGCTGATGTTCTTTCTGATGGAGTCGTCCACTTTTCCCATCTTTTCCATCTGGTGCAGACCGACATGGCAACTTCTTCCAGACATGACTCGTCTACAGAGTTTACAACAAAGACACATTAGTCTTCTCACATTTTCAGCACCATTCTCATCTATTCACAACCTGCACAAACTATTAATCCTAAAGATACCCCAATGCTGAGCCAATGCTGCCTATGTGCCCTTATTACTGCACCTACTGTGTGTCATGGTAACAGAGCACCTGTAAGTGCCCCACACAATAATGCCCACCACTGTGCCCTCTACAAAATAAAATTCCCTTTTTCTGCCCTCTAAAGGATATATGAGCTCAATGAGCAATGAGCTCAAATAACCATGCACTGGAGGAAAGGTTATATGAATGCAGTGCCCAGTAACAATAAGGGTATGGAAAAGTCCTATAGGGCAAATACCTAAATAATTAAAGATGAGAATGACCCAAGCTACTAATAAAAGTATATGTTGTAACAAACACACGCTATGTCCCCAGTGAGGAACACTATAAAGAAAACAAAAACTATGGAGAGGAATGATCTCCATGGGGCATGTAACTATTCAGGTCACAAGTAGGTCACAGGCTGAAAAACCCTCTGCACATCAAACAGATATGATCTAATAACATACCCATGGGAAGAGACAGGTGCAATGCACAATGGAGTCTGACATCAGGCTAGGGTAATCCTGAAAAAAAGGAGGGAGCCAGCATGGGGAGAGGGTGAGGAGAAAGGGGCAGGGGAGTGGGAAGAGCCCACTTGTATCGCTGCTATGCGGCTTCGGCAGGGCAACTGGTATAATAAAGTCAATGTATATATAAATAAGACAAGTAATCAAGGGAGTTAGTTACCGGTGTGTGGGTCTCTTCATTCTGGAAGTGAGGGGGCGGGTCAGAGTCAGCCATGTGGTCAGTGTCACATGACAAGGTCACGTGGGTATGTTGCGTTATGTTGTGCATGCAAAGACCAGGGAAGCAAGTAAGGGCAACATTGCTCACAGTGACGAAGCAACTAGTGTAGCCTGCAGTGGAAAAAGAAGCAGAATGTAAAGGGCGGTCAATACCTGTTGGCAATGCAGGTAGAAGTAGATCAATTAAACGTAAGATAAATAGACCAATAGATAGTCCAACCAGCTCTAGGAGAACAAAGGATACATAGCAATTGCTAACAGCAAGGGTTGCCAGCAGAGGGCCGCACAGGGTGAAATTGGTGATTTATATTTGGAGCAAAAAATGAATGAAATACCAGAAGCATGAAGTAGTATATGTAGAGATGTAAAGTATACAGTCAATCCAGGAGCAAAGCATGTAGTCAATAACATTAAAGTATGAAAGTAATTGCACATATACATTTCACTGCACATGCACATAGATGTAGGAGAGAAACCAAATAACCAGGTATGAGTCGCCCATTGAGGACATATTTGTCCAGGTACACATGAACACATGTCCCCTTGGTGCAGGTAGTCTAGTGAAAGGAGGTACCACGTGTCCAGCAGCAGTATTATGGACACGGGCCTTGGGGAGGTAAGGAGACCCAATACCGTGGAAGAATAGAGAAGCAAACCCCACCCCCGAGGGGTGACCCAGGGATTGTGGTGTACTGTGAGCCCCAGTAGATTCACAGGGTAACAAGGGACGCCACCAGAGTCAGGTAGCCCATTGGGTCAGGCACAGAGCGCAGAGGGATCAATGTTCCACAGGCAACAGCAAGAGTATGATTGACACTGGGGAAAGGAAACTAGCATGCTTAGGTAGAAGCCTGATTAAGGAAAATGAGCACAGGTAATTGCAGCACAGACCCAGCACAGACTGACAGCCCCGACACAAAGAAACAAAAAGACAGAAACAGAGTGGAAATCATGACAGTTGGAGCATTTCAGTAGGCCATTTTACCACATTTGTCAAAAGGTGGTGGAGGGCTCTCAGGCCAGAAAAATAAATGCCTTGAGGCCTTGCGGTACAATGCCGCTGTTTAAATATTCCTCCAGGCTTTGTATATTTCCTTATAGCCTGATACTAGCCTTGTCTGCAGAGGTGAGTTCAGAGGAGAGATTGGTCACGCACAGGATGTTACCATGTAGCTCCACCCATGCCAGGACTTTGACATCCTGTACACCATCCTGCTCTTTTGTAGGTTGAAAACCATGCATATTTGCTCTACCATAAGGTTTACAGTATTTTTCGGACTATAAGATGCACCGGACCATAAGACGCACCCCAAATTTTTTTACGGAAAATAGAGAAAACAATAATGTGTCAAATGGAAGACCGTCTTACAGTCTGAATTCAGCTTACCAGGGTAGGGATCGGCACAGGTAGAGAAGTGGTCACAGGGGTGGTTCGATGGTCCAGGCGAGTGTGGTGGCGTTGCTCTGTGTGGTGGCTGTGCTCTGTGGGGCGGTGGTGTCAGGGCTCTGGTTGCAATATACTTACAAATCGTGTGCCGGCGGTCCCGGTGGCGGCGGTCCTGGTGGCGGCGGTCCTGATGCAGCCTCCTGTGCTCGGTGGTGCGTTGGTGTCGGGGCTCTGTTGTGTAGCGGCAGCAGGGCTCTGTGCTGTGTGGGGGGCTCCGCTTGCATTTCATCAAAGTCTGGAAGCCCTGGCAGCTCCATTGCTGTGACGCAGAGGCCTCCGGAAAAATGGGCTGCTGGGGTCCTCCGGAAAGATGGCCGCTGGGGGCCTCCGAAAGATGGCTGCCGGGGCGGCACATGTAAAAGATTTAGATCTCGTGGCCGAGATTTGAATTTGAGCATGCGCCGCCCCCAGTGGCCATCTTTCCGGAGGCCCCCAACGGCCATCTTTCCGGAGGCCTCCATGTCGCAGCAACGGACCTGCGGGGGCTTCTGGACTTTGACGAAATGCCGGTGGAGCCCCCGGGCAGCACAGAGCCCCACAGCCGCCACACCACAGAGCCCCGACACCACCGCACAACAGAGCACATAGAGGCTGCATCGGGACCGCCGCCACCAGGACCGCCTCCACCGGATTTGTAAGTATATTGCGACCATAAGACGCACCCCCATTTTCCCCAAAAATTTTTTGGGAAAAAGTGCGTCTTATGGTCCGAAATATACGGTAATTATATCAGCGTGCACCCTGTTACAGTTATAAATAGATGTCGCTCCAAGTAGACCCTACTTGTGCGTGGCCCGGGGCAACTGCTCCTTTTGACCCCTGGTACGTATGCCACTATGATTTGAGCTATAGATCATTTCCAATAATACATTAAAGAATCTTAAAAAGCTTAAGCACATCCATACATTACATACATACATTACATAATGAGAATACCATAAATTATAGACTGCTTTAAAATAAAAAATATTGCAAACATTTTTTACTTAAAGTTAAGAAAAAAATCTGCAATTTATTGTCTGTACTATGGACTTAACATCCTTCCTTCCACTGACTGTTCCTAAATCTCTGTGCTATCGCATGCACATTTATGTCTGGTTTAATAAAGCTACAGGGTCTTGCAACCATATTACATGTGCTATAATATGGTCATGTCATAATTTGTCTGTAACGGACCTGAAGAGCTAATACAATGAGGCAAAGTATTTAAGAATTATCCCTTAAGTGTTAACATTTCAATGTTGTCAAGCTCATGGGAATGGAGAGAAGAAAATCAATTAATTTGCCATCTGGATGTTATATTAGCACCTTTGGGGAGCAGATTCGATAAAGTGGTAGCATATGGGAAGACCCATCTTATCGGCAATTTGTAAACAGATTGCCAATTGTTGATTAGTGACACCTTTCCTGCTCTGTCACAGGCTAATAAAACCTTGGCATGTTGACCTTCTTCTCCTCCAGCCATGTTCTCCTATCTGAGCGGTGGCCATCCGTAAAATAATGAACAGCTGATTGAGTCAATGTCCTGCCATATATTCACAAGCTAGTTGTTTTTTGTCCCTGCTCAACGGTCTAGTGTTGATTAAAAAACCATTACTTTGATTGCGGACAGCTTTGTGAATAAAATGAAAAACTGCTCACTTAGCTGGAAAAAACCCTTGACAGAAGGCATGGCAGCCGGTCAGATTAGAACTATTTTCTAACAATTTGAGGGAGTTCCATAGGGGTAACAATGTCAACCTAAATGATCTCTAAAGTAACTTCTTTAAACTCAATTAAAGGGGCCGGGTGCAGTCTCTTATTTGCATTCATTGGTGTCCATCCTCCACTTTCCTGAATAATACATTCAAACCTGTTCATGGGCTTATTCCATTCAATGAAATCTCAATAAGAAGCAGATCATTCAACTGATACCCCATGTAACAAAAGATTCCCAAAAATGTTATGGCCTAGGAAGAGGCTTCTGCATTGAAACCATCTGGTGCGCTGCAATGGCATTGGGGTGGACAATAGGGTCCTATATAACCCTGTCAGGCAAAAATAATAGGGTTAAGACCAGGATTTGTATTTTTTCAACAGTATCACCCTATCATTTCATAGCACATCTGCACATCCCATTGAGTGACACAGGGCTGTGAGTTAGTGACCAGACTTAATGAAGCCTACATAATACTTCATGAATGGGGGGCAACATTTCATGTAGTGTGTGAAAATAAAAGAGCTGCAAATTAAACTTTTTATAAGAAGCAGAGATTGATGGCAATCTCATGCCAACAAGGTTCCTTCTAAAATTGGAAAAGCGTGAAAGAATTAGGCAGATCAACAGCTGGGTATATTTTAAGTAAGGTCTGCTTTTGGGCAGGCGTGCTTCTAGAGGCCATTGGGGCTCATTGTACCGTAATCCGCCTTTTCACAAAGTATTACAATTGATTCAACTTGATTTCTATGGCACAGTCAATAGAGGGTCATTAAAACCCCTTTAAGAAGATGAAGAATAGGCCATGGTACTTATAAAGTGTGCTAATGAAAAAGAGAAAATTGCTGAAAATAGCGGTTTTGTGTTTTCTAATAGAAAAGGATAAATGTCAGCTCATTTTAATAAAATAATAATGAAACTCTAACACTCTGGCTTTTATTTTGTTGATTTCACTTTCACTAGAGGATAATGCTTCTAGAGAAATCCTATTTAGTGAGGCAGAGAACAGAACGTAGCTCATATACATGCATACTGAAATTCCTTTAGTCCGACATTCAATAAGCCACCACAAAAAACAACCAATATCATGTGGAATTTCAGGAAACTGAAAACAGAGGATTGAACAGATACAAACAATCAGAAAATCCCTAAAATAAAACAAAAAAAAAACAGATTTTCAATTAATACCGTATTATATGTTTTTTTTTCTTCCTTAAAGAGTCTTTACTAGGAAGATGCACTCAATTAAGTCTGGAATACCCAATTAATTTTTTTTAAAATTTGGTCCAAACCGAAAGTGCCCGATTCCTGATTCTTATTATAACCTCCTTAGACCTTGTGTACACTGTTTCTGGGTTCTGGGACTTCTGGATCTGAGGAGGCTATGGTATCACCAAACCCCAAAACATAACAAACAGACAGGACGGAAGGGGTTACTTAAAAAAAAGACAAGTTTATATTCCCCTCTTGTGCTGCTAAGGTTCGCTGGCCGGTTCACTGCTCACTCCCTCCGGTCTTCTGACACGGACTAGGCTTTACACGGTCACATGGATCAACTCCAAAATCCTAAGGGCTCGTGCAGACGACCGTATAAATCAGACGAGTTCTATTCATTGTCTTGACAGATTGCACTCGTCCCAATATTATTCCATAAGGTTGTACACATGTTTGATTTTCCCTTAGAAATAGCAGTCCGAGAAAAAAAATCACGGCATGCACGATTTCCCTCCAATATTCGGATCAAACTTGGCCATTTAAGGCTATAGGTCAAAGGAAAACATTTTCACAGACAAATTTTAACAGACAGACAGAATGGAGAAGGTGGAAAAAATCTTTTTTCTCCATCTGACCAAATCAGATCATACTCTGATCAGAGTGTGATTGGAGTGTGATTAGTGTAGTTGGACCGATTTTCTTGGATGAGAGAAAATCGGTGGTGTGACCTTAGCCTAAGGGGAACTATTTTCTATGGTTTACCCTTAGGTATAACATTAGTGCATTTTAGTCCATGTATTATGGCTTTGTGGATTTGTGGTCATGGGATAGACAAAAAAATATGTTTGCATTTTACCTTTCAGAAATTGTCTGAGCAAGTAACTTGTGTATACATTTGTACAATAAAAAATAAATTTGGCACTCCAAAAATTGATGCAAAGATAACCAATTTTTAAATTTTTAATCCAAAAAGTATCCACTGTTTGCAGTGTTAGCGTTTTGGCCTAACACGGAGAAACGGCGCCATTTCTCCCCAGCGCTCAATTCTCTTGCCTCTACAGCCACTCTCTCTACACTGAGCATTTTTATGTTCTGAAGAAGGCCATGTTAGGCCGAAATGTTAACACTGCTCTAAATGGATACTTTTTGCAATAAAAATTGTTTTTTATTTTTTTGGAGTGCTGAATTTATTATTTATTAGTTGTGGAGTGGAATCCTATTTGTGCACCTGTATCAAGAGTGCCACGCAGCTTTCTTGTTTTACAGTGATGAGCCAGTAAACTATTTGGGTCCTATTTATGCCAGATTAAATATATTTTCTCAACATCATAAATGTTATTTTTCCACAGTGCTTATAAAAACAAGGAATTTTACAATTTGATTTTAGATTCTATAGTTTACTCCTCAATGTCTAGCATACCAGCCACCGCTGCAGTCTATGAGAGTGGCCCGATTCATAGGAACTGTGCTTATAAACGTTTTGCATGCAAGTGCTGCTCTGAGGCTGACCAGATCACTACATCCTGCTAGCTTCTCCGACCCTGGTGAAGAAAATTTGTTTCTGCTAGCAGCATGGGAGCCTGCATGGTTCGGTAATCAGGAGCAAAAGGGAATCCAGGGGAAGTGCCTTTCTGAGGATACAGCATGAGACAACCCCATTAAAGGAATTCTGTCTATCTATCTGTTTATATTAGTATTTCATTTTGCTTTCACTATGGAACTGAGATTTATATACAATATTTCTCTATGTTCAATCAAAAAATTCAGAATAAATAGCTTACATTATTTATATTGTAACACTAAACACTATAACCACTAGAAACATTAAAGCAGGATCTATCTATCTACTCTATCTATCTACTCTATCTATAATGTAACTATTTATCATGTAAGATGTCACTTTTTCTAATTGATTTGATATAGTATTGCACAGTTGGTATAATCCATGTTAAGGTACTGCCACACTAAACGTTCCCGCTAACGATCACGATAACGATGCATACTAATGCGATCGTTTTTGTGATCGTTTTAATGTCGCTAGTAGCTGCCAAACTGGACGATCTCGTTAACAACGCATAAGCGGTTAGCGATCTCCTTAACGACTTTGGCGGTCATTGCGATGTAAAAAACAGCGCACATCGTTCACAAAAGGTGCCAGACACAGCGATATAGTGCTCACCAGCGGGACGCCAACGATCAAAATACGGTCCAGAACTCTAGTGAACGATCAGCGAGATCACAGCAGGGGCCACGTCGTTGCTACATGCCACACACAACAACGTCACTAACGAGATCACTAAATAGTGACATTTTTTAGCGATCTCGTTAGCGTTCTTGTTTAGTGTGGCATACCCTTTACATTGTGGCACATAGTAGTTACACTCTTATCAGCAATATTCTACAAGGTGCCTGAGCGTCAGTTCACACTGGTATGCTGTCCCTTATTTGTTCATTCAAACAGTGACAAATTGCAGCATTTTGCCAGCATATCTGTGCTGCCGGACATCACTTTTCTGGTCTGTCTATTACCATTGAGCTGATAATGAGGTCGAATATAAAGCCTTCATTCACTGCTTGACAACAAAGACTTGACAGTGATGGATTCCAAGAAGAAACACTAAAACAATCTAAATGGCCATGGTCTTAATCACTGCTTTGTTACTGTTGCTATTCTCCTAATCACTGCTTTGTTTCTCTTTCTTGTATACCACCTCATTATCTGTATGAGCATTCAATAAATAAACCAATGAATAATTTCCTATTTGTGACCTACTGATGAAAAAGCTATCTACTGGAAATTGTTAAGATAAATAGATAGATAGATAGATAGATAGATAGATAGATAGATAGATAGATAGATAGATAGATACAGTGTCAAGTAAACATTTTGGCATCCCTGGTCAAAATTGCTGTTATTGTGAATAGTTAAGCAAGTTGTAGATGTATGTCTCTAAAAGGCGTAAAGTTAAAGTTGACACATTTTCTATGCAATATATATAAAAACTTCCTTCTCACCCCCCACTGGGGGTGGTCTTTGTTGTCCTTTCAAATTGTTGGGTCCTCTACCAGAGGCCTCGGAGTTTGAGGGTTCTGCGCAGGATCTTAGTTGTTCCCAGCATTGCACTTTTCTGGACAGAGTTCAGATGTTGCTCCTGGGATCTGTTGTAGCCATTCTTCCAACTTAGGGGTCACTGCTCCAAGTGCTCCTATCACCACTGGAATCACTGTTGCCTTCACCTTCCACATCTTCTCCAGTTCTCCTTTGAGGCCTTGGTATTTCTCCAGCTTCTCATATTCATTCTTTCTGATGTTGCTGTCACTTGGCACTGCCACATATCATTGCTGTCTTCTGATCCTTGTCTACTATCACAATGTCTGGTTGGTTAGCCAATGCCTGCTTATCCGTCTGAATCTTGAAGTCTCACTTTCTCTGAGGTCGATAGAGGAGTGAATCCAGCTTTAGGTTCCTTAGAAATTCATCTTTTATTGTAGTAAAAAATTTTAAAATCCAACTTCATAATTACAGTATCGTGTCACCAACATCCCCAGGGATACATAAGCAGATGCGTTTCGAGCTTAAAGGCTCTTATTCATCGTAGCTGCCTAGCAAAATGAAAATGGTGGAGGCCCACAAAGCAGGAGAAGGCTATAAGAAGATAGCAAAATATTTTCAAGTTGCCCTTTTCTCATTTTGAAACGTAATTAAGTAATGGCAGTTAACAGGAACAGAGGAGGTCAAGATAAGGTCTGGAAGAGCTGCTCGTAGGATTGCTAGAGAGGCAAATCTGATCCCCCATTTGACTGCAAGAGACCTTCAGAAAGATTTACCAGACTCTGAAGTTGTGGTACATTGTTCTACTGTTCAGAGACACCTGCACACATATGGCCTTCATGGAAGAGTCATCAGAAGAAAACCTCTCCTGAGTCCTCACATTAAAATTCAGAGTCAGAAGTTTACAAAAGAACATCTAAACAAGCCTGATGTATTTTGGAAACAAGTCCTGTGAACCGATGAAGTTAAAATAGAACTCTTTGGCCACAATGATCAAAGTTCAATATGGAGAAAAAAGGACACAGGATATCAGGAAAAAACATCTCACCAACCATTAAGCATGGGGATGGATCAATCATGCTCTGGAATTGTGTTGCAGCCAATTTCATGGGTAGAGGGAAGAATGTATTCAATTAAATTTCAACAAATTCTAGATGCAAACATAACACCATCTGTAAAAAAGCTAAACTTGAAAAGAGGATGGCTTCTACAAAGGGATAATCATCTTAAACACATGTCATAATCCACAGTAAACTACCTTAAAATTTGCATTGCAAGCTGAAAATCTGTGGCTAGACATCAAAACAACAGTGAATTCAAGATGACCCAGGAATCTCAAAGAACTGTAAGAATTTTCCGAGGAAGAATGGATGAAAATCCCTCAAACAAGAATTGAAAGACTAATGGCTAGCTACAAAAAGAATTTGCAAGCTGTAGTACTTGCAAAAGGGGGTGATATTAGGTACTAACCGTGTAGGTGCCCAAATATTTGCATCTGCCCATTTACCTTTTTGTATAAAATATAAATATATACAGCTCTGGCAAAAATTCAGAGACCTCTGCAAAATTTTCAGTTTGTCTGATTTTTCTCTTTATAGGTACAGTATATTTTTGAGTAAAATGTAAATTGCTCTTATATTCTATAAACTATTGACAGCATGTCTCCGACTTTGCAAGCAATAAATTTTGTATTTATTTTCAGAAAATGAGAAATAGTCAAAATAACAAAAAAAATGCAGTGCTTGCAGACCTCAAATAATGCTAAGAAAACAAGTTCATAATCATTTAGAAACAATAATACTAATGTTTTAACTCAGGAAGAGTTCAAAAATCAATATTCTGTGGAATAACAATGATTTTTAATCACAGATTTCATGCATCTTGCCATGCTTTCCACCAGTCTTTCACACTGCTTTTGGGTGACCTTATGCCACTCCTGGTACAAAAATGTAAGCATTTCTTCTTTGTTTGATGGCTTGTGACTATCCATCTTCCTCTTGATTACATTCCAGAGGTTTTCAATGGGGTTCAGGTCTGGAGATTGGGCTAACCATGACAGGGATGATGTTTTTGGTCCTTCATTGACACATTGATTGATCTAGCTGTGGGGCATGGTGCATTGTCCTGCTGGAAAAAACAGTCCTCAGAGTTGGGGAACATTGCCTGAGCAGAAGGAATCAACTGTTTTTCCAGGATAACCTTGTATGCGGCTTGATTCATACATCCTTCGTAAAGATTACCTGCCCAATTCCAGGCTTGCTGAAGCATCCCTAGATCATCACCGATCCTTCACCAAATTTCACAGTGGGTGCAAGACCATTAGACGACCAGGTGTTGGGCAAAGCTGAAAATTAGACTTATCAGAGAAGATTACCTTACTCCAGTCCTCTATGGTCCAATCCTTATGGTCTTTGACAAACTGCATCCTGGCTTGTCTTTGCTTCTCATTGATGAAAGGCTTTTTTCTAGCTTTACATGACTTGAGCCCTGCCTCTAGAAGCCTGTTATGAACTGTTTTTGCCTTGCACTTCACCACAGCTGCCATTTGCCATTTCTTTTGTAGGTCACTTGATGTCATCCTGCGGTTGCTGAGTGACATTCGAATAAGATGACGGTCTTCCCAGTCAGTGAAGAGTCGTTTTCACCCTCTGCCAGTCTGTAGCTTTGTTGTCCCCAATGTCTGCTGCTTGACCTTGCTGTAATGGACTGCCGTCTTAGAAATTTTAAGGATGGAGTCAGCATGACGCTCACTGTATTCCTCTGCTAGTAAAGCCAGAATTCAGCCCTTCTTTTTCTCACTCAAGACTTTTCTTTTCAACTCCTTTGGCATGAAAGTTATTTTTTCATTCCTATTACTTTTGGGATATTACTAGCACTTGTTTTGCCATCCAGCTTGTCCTATTGCAAGAGGATTGTGAACACTACAGCAGTATTTTTTATACTTTCCTTCGTTAAATAAGATTTGGTTCAGGTGATCACCTAATCAGAAGCACATTAAGTAGAATGAGGTGTACTCTGGTTGGAATTCAACTGACACTGGAATGGAATGTCTGTGAGACATGTAGAGAAGCTGATTTTTATAAAACTGTGCAGTGGCCTCTTAATTTTTGCCAGAGCTATATATATATATATATAAATATATATATATATATACAGTATCCGTGACATGTATCACTCAGATATAGAAGTCCTAATATTTGCTGGACTAGAGAGAGTTCACTTACTTGATTAATTAATTAGTGCTTCTTTTATTATCTTATTTTTATGAGTTAACAAACCATTAGGTGCAAAAATGTTATCTTTATACTATTTTATTTATTTTTCTTACTTACATAGCACCATCATATTACACAGTGCCTTACAGACATCAAGAATGCTTTAAAAGATAAAAATATTAATAGTTTAGTTTTATAACTTAATGAGATGCAAAATGAATGAGCAAATGAGAAATCTAAATTACCGTATATACTCGTGTATAAGCCGACCCGTGTATAAGCCGACCCCTAATTTTGCCACAAAAAACTGGGAAAAATTATTGACTCATGTATAAGCCGGGTGTATAAATTGCCCTCCTGCTCTGTGCTGCCCCCGTCCTGCTCCTTGCTCCCCATCCAGCTCTGTGCTCCCCCATTCTCCTCTGTACTCCCCCCCTCCTGCTCCGTCCTCCGCTGTGCCCTCCATCCTCCCCTGTCCTGCTCCATGCTTCCCCCGTCCTCCTCCACGCTTCCCCCGTCCACCGATCTCCCCCCCGTCCTGCTCCATGCTTCCCCCGTCCTCCGTTCTCCCCCGTCCTCCTCTATGCTTCCCCGTCCACCGATCTCTCTCCTCCCCCGTCCTGTCTCCATGCTTCCCCGTCCTCAGCTCCGTCTCCCACTGTCCCCTCCACCGTCTCCCCCCGTCCTGCTCGCTTCCCTTGTCCTCCTCATATGCTTCACCCCTCCCGTCCACGCTCCCCGCGTCCTGCTTGCTCCTGTCTTCTCCTCCCTTCTCCACTCTCCCTGCATCGCTGAGCGTCCCGAATCTGGTCTCCGTCTTCTCAGCTTCAGCATGAGCGTGATGTAATACCTCTCATTAAGGCCATGAATATGGAGGCGACGCCCATGGGAGTGGCATCGCGTCCATATTACATGACCTTAATGAGCGGGTATTACGTCACCGCTCAGTGCTGAAGAGCTGCAGGAAGATGGGGAGAACGCAGGATTGCAGGGACGTTCAGCGATGGCACGGGGAGGGGTGAGTATGATCCCAGCCACCGGCTCCTGCCGCGGCATCCCCTCCCCCGCTGGTTTCTGCCCTATGACTCGTGTATAAGCCAAGGGGGCATTTTCAGCAAGAAAAAAGGTGCTGAAAATCTCGGCTTATACACGAGTATATACGGTAAATCAATATACATATGGTGTAGCCACCCTTTGCATTCAAAATCACATCAATTCTTCTAGGTACACTTGCACTTAGTTTTTGAAGGAAGACAGTAAGAATATTGTTCCAAACATTTTGGAGAACCAACCTCAGATGTTCTGAGGATGTAGCTCTTCATGTAATGGCAAACACATACAATGATGTTGAGATCAGGGCTCAGTGGTCCTATAACACCATTTCAAGGAATCCTTTATTTTGTCTTTAAGCTGAAGATATCTATTAATGACATTGGCTGTTTGGAGTTATTGTCCTGTTGCAGTATAAATTAGGAGCCAGTTAGACTGCTCCCTGATGCTTTTGCCTGATGGATAAGTATCTGCCTGTATTTCTCAGCTTTGAGGGCACCATTAATTCTGACCAAATCCTCAACTATATTTTCTGAAATGTAGCCCCAAACTTGCAAAACCTCCACCAAGCTTCACTGATGCCTGCAGACACTCATTATTGTTCCGCTCTCCAGCCCTTCGTGAAAAAAACTTCTGTCTATTGCAGCTTAATATTTCACTATTTCACATTTTGATTCATTACTCCAGAGTATCTTATGGCATTTTCATGCAGCCCAGTTCCTTTGTTTTTGTGCATAATTGAGTCACTTTGTCTTGTTCCATATTGAAATCACAGAATTTTGGCCACAATTCTTCCGTGAAGACTAATTCTGGCCAGACTTCTTCAAGCAGTAGATAGGTGTAGCTGAGTCCCACTGGTTACTGACAATTTTAAACTGATGGCACTGATTGATATCTTACGATTTTTTAAAAAAGTAAGCTCAGTGTGTCTTTCATCAGCAGCACTAAGTTTCTTTGGTCAAAAACTGCATCTATGGTCCTTAAAATTGCTCATTTTTGGTGCTTCTTTATAAACAGCGCATCTTGAAACCTCAGTCTGCATAGAAATCTTTGCTTGGGTGATGCCTTGCTTTAGCAGTATAACTACCTTGTGTCTTCTTGCTGTGCTCAGTCTTGCCATGCTGTATAACCTGTGACATGAAAATGTCTTTCATAACTTCATCTGGATGGCATAGTTAGGCTGTTCTTCGCCCAGTTTCAAGCCTCTTACACCACTTTTCTGTTTCAGTTATTGACTGTTTCAACCTAGATATCAAAATGATGATCATAATCACCTGTTTTATATAATTGTCTACTCATAGACTTTACAATAATCCTACAAATTCCATTCTTTACTTTGTCCAAGTGTACCTAAAGGACCTGATGCTGTTTTCAAATAAAATATTTATTCATAAGTCATGAGACTCATGACTTCATAAGTCATGTGAGCCCTGTTATGAGACAAAACTTATTCTCTCAGTCAGGTATCACTTATCCAGAAACCACATTTAGGGGACTTTGATCATTGTTGGTATTGTACTATTTTAGGGTTGTAATAGGCAGGTGCTCTAATTCCCAAGGACATAAAATCCCACACCATTAACGTACTTCATATTGGATTTCAGAATGAAGAGAATTTTTCAGTACATGTATCATACCTTGTGTGTGGGGACATACTGTATAGTGAAACTGGAGGTAACATCACAATGACTATTTTCCTTGAGGAAGAATACATTGTAATCATAGCCTGTATCCTAAATACACAAGACAGAAATTGAAATAAAAAAAATGTAAACTTGTTGCTCAACTTTCCGAGTACTTCTAATAATATTCAAAGGATTTGCCTGATATTGGAAAAGTTAGTCCTTTCTATTTCGAGAAAGAGCTCCACTACTGTACTGTGGCTACATCTAATATTGCAGCACAATACTCAGGGAATGAGTAACAATGCTGGACATCCAGGAACAAAGCACGTGTATGTAAGAAATTTATTTGAATGGAATTTAGCAGATCACTGGTTCGATACCTTTCTTCTTTAAACAAAAATAAATGTTTATGTCCCATTAAAGCTAATAGGGTAAAATCATTAAATCCTAGGAAAATATAGGAAAAATATATATCTTTGTACTGTTAGCCAGTAGATAGAAAAATATTAAAATTTAAGAGTCCTCAGTGGTCAATAGTACCTTTTAATGGCTAACTGAAAAGATGGTAACACATTCCAAGCTTTCGAGACTACTCAGGTCTCTTCATCAGGCATAGAATAACACAAAATCTAAGCCACATATTTATGCACAAGATGACATAGGAATAATGCAATAGATAAGACAAGTGACATGAAGCAGAACTATCATTTTGGGAGAGGGATGAACAGTTGTGGCTGTAAATATAGGAACAGTTCATAGATAAGGAGTGTGAAAGTTTTATTGTCCTATGATTGAAGTCTGGTCCATGATTGTGATACCTCGAAATGGCCTGAAGAGCACATTCCTTAGTTGATAGAAAGACATAAATCCATGCGGCACATTAATTCCTGCCCTGAGTCTGTCAAAGGTCGTCAGAAGTTTATACTCCCCAAATTTTCTGTCTCTGAGATATGAAGATACCTTTCAATACAAGTACTTTCATGTCCATGATGCTGTGAACAGGTGTTAGGGTCTGCGGAACGCACCAAATATATGATGTAAAAAGGTGCGTTCACAGCCCGGGGTCCACCGTGCAGGCGGAGCCTGCTGCTAGTAAAATGGCGCATGAAGCGAACTCTGTTATCCCGCAGAGTCGCCAAAATAAACGCCGTAACACGCTGTGGCAATATGTGCGAACTCTATTATTCCACAGAGCCGCTAGGAGTGCCGCAGCGCTATATGGCGATGTGTGCGAACTCACTTAACACCACTGAGTCGCAAAATAAACACGCTAGGGCGCTGTCTAGCGTTGAAAGCGAACCCTGTTACGTCACAGAGCCGCTGAGACAAACTTCTGTGTCCTGTCAGGCACCCAGGTACACAGTTGACTGCTAAGCGAACATAGAACGTGATCATGCGCTAATGTCCTCGCGGGAGACACCCGCAATCTATGGCGTCTGAACGCCAGGCCCTGAATACGGCAATCAAACTCCTCACCGGTTATGCCGGCAATCTAGGGCATCTAGGACACCGACCCTGACCAGCTAGCATACCAAACTCCTCACCGATTAAGTCGGTATTCTAGGGGCTTATTTCAGCCGGGCCCTAACCACACACATGCATGACCACACTGGCGCAAAGCATATGACGATTGATACTAGCGCATGGCGGCCCAGCCATGCTACCCTTTTATAGTAACAGCTGCAGGACCTGCCAGAAATAAGACCAATGAAACTTGTTCCAGAACACCAGTAGTCACACAACCTTCCTGGCAGACCAATAGGAGCTGCTGCAGTACCTGAGCATGTGACCCCTGATCTCCAATGAGAGATCTCACTCTGGGCATGCTCAGAAGGGGAAAACAAGGACTTTGTCCTAAAGACGTCTGCTCGCCACTAACCAGTACTGGCCACAATAGCAGAGCCTGGAGGAGCAGCAGTAATCCTCTGCACACTGTTAGACTTGGCGAGATGCTGGGACCGACGTCTAAGCTGAACAGGCTCCACTGCGGACGGAGATGAATGGGGGACTGCAGTGGGACTGGTTCGAGACTCCCCTTGTGCAGCAACGGGAACTCAAACCCTAACAACAGGGATACAAAAATGTTTGGCCACAGGTAGATCTATTCTTTTTTCTTTTAAAGTGTGGTGATGAGAATTCATCCATGTTCTAAGTTTCTGCCCTGTCTCCCCTACATACAGACCCCCAGTTGGACATTTGGTACACTACATTAGTTGTGATGCAGCTGAAAGTACCTGGTTTCTTTTAGCCCTGATGTGAGTTGGGAATCTTTATCTTGTCCATTGCCATTATAAATGGACAGGTTTTAGATTTTTTCTTGTTGCAGGGAAAATTTCCTATAGCTGTTGGAAAAATATTTAGACTTGAGAGTCCTCAGTGGTTGATACCTTTTAATGACTAACTGAAAAGATGGTAACAAATTGCAAGCTTTCGAGACTACTCAGGTCTCTTCATCAGGCATAGACTAATACAACATCTGAAGAATCACATATTTATACACAAAATAGCACAGAAAAAATGCAATAGGTAGGACAAGTGACATGAAGCAGAACTGTCATTATGGCAGAGGGATTAACATAAATATGACTAGTTCATAGATAAGGAGTGAAGGTTTTATTACCCTCTGATTGGGGTCTGGTATTGTGTTGTGATGACCCTAAAAGGTCAGGGAGGCAGATTCCTTAATTGTTGTAGAACGACATAAAACTCTGGGATATATTCATCCCAGCACTAAGAGTGTCAAAGGTCATCATAAGTTTATATTCCCAGACTTTTCTATCCTTCTCAGATTTGAAGTTAGATTTTAATACAAGTAATTCCATATCTGTCATGCTATGACCGGGCATACAAAAGTGTTTGGCCACAGGTAAATCCATTCTTTTTTCTCTTATCGTGTGGCGATGAGAATTCATCCTTGTTCTCAGTTTTTGCCCGGTCTCCCCCACATACAGACCCCCAGTTGGACATTTAGTACATATAATTAGGTACACCACATTAGATGTGATGCAGCTGAAAGTACCTGGTATCTTGTAGTCCTGATGGGAGTTGGGGATCTTTATCCTGTCCGTGGTCATTATAGATGTACAGGTTTTGCATTTCTTTTGTCTGCAAGGAAAGGTTCCTGCAGCTGTTGGGGAGGACAGGGAGCTTCTGACAATGATGCTTCTTAGATTTGGGGGCTGCCTAAAACATAGTAGTGGGGGGTCTGGAAATATGGATTGTAATCGGGCATCTTTTTGTAGTAAAGGTTGTAGTTTCCGTGCAGCTCCCCTTAGCATCTCCAGACTTGGATTGTAGGTGACCACTAGAGGCACCCGGTTTATTTTCTTCTTTAGCTTTGTAATGTAGCAGGTGATTCCTTGATATTCTGGTGGCTCTTGTAATTTGGTTTTCAATTGTTCTTGGATGGTAGCCCTGGTTCAAAAAAGTCTTTCTGAGGCGACCAAGGTGTTCATCTCTATCCATGGGGTTGGAACATATACGGTTGTATCTGATGGCTTGGCTGTAGACAATAGAGTTTTTTATGTGTTTAGGATGGAAACTGTCCCATTTAAGATATGTTGGACGGTCGATTGGCTTCTGATACAGGGATGTCTCTATTTCATTGTTCTTTAGCTTAATGGTGGTGTCTAAAAAGTTAATTTCAGTGCTGGAGTAGTTAAGTGTTAAGTTGATGGTGGGATGAAATTGATTGAACTGTTCATGGAACGTCTTTAGCTGTTGTTCAGACTCCGTCCAGATGATTAAAATGTCATCAATGTAGCGGTAGTAGGCCCGAGGCCTGATGGGGCAGGAGGACAAAAATTCGCTTTCAAGCTTGGCCATGAAAAGATTTGCATACTGTGGAGCCATTTTACTTCCCATAGCTGTGCCAGTCTCCTGAAGATAGATCTTGTTGTCAAATTCGAAGTAATTGTGGGTGAGGATGAATTTTGTGAGTTTCACCACAGAATCCGCATCATTCCCGGTGTTTCCCATGAAGACTTTGCAGGCATTTAATCCATCCTGGTGTGGGATATTAGAGTACAAAGATTCCACATCCATGGTGGCCAGGATGGTTCCTTCTGGCAGAGAACCTATTGCTGCTAGTTTATTCAGTAGGTCAGTTGTGTCCTGAATGTAGCTGGGTGTATCCTTTACCAGGGGTTTAAGAACACCCTCTACCCATCCAGATACTTGCTCAGTAAGGGTGTCCACACATGAAATAATCGGCCTCCTGGATTTCCAGCTTTGTGGATTTTGGGAAGCATGTAGAATGTCCCTGTTCTTGGACTTTCTGGTATATCTATAGCTGTTGGAGATGCTTCTTAGGGTATGTGTGCACGTTGAGCATTTGCTTTCAGAAATTACTGCAAGGTTTCTGCATCTCTTGGCAGCAAAACCGTGTTTTTGCAAACGTTTTTGGATGAGCTTTTGTATAGAAAAGAATGCTTTTTTGAGCTAAATAAAGACATTTGGAAAAAAAAATTTTTGTGATGTAATTTCCTGGTTCACCCCTTCTTTTTCATTCTGATGCATTGTCATCAGGGTAATAAGATTAGGGCTTGGTGTCAGCAGCTGTCCCTGACACCAAACCCTAGGTTTAGAAATGAAGAGGTGTGAGCCAGACACCGTCATTACTAAATCAGTAAGTAAATAGTTAAATAAACACACACACACATTGTTAAAAGCCTATGTAGGAGCCTTAACAGAATGAACCTACATAGGCTGTAACCAAACAGCAACTGGCAGAAATCAGCGTGCACTGCGATACCTGTTAATTTTTACAGAAAATGAAAATTACATTGCCTCCTGCATAATTTTCATAACCAGCAAAGGGAAAACTGATGGCTGAGGTCTGATGTTAATATTCTGGCAAGGATTCAATAGTCATAAAGGTTCCCTTGATATCAGCTCACAGCTATTTACTTAGTCCTTACTGGCTAGTATACAGGGGGACCCCAGAAAAAAAATTAGGGTCCCCCTATAAAATCTAACCAGCAAAGGCTAGGCAGATAGCTAAGAGCTGATATTAATAGCTTAGGAAGGGTTCATGGATACTGGCCCCTTCCCAGACTGAAAACATCAGCTCTCAACTGCCCCAGAATTGGCACATCAATAAGATGCTCCAAATCTGGAGCTTAGCCTCGCTCTTCCCACTTGCCCTGGTGCATTGGCAAGTGGGGTGTTAATATTGGCATTCATTGTCAGCCTTGTATTGGCTGCTGACATGAAGTCCAGGTTAGTAATGGTGAGGCGTTTATAAGATGCCCCATTACAAACCCCATAGTAAATGTTCATAAATAAAATACAACAAGAATAAAGTCCTTCATTTGGAAAAATGACACACACTCCTTTATTAAATCTAAATTTACCATACTTACTGAACGCCTAATTCCTTACGCCCATGTTCCCTATAAAAATCAAAAATAATAAACAACCATATACTCTACTGTACACCGTAGTCCACCTAATCCAAAGTGTCCCACGGTGATTTCACTTGTAGAACAGTCACATAGGGAGATGTGACTGCTGTAATCGGCCGCTGCCTAAAACACAAAGGAGTGTCATCGCTCCCGCAGTGTATAGCACTGAGCTGCCATGAGAGAGGTCACACGAGTTTATCAGCTGATGAGCTCCGGTGATCACACGACACCACTGCTGCGTGAGAAAATTAGCCATTAAAAGGTTTCAACCCAACCACTGAGGACTCTCAAATTTTAATATTTTTCTAGCATAATATATATACTGTGATATGCCTCATGTAGTGTATGAGGTAGAAATACATTTTAAATTAATTCTTTCTTTAACATTTTAGGACTGTGGGGAATGGAGCTCCTGGGAATTGATTAATTCCCATACAATATATGGGCATACAGCCCAGACTCTATCTAGGTATTTTCAACAGTACATACTTCATACCACCTTTTATGGGAACTTGTATGGGCATATGATGATGCGGTAATACTGCTCACATTTACTTTATGATATATACTCTGATCACCATTGACTCTATGGGGAACTGAACTCCGTAGCACTAGCTGAAATACAAATTGGACCCCTGCTGATTCAAAGGCGGCTTGCCAGTTCTCATCATATATATAAAAAATCCCTTATTTTTTTACCACCTTTATTTGTAGAGTCACTATTTCAAATACCAAAATGTACCATATTTGTCTATCAAGCCTTCAACTACAAGGGTGATATTTTGGAATACTATAATCTATTATGCATTTTGGTAATTTACCTCAACCAATGTGGCCACACCAACTCCCCTGTGGAACATTTTTGCTTTTTTAACATCTTTTAACTTGTTCTAACTTTGCAAACATATTATTTTCTGGTTAGCCAATAAAGTTATCACTCTGAGAATACTTTTGTCATCATTGGACGGAAAAGTATTCACATCAACTTGTTCTATACAAATAAAGTTATTTTCAATGGATCTTTTCTGAGCTCATTGTTCATTAGTCTGAGGGTGTGTGAGGCATGCCGCTTATGATGAGGTCAATCTGGCCATGGGACACCTGTGCCTTGAGCTCTGAGCAACAGGCCAGATTGCCCTCATTTTCACAGCCCTGCAAACAGGGGCGTACATAGAGTTCATAGGGCACCATAAACATTCTATTTGGGCCACCCCACATCTCTAAAAATATACATATTTATATTTTTTACTGAAATGGAGATATTTATCTCCATTAGGATTTGGTTCTGCTGAGCACAACCATGCATATATTATATTAAATTGAGTGTCTGGAATCTATACCATCTGGTATCTGATAAAGGGTTATAAATCAAGCTATCCACAATCCCGATGATAAGTGATAACTTACTGACTTTTGGAGGACTGACCACTAGGACCCCCAAAAATCCTGAGAACAGGACTCTGCAGCTCAGCCATGAATGGATTGGAGGGGCATATGCTTGACTTCCACTATGTTCATTTTCTATGGAACTGACGGTATAGCCAAGTGAAACTCTCAGCAGCTCTATAGATAATGAATACAGCAGAGGCCGAGCGTGTACAACCCATTCAGGACAAGACTGCAGACTCCTGTTCTCCGAATCTCGAGGGTGGAGGGCAGTGGTTGGATCCTATGAATTGGCAATAACGTGATTATTTGGTGAATAACCCTTTAAAGAGCCTGGTTGATTTTCCTATTTTTCGCAATTACAGTATCATACATGAATGAAAACAAAATTTGTTCACATATACATACATGCACAAACATACACACACACACACACACACACACACACGCACACACATACATGCACACACATACATACACTCATATACACATAGATTCATACACACACATAACTTACACACACATTCATAAAAACTTACATACACACAGACGCACACATACACACACGAGTAATAATAATAATAATGAGTAAACTTGGACCCAGATACACAGAGTGTGTGAGTAGAAGCACCACCAGTGAGTGCATGAAGACCACACTACATACATGACTCACTCCATACCAGAGATAAAAAACTGGAGAAGGAGCTACGAGTGAAAATACAAATGTTTAAGGCTAAGTGCACACGTTTGCAGAATGTTTGCAGAATATTCCTGAGCAAAACCGGACTTTTTTTCGCGGCAAAAACGCGCGGTTTTTTGCACGGATTTTGCGCGTTTTGGTGCGTTTAATGCGCGGATTTGATGCGTTTTTACCGCGATTTTTTCCTGAACTTTCTAGGTCAATAATATAGCGGGAAAAACGCTAGAATTCCGCAAAATTAATGGACATGTTGCTAGATTTTCCGCGATGCGTTTTTTTCATGGAAAAAAACGCACCATGTGCACAAAAATTGCGGAATTCATTCTAAATGATAGGATGCTTAATACATGCGTCTTTGACGTGTTTTTTCCCGCGAAAAAACGCGAAAAAAATGCAAATATTCCTGAACGTGTGCACTTAGCCTAATACTTATGAATAATAAAATTAAAACTGGTAATGTAACAATACACATACACACATGCATAAACACATACAGACACACGTATAAACACATGCACACACACATACATACACACATGCACACAAATGCACACACATGTAGAAACACATGCACAAACATGTAGAAACACATGCACAGACAGACACACAGTGCCGGCTCCAGGTTTCGTGGGCGCCGGGTGAAAGAGACTCAGTGAGCCCCTTTAACACATACCATGATTCTTGAGGCACGGATACAGCAGAGAAATATACACCATGTTCCAAATTATTATGCAAATGATATTTTTCTCTGATTTTCCTAAGTGGTCGGTGCAAATGACAGTCAGTCTAATAAAAGTCATCACCCGTTAGACTATACATCGAATGCTCCAGACAGAATAATATGCCCATATAATAGTCCATACATTATAATGGGCCACAATGCCTCATATAATACTCTAAACAGAATGTGCCCCATATAATGCTCCATACTCAATGAGCTCCATATAATGCTTTATACAGAATGGGCCAAATATAATGCTCCATACAGAATGGGCCCCATATAATGATCCATACAAAATAATGGGCCTCATATAATGCTCCATACAGTATATAATGGCCCCATATATTACTCCATTTAGAATTGGCTCCATATAATGCTCCATACAGAATGGGCCCCATATAATGCTCCATACAGAATGGACCCATATAAGGCTTAATACATAAAAAAAACAACAATCAAATATTTACCTCTCCCTCTTCCCACTGCTTTGCCGGTCTCCTTAGTGACTTCTGTCTCTCTACAGTGCTCAGGACAGAGGGTGCGGTAGTGACATAATCATGCCCTCTGCCCTGAGACAAAACAGATTCAGAAAATGCATAAGAGAATGGAACTTCTGAGGAAGAGGTAAGTATTTCAAACAGCTTAAGGCACTCGGTGCCAGCGCACTGCCTTATGACCCTCATGGCGTGCCCGTGTCACTGATGGCGAGTGGGCCCCGGCACATGTCGGGTGCACTGGGTGGTGACGCAAGCTCTGCCTGCCTACAAAGGCCCCCTTCACCTTCGTGCTCTGGTGCAGCTGCACCGGTGGTATGTCCGCTCTGATTTAAGTATTCTTTAGACCCTTAAAGAGTTATGGAGGTTTTCTATATAGAGAAATCTTAATTAAGTGTCAATCCTGCCTCTAGAACCTGCACCTATGTCCTTAATAGGTGCAGACCCTTGTCTATATTGATGAGGCTCACATTGGACGAAACAGAGGTGAAGAAAGAATAGAGTTGGGTGGCACAGATGTGGAGACAGCCAAGCAAAGCTGCATGGTGGATTCCACAACTCCTCTAAAAGTGAGGTGAAATGGTGGATTAAAAAAATGGTGTAAATTAAAAATTGAGTTAAAGAAAAATTTTGAATGACTTACACTGACCAAATGTACTAGTTTGATAAAATGCCCCCCACCCCTCTCCCCCCAAAAAAAAAAAACTCTACTGGAAACAGACAGTTTTAATTTCTATAACAGAGTGGCTACAAAATAATGGCGTAATAAAATGTTCTTTTTTTCTGTTCACTGTTGAAATTTCTCTCGTAGAAATTGGAAATATTTTATGATTAAATTCATATTTGAAAGCATAAGGAACAACCAGAATGCAACGTCTAAACTAATTAAAAGTAAATTCATTTTTAAAACGTGTCCACATCTGGTTCTATTATTCCTTTTTCCTCTCCATTGACTTATATCTGACATACGAATACTGTTTTACATACATAGGAGAACAATCATTAATCTCCACTGAGTGTGATCAAATCGTTCCCGAGCCAAAACTTCATGTAATCTGCTATTTCTCGGCATTACATCAGATGAAGTGCAATGCAATTTTTGTACAGAAATGATTTTTGCAGGAAGTAAGGAAATCCCCAGCCCTCATAGTTTTACAGCAAAATACAATACAGGTCTTAATTGAATTATTGAGCAAAAATGAGGAACAGTTGGGCCGGAACAGTTTACATGGCTGATTAGAATTTCTTGTCACTATAGTGAACATAGACTCAATGAAATAATTAAATCTGATACGTTTCTTATGTTTGGATGAATTTTAGAAATTTGGACAGTGTATGGAATCAAGTCTCCAAAACACAGAGTAGACAAAATGCCAAAATAGACAAAGTATGAAATAAAAAAGTCAATGATTTCATATATCACCATATTACAAGGGCAGACATACCATTGGTGAAATCTGTGTGGCCGCACAGGGACCCAAGGAGTAAGGAGACCCACTACCACCTCCAAAGTAGGTGGAATTGTGCATTATGATGAACTATTGGACTGCAAAGTGCCCAAGTTCTTGCTCAAGGGCACTCTCTGTATCCACCAGTGCAATAATGTGTATGTAACAATAAAAAGCCCAACTGCAGGACTTAGACTCCAACTGGCCACTACACTTGCTTTTCATATACCCCTAGGTTATCCAGTAATACAACAGTATCTAGTTTGGTAATTATTAGAGATGAACAAACTTGTTCGGAAAACGTTCTCCAATCTCAAATTCGGCACGAGCGTAGCTCATTTGAATTCATGTTTGGATTCCCAACCATTTTCCCTCAAAGTCGGCAAAATTCGGGCACAGTTCAGTAAATGATTGCATTTCTACTAATCCTTTTATTAGGACTTTGGCTAGGATAGTGGTGCTGTATGATGAGCGGGTGGGAACATGCTTGATGGGGGAATGGGGTGGGGAGAGGTCAGAGGAGCGGCATACTGTTATTCTTTTTGCATTTTTACTTAATGTGTTGAGAGTCTGGCAGCCAATAAAGGCGCAGAAACCATCCACAACGTCCAGACACAAGGTCTTCTGTCATTGGCTGCCGAAGTTACATGTCCCTTTCCATATAAGAAACATGTTGTTTTCGTGGTGCCATGTTGTCAGTGTAACTGTGCAGAGAGGCTGCTCCCACTCCTGCAAGTAGTCTATACTGTGGTGCATGCAGGAGGTCACATTTCCTAATCAAAATCCTTTGTGCTAATATTGTGGTGCAGGCAGGAGGCAACCTTTACTAATAATAATCATTTGTGCTAATATTGTGGTGCAGGAAGGAGGCCACATTTCCTAACCAAAATAGTTTGTGCTAATAGTGTGGTGCATGCAGGAAGCCACATTTCCCAATCTAAATTGTTTGTGCTAATATTGTGAGGCAGGCAGTAGACCACATTTCCTAATTAAAATTGTTTGTGCTAATATTGTGGTGCAGGCAGGAAACCACATTTCAGAATCTACTGTAAATCCTTTCTGCTAATAGTGTGGTCCAGACACACTATCTCAGCAAATAAATAATGATTGTTAATTTCGTGACAGGTGACTGACAAGTCTGTTACTAGGGTTGTAAAACAGCTGTTTAAAAGAGGGAAAGGATACATCCAACATGAGTGGGAAAAAGCAAGGTCATGGTGGAAGGGGGAACAGGTTTGGTGTTCGACGTGTATGTGGGTCATGTGGCAATGTTACTGAAAGTTCTTCTGAACAAACACCGTCTTGTCCTATCCAAAGAGAACAGACAACACATGTCATTGGATGTGCTACTCGACTTCCTTTCTATAGCAGCAGCACAGCGGTACGCCTTGTAGATGAGGGCCAGAAAGAGCACATGCTCCAGTGGATGTCAAGCGCTGCATCAAGTGGCCTCTCCTCCTATTCCTCTACCTTAACATCACACACAGTACAATCTTCAGAGGTAGCACCCCAATCACCCTTGTTTCTACCCAACGTCACAGTTCTCCAACCTCCCAACTGACTGTGGGGAACCACAAATGGACGAGTCTGCAATTCAGTTCACACATTCTATTTAATGGGCATCAGAGGTCTGCTTAAAAGATTCACCGAATCAAGCAAAGGAAAGCATCTGCACCGATAACCAAAACTTTTTTCAGTTGGAACCAGGGCTGGACGAAATAGGGTCCGAGCAGAATCCAGGCTCTAGTCAAGAGATGTTAACCCTGAGGGGTGGAGGTGATCCTGATGAGACTCAGATACCTGAGGTGCATGCTGACTGTACTGTGCAGGCAGGACAGGAAGTGGAGGAGGGTGACTCTCGGGGCGAACAGTGGGAGAGCATAGAGGATGACTATGAGGTTGTAGATTCCACTTGTTATGAACCTAGAAGCACGCAGCTGAATAGCTCAGCAGATGAGGTGGAGGAGGAGGAAGATGAGAAGGTTATGCTGCGGCTTGTTACACAGACACGGAGTGATTCAAATAATGCAAGAACTGCATCTTCAGCCACAACTCTCGCTGTGGTCAGCAGCGGTCATGGTCCTTCAGTTCGCAGGGGCGACAAGGGTTGCCTAGCCTGGGTGTTTTTTTGAGACTGTAAAGGATTACCAAACTCCCATTATCTGTTAACTTTGCAAAAAACTACTCAGTAGAGGAAAAAATTGCAATAATTTGACTACTACATGCACGAACCGGCACATGTGTGATCAACATGCGTTAGTCTGGGAATCTCACAGTGTTAAAATGGGGACTAGTGGGCCTCGCCAACCAACGGATATCCTGTAAATCACATCTGCTGCTTCATCCTTCTCCGTCACCATGCCAATTGTCCTCATATAGGTCTCTGGCCACAGAACCTCCACTTGTTTAGCCCTGCAGTCGGGGTGAGTGAGAGCCCATCAGCTGTTATGGAAGAGGAGATGTCGTCTGCTGTTTTTGTTTCAACGAGCACACCACATCTTTTTCAATCCACCATAACATTGCCACCTGCTTCTCACTCACAGTTCAGCAGTTTGTCGTGTTCACTATACTCTCCCTCTCTCAGCACAGCAGCCAGCCCTTGGTCCTGCAGTTGTAGTCACATAAAAGAATGTTTCCTTCTACACATGCCAAAGCTAAGAGCTTGAACTCCACTATCTCCAGTCTGTTGGCCACGTAAATGCTGCTTTTCCACCTGGTGGATACAGATGATTTCAGAAAGCTGATGGCTGTCGCAGTCTCCTAGTACCAGTTGCCTAGTCGCCATTACTTCTCTAAGAAATCTGTGCCTTCGCTACACCAGCATGTTGCAGACAATATCACCCATTCCTTGAAACAATCTGTCTGCCATTGTGCATTTCACCAATGACACCTGGACAAGCAAACATGGGCAGGTGAGTGACATCTCACGGACTGGGCACTGGGTGACTGATGACACGATCGCTGTGTGCTTACTTCTGCCGTTTGCACCCTGCAGGTGATCAACTTGCATCACTGCAGAGGTCTTTTGGCCTACCACTTAACAGTTTCATATGCGATGTGCTGACACAGTGGAATTCCCCTCTGTACATGTTGCAGACACTGTAGCAGCAATGACTAGCCCTGGTGCAGTATGTTCTTTTGCACAGACTGGGCCAACGCAGTATAGACATGGTGCAAATTACTCTTGCGGAGTGGGAACAGATGAAGGACCTCTGCACCCTTCTGCACAGTTTCGAAATGACTACTTAGATGGTTATCGCTGACAATGTCTTCATCAGCATCACAATTCTGGTCATCTACATGCTGGATGATATTTTAAATAGTCTGTGATAGAAGGTGGTTCCCCAGAGGTAGAGGTGGAAGCAGAGGAGGATGTGGAAAGGATAGCAATATCTCTAAGTTCTGGACTGTCGTCGCACAGGCGGGTGCCATAAGAGGGTGGATTACAGAGATCGAGAGGGGCTCATGGTACCAGATAAACTGTTACTGAAGGTGCAAGAGCCAAGGAACGAATGGAGGAGGATGAGAAGGAAGAGTTCATGGGCACATAACAGTCAGGAGATGAAGAGGATAATGATCACCTTTCTGTTGTCCGTGGTTGGCGGAAGGTGATGGAGTAAGCAAGCTTTAGTGTTACACCCCTATCAGCACACCATGGACTTGGACCTCATGGAAGCGCCTGACACATGAGCGTCTTCTTCCTGCACTCTACAACATGATGCCCATATTGTTAAAATTAGAAATAGTGTTGACTATTGGGTTACCACTCTCTTAGATTCATGGTATAAGAGTAAATGATACCAGATAATTCCCCTCAATGGAAAGGGACAAGCACATGCTGGAGTATCGAAATACGCTTGCAGACAATCTTAAGAGTGGTTTTCCCCAAGACAGCAGTGAGGCACACAGTGTGCATCACAATAATAGACTTCCAGCCCAGGCAACGTCGAGTCGTCAATGCAAAAACATTAGCAAAAGCATTTTAAGTGGCAGAAGCAATTTCTGTGAGTCGTTTGACACATTTTTAGACCAGCCCATGCACCAGCAGAACAAGTCTGACACATTGTGAACGACTGGAGAGGATGTTGCAGTAGTATCTCTAGCTCAATATCAATGCCATCAGGGGGAATATGGACCTTTTTCAATTTTAGTCTTCAAAAATGGAAGAGTGACCTGAGCTCGCCTGTCACGCCTTGGAGGTTTTGTCATGCCCGGCAGCCAGCATTCTGTCAAACGTGTCTTCAGCATTGCTGGTGGTGTTCTGATGGATAAGTACATCTGGCTGTGCCCTGAAAGTGTATACCGCCTAACTTTTATCAAGATGAACAAGTCATGGATCTCCAGTGACTTTTGCGCCCCAGTCGCAGACTGGGCAGATTAGGCGATGGTGTAGTTTTTAGTGTGCTGCATTAATCTCTAGTTATTGCAGTTTGTAACTTCTTTGTTGTGGCTTCTGAGCCTGCTGTTGCTACTGCTACTAATGTTACAATTTTTTTTAAATGTGGGGTCTCCATGTGTTGGATCCACATCTATGGGTTGCCTGTAGTGGAAGGGGTTTCAGAGTCCCATTATACTATTTTTACTCTGGGGAAATTGATGCCACTTTAGTGGTGTGTGGCAATAATTTTTGGAAATCACGAGACTCCAAGTTTGGTCTCCATCTGGTAGATTGCCTGTAGTGGAAGGAGTCTCAGAGTCCCATTATACTATTTCTACTCTGGGGAAATTGTTGCCACTTTAGTGATGTGTGTCAATAATTTTTTTCAGTGTTTGGACTCCAAGATAGGTCTCCTTCATGTGTGTTCCCTGGAGATGCAGGGCTCCCAGACCGGCAGGCCTGCACTAACTTTCAGTCAACTGCCTGTATTACTATCCTTAAATGTTTCTAACAATAGTAGTCTAAGAAGCTGATATTTGTGCCACCTGAGTGTGGCTAAGCAAAAAACTGTTTGAGCTGTTGTATGAGGTATCAGAGCTCCCAGCAAAGAAAGCATACACCAGTCCCCCATCCACCTTGTCTTAAATTAAACTTAAATTCAAAGCTGTAAATGCTGGCCCAGACCCTGATACCTCATGATGGCCCATTGTTATGTTTCGGTAGCTGAGGAGAAATTGCAAAAATAGCCAAAGTAGTAATACACCAGAGAGGCTGGAAACTATTGGATTGCAGTACCCTAAATTAACCGCCACACTAGAAGTAGTCGTGGAGCGTACCTACGGTGATCCTAGATGCCTCGTCACAGCCGGAGAGATAACTACATCTAAAGGCAGAAAGATGAAAGCTATCTGCCCTGGAACAGAACCCTCAAAGAAATAGGAAGCCCCCAAACATGTAATGGTGGTTAGACAAGAAGAAAATACGGACACAGACAGAAAATAGAATGAGCAAACGCTGGGGCCCAATCTGTCTAGATAGAAAAGTATAGGAAAGAATTCTGACTGCAACCGAAAAAAAACCCTGACAAAAATACCAACACTTCTGATTAACAAAAAAACGGAGATCACACGATCTCTACCACCTAAATCAGATCTGTGGTGTAACACACATAAATTCAGCAAATAAAAAGTGACAAAGGAACAAAGCAAAAGTGCAAATACAAAATGAGCACAATTGCAGCGCCAGACCCCAAAAGGGGACAAGGCTGAAGTCCACTGCAAGCAGCAAACCAGCAAGGAAAATCCAACCAGAGGAAAAAAAACAGCAAATCACTTATCTGAATGAGAGCAGGAATGCAAGCTGAGCTCCAAGCAAGACCAGGAAGAATAACTGATTACGGGCAAGGCTGAAAGGAGTGCAGGTCACTTATGTCAGACCATTCAGAGCCAGCTGAAGGCCATTCAGCAATTAGTTCATTACCCTCAGCAACCACTGGAGGGAGCTCCAGCTCAGAAGTCGCCTCCAGAGTATTCACAACAGTACCCCCCCCCTTGAGGAGGGGTCACCGAACCCTCACCTGCGCAACTAGGCCAATCAGGATGAGCTCGATGATAGGCACGGATAAGTCTCTCAGCATGGATGTCCGAAGCAAACACCCAAGAATTGTCCTCCTGACCATAACCTCTCCACTTAACCAAATACTGGAGTTTCCGTCTAGCAAAACAAGAATCCAATATTTTCTCAACCACATACTCCAAATTGCCCTCAACCAAAACAGGGTCGGGAGGCGCAGCCATAGGAACCACTGGCTCGACAAACCTCTTCAATAAGGACTTATGGAACACGTTATGGATCTTAAATGTCCCTGGAAGAAGCAAACCGAAGGAAACCGGATTAATAATTTCCATGATCTTATGAGGTCCAATGAACCTTGGTTTAAATTTTGGAGATGCAACTTTCATTGGGATATTTCTTCAGGACAACCAAACGAAGTCCCCCACTTTAAAATGAGGACCATCATTCCTATGCCGGTTGGCAAACCGCTGGGCCTTCTCCTGAGAGAGAGTCAACCTCTCCACTACCTGGTCCCAAATCTGCTGCATACGCTCCACAATAGAGTCAACCCCAGGACAGACAGAAGCCTCCGTCTGTCCTGAAGAAAATCGAGGGTGAAACCAGAATTGCAGAAAAATGGAGACATCAAGGTGGCAGAGCTAGCTCTATTATTAAGAGCAAACTCAGCCAAAGGCAAAAAAGAGACCCAGTCATCTTGATCAGCAGACACAAAACATCTCAAATAAGTCTCCAAGGTCTGGTTTGTTCTCTCGGTTTGTCCATTGGTCTGAGGGTGAAATGCAGAGGAGAAAGATAACTGAACACCAAGTTTAGAACAAAATGTCCTCCAAAATCTGGAAACAAACTGGACTCCTCTGTCAGACACAATGTTCTCCGGAATGCCATGTAACCAAACCACGTGCTGAAAGAACAAAGGCACCAATTCGGAGGAGGAAGGCAACTTAGGTAATGGCACAAGATGTATCATCTTAGAAAACCTATCACAGATTACCCAGATAACGGTCATTCTCTGAGAGAGAGGGAGGTCGGAAATAAAATCCATAGAAATATGGGTCCATGGGATCTTGGGTACAGGTAATGGCATTAACAAACCACTAGAACGAGAGCAAGGCTTGGAACGAGAGCAAGTCCCACAGGACTGCACAAAGTCCCTGACGTCATGAGACAAAATAGGCCACCAAAAGGACCGACTCACCAAGTCTCTGGTACCAAAAATCCAGGATGACCAGCCAACGCGGAACAATGAATCTCAGACATCACACACTTCTTCCACTGGTCTGGGACAAACAATTTCCCAACAGGGCAGCACTCAGGTTTATCCTCCTGACACCCCTCCAGAGCCAGTCTCAAATTGGGCGAGATGGCGGAAAGAACTACACCCTCTTTCAAAATAACAGCAGGATCAGATAACTCAGGAGAATCCGCAAAGAAACTCCTCGAGAGGGCATCCGCCTTAACATTCTTAGTGCCGGAAGAAAAGAAACCACAAAATTAAAATGTGTGAAAAACAAGGCCCACCTGGCCTGTCTAGGATTAAGTCGCTTGGCTGATTCGAGATAAACCAGGTTCTTTTGGTCCGCGAGGATCACCACCTGATGTTTGGCTTCTTCCAGCCAATGTCTCCACTCTTCAAAGGCCGACTTCATGGCCAATAACTCCTGATTACCCACGTCATAATTACGTTCAGTTGGAGAAAATTTTAGAGAGAAAAAGGCACAAGGGTTACTCTTAGAGGTCTCTGGATCTCTTTGGGACAAAACGGCACCTGCCCCAATTTCAGAGGCATCAACCTCCACCTGAAACTGCAGAGAAACATCAGGCTGCCGTACAACAGGAGCAGAAATGAATCTCTGCTTAAGTTCCTGAAACGCAGAAACTGCCTCAGGAGGCCAATTCACCACATTGGAACCCTTTTTGGTCAAATCAGTCAATGGTTTAACAATACCGGAGAAATTACCAATAAATGTATGATAAAAATTGGCAAAACCCAAAAATCTCTGAAAAGCCTTCAATGAAGTAGGTTGAACCCAATCACAGATGGCCTGAACCTTGACCGGGTCCATTTCAAAAACAGACTGAGACAAAATGAATCCCAGAAATGAGACCTTCTGTACGCCAAAAAGACACTTTGATCCCTTCACATACAGTGCATTCTCTCTCAAAATCTGGAACACAGTCCGAACATGTTTCACATGAGAGTCTCAGTTGTTGGAAAAAATCAAGATATCATCCAAATAAACGATCAGAAATTTATCCACAAAATCCCTGAAAATATCATTCATGAAGGATTGGAAGATGGAAGGGGCATTAGTAAGCCCAAAAGGCATCACTTGGTACTCAAAATGCCCCTCTGGGGTATTAAATGCCATCTTCCATTTATCCCCGTGCTTAATGCGAATAAGGTTATACGCCCCCCTGAGGTCAAGCTTTGTAAACCAACTAGCACTTTTCACTCTGGAAAATGGGTCAGAAATCAAGGGTAACGGATATTGATATTTAACAGTGATCTTATTAAGGAGGCGATAATCAATACACGGCCTCAATGAAACATCCTTTTTGGCCACAAAGAAAAAACCGGCGCCCAAGGGTGAAGAGGATGGTCTGATATGACCCTTCTCCAATGACTCCTTGATATAAGATCGATAGCATCGTGTTCAGGTACAGATAAATTAAAAAGGCGACCTTTAGGAAATTTACCACCAGGCACTAACTCAGTAGCGCAATCATAGCTCCTGTGAGGGGGTAAGGATGCAGACTTACTTTCACTAAACACATCCGAAAAATCAGTCAAAAAGTCAGGGACATCCTGAGACTGGGGAGAGGCAGATAAAACAGGAGTGTCAGTATTAACACATTGGCAGCCCCAACTGGTCACAGACACAGATTTCCAATCCAAAACAGGATTATGAGACTGTAACCAAGGGAAACCCAGTACAATAATGTCATGCAGATTATGCAACACCAAAAATTTGCAACTCTCCTGATGATCTGGTTCAACCCTCATTATCACCTGAGTAGAAAACTGGGGTTTATTCTCCGCCAAAGGGGTAGAATCAATGCCCAGTAAAGGAATAGACTTCCACAGGGGTATCATGGGAAACCCACAATGTTTGGCAAAGTCAAAATCCATCAGGTTAATAGCTGCTCCTGAATCAACAAAAGCCTGAGCTGAAAATGTGGACAGGGAGCAAATCAGGGTAACAGTCAACAGAAATTTAGTCTGAACACTACCCAAGACAACTGAGCGCGCAAAACGTCTTCCCCGCTTAGGGCAAATGGAAATAGCATGAGAGGCATCACCACAGTAGAAACACAACCCATTGCACTTACGAAACTCATGACGCTGAGCCCCAGAAGTCACTCCATCACACTGCAAGGGCTCAGGAGCTGGCTCACAAGGCAACACCATCTCACGCATACCTCTGCGCTCCCACAAACGTCTGTCAATTTGAATAGCCAAAGACATACAATCATTGAGACCAGAGGGAACAGGGAATCCCACCATAACGTCCTTTACATTTTCTGACAGACCCTTCCGAAAAAGGGCTGCCAAACTGCTCACTTTCGAAATTTCTGACAGTACAGCTCAGCGTCTTCACGACCCTGATTTAATGCCAACAAGGTCTTTTCAGCTTGATCAGTGACATTAGGTTCATCATACAATAATCCCAGAGCCTCAAAAAATACATCAACATCATTCAAAACAGGATCCCCAGGTGTCAGAGAAAAAGCCCAATCCTGAGGGTCGCCGCGCAGCAGAGAGATGACAATTTGAACCTGCTGTGCTGCGTTCCCTGAGGACTTAGGCTTTAAGGCAAAAAACAACTTACAATTATTTTTGAAATTCAGAAATTTAGACCGATCCCCCAAAAATAAATCTGGTATGGGGATCCTAGGTTCCACAACCGGCAACCTAGCAAGATAGGTAGCAATACTCCGAACCTCAGTGGCAAGCTGCTCCACACGGCCAGACAACTGTGCAAAATCCATTGAGAGAAAAAAAAAATCCTCCTCAGCATCCAGAGAAAAAGAGGGAAAAAAAATGCAACAAACAGAGAAAAAAAAATTTCTGACAACTCCCTTTTTTTCTTTTCCCTTTTTACTATTTTTCCCTTCTGTGAGTACCACATAATTTTCAGTTAGGCCGGTAATACTGTTATGTTTCGGTAGCTGAGGAGAAATTGCAAAAATAGCCAAAGTAGTAATACACCAGAGAGGCTGGAAACTATTGGATTGCAGTACCCTAAACTAACTGCCACACTAGAAGTAGCAGTGGAGCGTACCTACAGTGATCCTAGACGCCTCGTCACAGCCGGAGAGATAACTACACCTAAAGGCAGAAAGTTGAAAGCTATCTGCCCCGGAGCAGAACCCCCAAAAAAATAGGAAGCCCCCAAACATGTAATGGCGGTTAGACAAGAAGAAAATACGGACACAGACAGAAAATAGAATGAGCAAACGCTGGGGCCCAATCTGTCTAGATAGAAAAGTATAGGAAAGAATTCTGACTGCAACCCAAAAAAACCCTGACAAAAATACCAACACTTCTGATTAACAAAAAACTGGAGATCACACGATCTTTACCACCTAAATCAGATCTGTGGTGTAACACACAGCAATTCAGCAAATAAAAAGTGACAAAGGAACAGAGCAAAAGTGCAAATACAAAATGAGCACAATTGCAGCGCTAGACCCCAAAAGGGGACAAGGCTGAAGACCACTGCAAGCAGCAAACCAGCAAGGAAAATCCAACCAGAGGAAAAAAAACAGCAAATCACTTATCTGAATGAAAGCAGGAATGCAAGCTGAGCTCCAAGCAAGACCAGGAAGAACAATTGATTACCGGCAAGGCTGAAGGGAGTTCAGGTCACTTATATCAGACCATTCAGAGCCAGCTGAAGGCCATTCAGCAATTAGTTCATTACCCTCAGCAACCACCGGAGGGAGCTCCAGCTCAGAAGTCGCCTCCAGAGTATTCACAACAGCCCATGGCTGACTGCTGCTGTGTCATTATCAAATTTCTACTGTCAGTCAATTGATGCCATTTGTCCTTGTGTCTGCCCATAATTTTTGGATATGTTTGGACTCTAAGTTGGTTCTCCTTCATGTGTGTTAACTGAGTTTGGCAGGCTCTCAGAGCATCAGGCCTACACCTGTCACTCATCCACCTGTTACTGATCAATGTTTAAGCTAGAAATGCTGGTCCAAGCCCTCTCCCAGGCCTTGTCCCATGCATGCATGCTGCGCAATTATACTATTTGTACTCTGGGTCAAATGATGCCACTTTTCCTGGTGTCTGGCCCTTATTTGAGCTGTTTTGACAGCTTGATGGCCACCCTGAGAGTGTTGTATATGCATTTGTTTTTGCCTCCCATTAAATTTAATGGTTTTTGGATGTGAAATGTTCACTCACCTCTACTAATTATGTCTTATTGAGTTATATATTGCTTGTTTTGTTTTATACATATTATATGGACATATATATTGATAGAATATATTACTTTATTGACTTAAGGTGGCAGAAAAAAGCCTTACTCACTACCACTTCCCCCCCGCTGCTCCAGCTCTGCCTTTCCAGTGCTTCCTGTTTTTGCAGACCCAACTTTAGTGGTTAAATCATATCTGTAACACTTGGCGCTGCCATCCATAACTGATCAGCAGTCTCCTGCCATCTACCCAAGCATCATTGCTCAACTCAGTAATTGGCTTTAGAGCTCACGGCTGCAGATATGGATGGAGTCACCATTGCAGCCTCTCAACAAAGCCCAAGAACGCATTGGAGAGACATTGCTTGAAACATTTCATGAGTAAAGCTGAGTTTGTAATCTTTAAAAAGGGCAAAAGTTTGGACTAATAAAATAGAAAAGTGGATGTTCCTTTTAATAGATTTGTGTTAAGTATTATTATTGTATCACTGTGGTTGATATTATTCAGGCACTGTACATTGGATTATTACTGGGTTTTGTGGCATGTGCTGTTGTCAAAACATTAGGCTGGAACTATTAGGCCTCTTTCACACATCAGTTTTTTTTACGTCAGGCGCGATCCGGCATGTTGTTAAAAGAACGCATCCGGTAACGGATGCGTTTTTTTGTCATTGACTTTCATTAGCGCCGGATCGCGCCTGATGTCTTTGCGTTGCATCCGTTTTTGTCTGGATCCGGCGGAAATGTACATTCCGGCGGCCGGACAAGACGGTCACTGCAGTGTTTTTTTTTTAGCGGACCCGCCTGATAGTGCCTGAAGCGGCGCATCAGGCGGCCCGAAATAACACAAGTCTATGGTACCGGACCAGTCTTTTGTACAATCGTCAAAAGACTGATCCGGAATCTGGAAACCAAGGTCTCTCTCTCCTCGGTCCGGACATGCGTACCTGCATTTTCTGGGTTGAAAAGGTCAGGTCGGATCCGGCAACAAAACTGATCCGTTGCATCAGTTTTTTCAAAATCAGCGCCGGATCCGTCCTATCAGGTATCCGACAGATTAGGCCTGACACAAAAAAACCTGATGTGTGAAAGTAGCCTTATTGAGACATTCTTGTATGCACTGGAAATGAGGTAATGTGGGTGGGAATACTGTCATCGTTACTGCCACTATTATTAAAGAAATTGTCTGTGACAAAGAAGTTGATAATCCTTAGAATAAGTCACAAATATCAGATCGGTGGTGTACATGGTGCTACCCATACCTAAAGTTCACAGTGTACGATGCCCTAGTTCCATTTACGTCAATGCACATTGAAGTCTAAGGGGATTAAACAATCTTTATATAATTTGCTAATATCATTAGTACTGCTTCCGCAATTCTATGGGTCGTGAAGTCACTTCCATTGACAGCAGGAAAAAACAGTGATGAGATCGGTCTACATGTAACTGTTTTTGCAAAATTCAGCATTAAATGGGATGTCCGGCCAGAGGGTACAAGTTTGCACTTACTCTATGTGACTGCAGACTTGTGAATCCACTGTGAGGATTCTCCTGTGCCAGCTCCACAAATATTGACCTATTGACCACAATTATGTCATTTGCATATATGCAGTAGTCATGTGCCGACTAGATGGGCATGACATCTTTAAATGCAAGTGCATTGAACAAGTCTGCACAAGTCTAGTCGGAAAGTGGCTGGAAACTTGCAAATAGCATATTTGAAGACTCATGCGCTGGCACTCTACTGTGAGAATTCACAAGTAGGGATGAGCGAACCCAAACAGTAAAGTTCGGGATTCCTACTGGACACCTAGGGTCTGGTTACGAACCCCAAACATGGACTTTTTACTGTATATTCTGTTTCCTGCTCAGGTTTACCAGTCTAATAAAGCTTGTTGAATGGCGGCAGCACAGCCAGTCAAGTTTTTAGACTGTGGGCACTTCCAGAGCCATTACAGCCATGCCAAGTATTTGCATAACTATGATTGGCCGGCACACCAGGTGACTTGGCTTGTATAAAATCCGGATCATGAGTGCCACCTCCATTCTGCTTTTATTAGTGTAGGGACAGGATGCAGCTAAAGTGAGGGTAAGATTCTGACTGCGCACTCTGCAAAAAAACACTGTTACATGCTAGGGCTAGTGCACACGGTCAGTGGACCACCGCAGGACATGTCAGATGATGAGGAAACTCAGTTGCCAACCGCAGCATCTTTCTGCAGTGTGCAGACCGGCAAGCAAGGCAGGGTTAAGAAGTCGGTGGAAAATGATGTGAGGCATGATGAGGTCATAGACCCCACATGGAGCAGAGGCCATCCTAGTGATGTGCTCAATTCTGAGAGGTGGCCACACTGCCACAGCAGCACTGCAAAAGAGGGAGCAGGGTGGAAAGTCAACGCATGCGGCCCTAGCCAGTAGGTTGGCTGCTGCTGCCCACTGTGCGGCTGAAATCAGCACACCAAAGACAGCTCAAAGAGTTACCTGGCTTGGCATTTTTTCAGGGAATGTGCTACCAATAAGCAACATGAGGTTTTCACACTGTGCCATCAGGTGCTGAAGCAAGGCATAAATCTTCTGAAATTGAGCACCACCTGTATGACAAGATATCTGACTTCCAAGCATGAGGTGCACACCTTAAAAAGCATGAGAAATCTGAGCCTCCTCTTGCTCCATCTTCGGCCTCTGCCTCCTGCTCATGATCAACTGGGCCACTTGCTTCCATTTATTCTACATTTATTCTAGGATCTGGTTTGGGTTCTGTATTGTATAGGGGGCTGTTTTGATGTCTCTATTTGTTTAATTGGTTTGAACTAAATTTCTATCTGTTTAGATGGTGTGGTCCATGGGGATTCTGGCTTGGGTCTGTATTTACTAGGCCTGGGGTCTTTATGTGCTTAGGGAGTCTATTCTAAAGTTTTAATTTATTCTAACATTAGTATATCTTTGGGAGGCTTGTTTGAGGGCACTTATTAGTTAAGGATTTTGAAATAGGGAGGGACTATATTAATTTTATGGTGTAAGGAAGAGTGTCAAAGGTACTGTTTGTGATAAATGGTAAAGATTATTGACTTGTCCTATGTAAATAGAGGGATAATGATTTTGCACATGACTTCATAATTAACTTTTTAGAATCTCAACTATATCTTAATCATCACCTGACATAGGAAGCTTTCAGGATTTATCAGTGTATCATTGGGGTAGTAATAGGTTTATGTTTCCCTTGATGTCTTTACTGAATCAAAGATTCTGACATACGACGGAGTACCCCCAAAAAATGAGAATTATTTTTCGTAGGCAACTGGGTCGGCAGTACTGCCCTCTCCATCTATATATGCTCACTAAACACTCTCCTTCCTCAGTTGGCCAAGTAGCGTTTAAGAGAAACCATCCCTGCGGACAGAGTGGTTGTTTTCTTAAGCTCTTCCCAATCCTCTCGGCAATTGTATGATGGCAAACTTTAAGGAGCAACATGCCAACATCAAATTCTGATTCCTGTTAAAGAAAACAGAGGCAGAAACAGTTTCAATACTTCTGGAAACTTATGGGAAGGGAGCTCCAAGCTAGGCAAGAATTTACTAGTGATTTGCCAGCTTCAGAAGTGGCCAAATGTCGCTTAAAAATGAACCCTGTTCAGGTCGCTCCTCAATGTGCAGAACAGGTGAAAATATTCAAAAAGTGCTCAATGTCATCACGTTTGATTGTCGCTAAACAATTGACAAATTGGAGAAAATAACTGGAGTTTCCTGGAGTTCATGCCAAAAAATCCTAAGTGAAGATTTGAACATGAGACATATCGCGGCAAAGTTTTTTCCATAACTGCTTTCCAAAGACGAGAAAGAGAACCGTCTGAGAGTGTGTGAGGAATTGAAAGAACAGGCACAAACTGACCCTGAATTTTTTGTCAAAAGTCATTACAGGGGATAAATCTAGGAGTTATACCTATGATGCTGAAACAAAACAGCAGTCCAGCCAGTGGAAGACAGCTTCATTGCCCAGACCAAAAATAGCACGGCAAATGAAATTAAATTTGAAGTCCATGATAGTATGTTTTTTCTACATCAAAGGATTCGTTCACCTCAGAGCATCACAGTGAACAAACATTGCTATCTGCTAGGTCCATCAAGTTCAACCTTTCTCCACCAATTGTCCATTTTGTCACTAAATTAACTATAACCCACAATGTTATGTGTATCAAGGAAATCATCTAGCCCTTTTTTAAAAGCTGTTATAGTGTCGGCCATTACTACCTCTTGTGGTCGGCATTCCACAGTCTGACTGCTCTAACTGTAAGGCTAAGTGCACACGATCAGGAATAATTGCGTTTTTTTCGCGGTTTTTCCGCTATTTTCCGCGGTTAAACCGCGAACAAAACGCAAGCATTAAGCATTCTATACGTTTTAATTGATTCCGCATGTTTTGTACACATGTTGCGTTTTTTTCCGCGAAAAAAACGCTTACCGGAAAAAAAAGCAACATGTTCATTAACCCCTTCACCCCCAAGGGTGGTTTGCACGTTAATGACCGGGCCAATTTTTACAATTCTGACCACTGTCTCTTTATGAGGTTATAACTCTGGAACGCTTCAACGGATCTTCGCTGATTCTGAGATTGTTTTCTCGTGACATATTGTACTTCACGTTAGAAGTAAAATTTCTTCCATATAACTTGCGTTTATTTTTGAAAAAAACGCAAATATGGCGAAAATTTTGAAAATTTAGCAATTTTCAAACTTTGAATTTTTATTCCCTTAAAACAGAGAAATATGTAACACAAAATAGTTAAGAAATAACATTTCCCACATGTCTACTTTACATCAGCACAATTTTGGAATCAAAATTTTTTTTTGTTAGGAAGTTATAAGGGTTAAAAGTTGACCAGCGATTTCTCATTTTTACAACAAAATTTGCAAAGCCATTTTTTTTAGGGACCACCTCATATTTGAAGTCACTTTGAGGGGTCTATATGGCAGAAAATACCCAAAGGTGACACCATTCTAAAAACTGCACCCCTCAAGGTACTCAAAACCACATTCAAGAAGATTATTAACCCTTCAGGTGCTTCACAGGAACTAAAGCAACGTGGAAGGAAAAAATGAACATTTAACTTTTTAGCCACAAAAATGATCTTTTACAAACTTTTTTTTTATTTTCACAAGGGTAAAAGGAGAAAATGGGCAGATAAGGTTGTTATGCAATTTCTCCTGAGTACGCCAATACCCCATATGTGGGGGAAAACCACTGTTTGGGCACACGGCAGAGCTCGTAAGGGAAGTAGCGCCGTTTGACTTTTTCAAACTAAAATTGGCTGGAGTTGAGATTGGACGCCATGTCGCGCTTGGAGAACCTCTGATGCGCCTAAACAGTGGAAACCCCCCACAAGTGACACCATTTTGGAAACTAGACCCCCTAAGGTACTTATCTAGATCTGTTGTGAGCACTTTGAACCCCCAAGTGTTTCACAAAAGTTTATAATGCCTGGGTGTGAAAAAAAAAAAAAAAATTCCACAAAAATGATTTTTTAGTCCTAAATTTTTTAATTTTCCCAAGGAAATTGGACCCCAAAAGTTGTTGTCCAATTTGTCCTGAGTACGCTGATACCCCATATGTGGGGGTGGAAAACTGTTTGGGCGCACGGCAGGGCTTGGAAAGGAAGTAGTAACGTTTTGGAATGCAGACATTGATGGGGGTCATGTTCCGTTTGCAGTGCCCCAGATGAGCCTAAACAGTGGAAATCCCCCACAAGTGACCCCATTTTGGAAACTAGACCCCCTAAGGAACTTATCTAGATCTTTGGTGAGCACTTTGAACCCCCAAGTGCTTCACACAAGTTTATAATGCCCGGGCATGAAAATAAAAAATCCTATTTTTTTCCCACAAAAATTATCTTTTAGTCACTAATTTTTTATTTTCCCAAGGGTATCAGGAGAAATTGGACCACATAAGTTGTTGTCCAATTTGTCCTGAGTACGCTGATGCCCCATATGTGGGGGGAACCACTGTTTGGGCGCACGGCAGAGCTCGGAAGGGAAGGAGCACCATTTGACTTTTTCCAACCAAAATTGGCTGGAATTGAGATTGGATGCCATGTTGCATTTGGAGAGCCCCTGATGTGCCTAAACAGTGGAAACCCCCCACAAATGACCTCATTTGGGAAACTAGACCCCCTAAGGAACTTATCTAGATCTTTGGTGAGCAATTTGAACCCTCAAGTGCTTAACACAAGTTTATAACGTAGAGCCGTAAAATTTAAAATCATATTTTTTCCACAAAAATGATCTTTTCACCGAATTTTTATTTTTCCAAGGGTAACAAGACTCCAAAAGTTATTGTGCAATTTGTCCTGAGTACACTGATACCCCATATGTGGGGGTATACCACTGTTTGGGTGCATGGCAGAGTTTGGAAGGGAAGGAGCGCCGTCTCACTTTTTCAACGCAGAATTGGCTGGACGCCATGTCGTGTTTGGAGAGCTCCTGATCTGCCAAAACAGTGGAAACCCCCCACAAATGACACCATTTTGGAAACTAGACCCCTCAAGGAACTTATCTAGATGTGTGGTGAGAACTTTGAACCCCCAGGTGTTTCACTAAAGTTTATAACGTACAGCCTTAAAATAAAAAATCCTTTTTTTTTTTACAAAAATGATTTTTTCGCCCCCAATATTTTATTTTCACAAGGGTAACAGAAGAAACTGGAACCCAAAAGTTGTTGTCCAATTTGTCCTGAGTACGCTGATACCCAATATGTAGGAGAAAACTACTGTATGGGTGCACGTCAGGGCTCGGAAGGGAAGTAGTGACGTTTTTGGATTGCAGACTTTGATGGAATGGTCTGGGGGCGTCATGTCGCATTTGGAGAGCCCCTGATACGCCTAAACAGTGGAAACCCCCCACAAGTGACCCCATTTTGGAAAATAGACCCCACAAGGAACTTATCTAGATGTGTGGTGAGCACTTTGAACCCCGAAGTGCTTCACAGAAGTTTATAACGCACAGCCGTAAAAATAAAAAATCCTTTTTTTTTTTACAAAAATGATTTTTTCGCCCCCAATATTTTATTTTCACAAGGGTAACAGGAGAAATTGGACCCCAAAAGTTGTTGTCCAATTTGTCCTGAGTACGCGGATACCCAATATGTGGGAGAAAACTACTGTATGGGCGCATGTCAGGGCTCGGAAAGGGAAGTAGTGACGTTTTGGATTGCAGACTTTGATGGAATGGTCTGGGGGCGTCATGTCGCATTTGGAGAGCCCCTGATGCGCCTAAACAGTGGAAACCCCCCACAAGTGACCCCATTTTGGAAAATAGACCCCACAAGGAACTTACCTAGATGTGTGGTGAGCACTTTGAACCCCGAAGTGCTTCACAGAAGTTTATAACGCACAGCCGTAAAAATAAAAAATCCTTTTTTTTTTACAAAAATGATTTTTTTCGCCCCCAATATTTTATTTTCACAAGGGTAACAGGAGAAATTGGACCCCAAAAGTTGTTGTCCAATTTGTCCTGAGTACGCTGATACCCAATATGTGGGAGAAAACTACTGTATGGGCGCATGTCAGGGCTCGGAAAGGGAAGTAGTGACGTTTTGGATTGCAGACTTTGATGGAATGGTCTGGGGGCGTCATGTCGCATTTGGAGAGCCCCTGATGCGCCTAAACAGTGGAAATCCCCAACAAGTGACCCCATTTTGGAAAATAGACCCCACAAGGAACTTATTTAGATGTGTGGTGAGCGCTATGAAGCCCCAAGTGCTTCACAGAAGTTTATAATGTACAGCCGTAAAAACAAAAAAATCTTATTTTTTTTACAAAAATAATATTTTTGCCCCCAGTTTTTTATTTTCCCAAGGGTAACAGAAGAAATAGGACAAATTTCACAATAACTCTTGGGGTCCAGAGTACGCTGATACCCCATATGTGGGGATAAACTACTGTTTGGACGCATGGCAGAGCTCAGAAGTGAAGGAACACCGTTTGACTTTTTCAAAGCAGAATTGGCTGGAATGGAGATCAGACGCCATGTCACATTTGGAGAGCCCCTGATGTGCCTAAACAGCGGAAACCCCCCAATTCTAACTCCAACCCTAACCCCAACACACCCCTAACCCTAGTCCCAACCCTAATCCCAACCCTAACCCTAATCCAAACTCTAACCCTAATCCTAACTTTAGCGCCAACCCTAACCCTAACTTTAGCCGAAACCCTAACCCTAACCCTAATGGGAAAATGGAAATAAATACATTTTTTTTATTTTATTATTTTTCCCTAACTAAGGGGGTGATAAAGGGGGGTTTGATTTATTATTTATAGCGGTTTTTATGATTGGCAGCTGTCACGCTAAAAGACGCTTTTTATTGCAAAAAGTAGTTTTTTGCATCGCCACATTTTGAGAGCTATAATTTTTTCATATTTTGGCCCACAATGTCATGTGAGGTCTTAATTTTTGCGGGACGAGGTGCCGTTTTTATTGGTACCATTTTTGAGCACGTGACATTTTTTGATCGCTTTTTATTTGATTTTTGGGAGGTTAGAATGAACAAAAACAGCAATTCATGAATTTCTTTTGGGGGAGGCGTTTTTATTGTTCCGCGTGTGGTAAAATCGATAAAGCAGTTTTATTTTTCGGGTCAGTACGATTATGGCGATACCTCATTTATATAATTTTTTTATGTTTTGGCGCTTTTATAGAATAAAAACAATTTTATATAAAAAATAATTATTTTTGCATCGCTTTATTCTGCGAGCTATAACTTTTTTATTTTTTTGCTGATGATGCTGTATGATGGCTCGTTTTTTGCGGGACAAGATGACGTTTTCAGCGGTACCATGTTTATTTATATCGGTCTTTTTGATCGCGTGTTATTCCACTTTTTGTTCAGCGGTATGATGATAAAGCACTGATTTTTTGCTTCGTTTTTATTTTTTATTTTTTAAGGGGTTCACAAAAGGGGTTAACTAGTGGGACATTTTTATAGGGGGGGTCGTTACGGACGCGGCGATACCATATATGTGTACTTTTATTGTTTTATTTTTTTTATTTACAATAAGTAATGAATTTATTGGGGAATATTTTTTTTTTTTTTTTTTTTTTGGATTTTTTTTTACACATGTTTATTTTTACTTTTTTTTACTTTTTTACTTTGTCCCAGGGTGGGACATCACTGTATTTCATCAGATCGCTGGTGTGACAGTGTGCACAGCACTCTGTCACACCAGCGATGTGACAGGCAGTGCAGGACGCTTCCTCATGCCTGCTCTCGGCAGGCACTGAGGAAGCCGCCTCCCTCCAGGACCCCAGCGCCATCTTGGATCCGGGTCCTGGGAGGGAGGAAGCCCTCAGAGCAACGCGATCACATCGCGCTGGTCTGAGGGTCTCAGGGGGGCGCGCAGGGAGCCCCCACCCTGCGCGATCCTCCCCTGTGCCCCCAGTACACCGCGATCATGTTTGATCGCGGTGTGCTAGGGGTTAATGTGCCGGGAGCGGTCCGTGACCGCTCCTGACACACAGTCACGGGTGTCAGCTGTGATAATCAGCTGACACCCGGCGGCGATTAGCTGCGCTCCCCTCAGGAGCGCAGCTAATCGCCTATGACGTACTATCCCGTCCATGGTCAGAATGGCACGGGTTTTATGGACGGGATAGTACGTCTAATGTCAGAGAGGGGTTAATTTAGCGTAACCGCGGTGATTCCGCCGCCATAGGAATGCATTGAACCGCTTACTTTCCGCATGTGGCTATGCCCACTATGCGCAATGTAAGCGGTTCATGTGCGGATGGTACCCAGGGTCTGGAGCAGAGGAGACTCTCCTCCAGGCCCTGGGTACCATATCCCTGGTAAAACAATAATTAAAATAAAAAATAATGATATTCTCACCTTCCGGCGGCCCCCGCAGCCTTCCGCGGCCCGCAGCCTTCCCGCCTTCAGCGACGCTCCCGGCAACTTCCGGTCCCAAGAGTCCTTTGCGAGAATCACCCAGATGGCATAGCGGTCTCGCGAGATGCACGTCATCGGTGTGATTTGTCGCAATGCATCCTTGGGACCGCGAGTTGCCGGGAGCGTCACTGAGAGGCGGGAAGGCTGCGGGGGCCGCCGGAAGGTGAGAATATCATTATTTATTATTTTTTTTATTATTTTTACATTAGATCTTTTTACTATTGATGCGGCATAGGCGGCATCAATAGTAAAAAGTTGGTCACACGTGTCAAACATTATGTTTGACTCGTGTGACCAACCTGTCAATCAGTTTTCCAAGCGATGCTACAGATCGCTAGGAAAACGCTAGCATTCTGCAAGCTAATTACGCTTGCAAAACGCTATTATTCTGGCGGGAATCAGCATAAAAAAAACGTGCGTATTTCCTGCGGGAGAAGTGCGGGATTGCCGCGGAAATTTCCGCGGCAATTCCGCAACGTGTGAACTTAGCCTAAAGAACCCTTTCCTATGTAGCTGCCGGAATCACCTTTCTTCCACCCGTAATGAGTGCCCCCTAGTCCTCAGTATGGTCATTGGAAGGAATAAGTCATTTGCCACTGTTTTTTACTGACTACACATATATATATACATGTAAATGATATCTCTTCTGAGGCGTCTGAGGCCTCCATCCCTTGTAATAATCTAGTTGCCCGTCTGTGAATTAATTCTAACTTCTGAATATCCTTTTTAAAATGTGGAGCCCAAAACTTTATCCAGTATTCTAGATGTGGCCTCACCAGTGATTTATAAAGGGGTAACAATACGTTGGGATCACAGGATTTTATCTCTCTTTATACCCCTAAAATCTTGTTTGCTTTTGCAGCTGCTGCTTGACATTGAGTGCTGCTGCTTATCCAGATTGTTTTGCAATATTGTAATGTCAAAGTCAGATTTTAGTATCCTACATAGTTTGGTGTCATCAGTAAAGACTTTTCGAATACAAATTGATGGTACTTTGCGAATACAAATTGATGGTGACCTTTGACACTCTTAATGCTGGAATGAACCTGTCACATGGTTTTATGGCCTATTACATCAATTAAGGAATTTACTCCAAATACCCTGTGAAAACATCACAAAACATTACCAGACCCCAATCAGAGGGTAATAAAACTTTCTCTCCTTATCTATGAATTGTTCCAATATTTATGCTCATCCCTCTGCCATAATGACTATTCTGCTTCACGTCACTTGTCTTACCTATTGCATTTTCTGTGTTTTTGTGTATAAATATGTGATTCTTCAGATTTTGTTTTTAGTTCAGCCTGATGAAGAGACCTGAGTAGTCTCGAAAGCTTGCAATTTGTTACCATCTTTTCAGTTAGCCATTAAAAGGTATCAACCACTGAGGACTCTCAACTCTAAATATTTTTCTATCTACTGGCTAACACGGTACAAAGATATACATCTTTACTGTATCAAAATGGAGGATACCAGAATGTACCGCATCTTTATGGAACTAAAACCACTTCTGAAGAAACGTGCACAAATGGACAGCGATATTTTTTTCTTATCTAAATGCAAAAAGGAGAATCTTATTCCCAAAGGACTCTGGATTACAAACCCAATTCTTCACACCTACAATACCCATTATGCAAAAAACCTTTGTCACAGGACGTCTGAGAGACTTAGGAACCATCTTTTGCATGTCTGCTACAGCATAAGGAGTAACGTCCAAGGGCAATTTGAAAGCCTAAGGAAAACACTTCCAGAAACCACAGAACAAAAATTACAACAATACTAAACAAACTACGGACCTTTCTGATTCATAACAAAGAAAAGAAACTACACAGACTGCGTCTCAATTCCGGACTCTATACAAACAGATCCAAAACAAAACCTGACAACTCTGACAACCACTCCATTCCAGACACAAAAGCATCTAACTGTGTCATCAATCTCTCGGATTACAAACCCAACAAAGTGGAGCTTGCCGTGCTTTCTAGAGGACTCTCATTTTGTCCCACTAAGGCCCTGGATAAAACCGAACTCTGCAGTGATATGGAACATTTTTTCAGGAGACTGCGCCTGAGGGAATACTTCAATGATACAGAAGATTCAGAAAACACTCGGACTGAAGGAAAAGGGATCTCAACAACCAAGAAGAGATCAGACTGGACACCTCCTCCTGGACGCAACCCTCATTTGGATAAATATATAGACTCATTCAGATATTTGATAAAATCCACCATCATAGCCACCAACAAGAGACAAGCATCCAACATCAGTGCCCAGGAGAGAAAGGCCATACAGTCTCTGAAAACCAACAAAGAAATCATCATTAAACCTGCTGACAAGGGAGGTGCAATAGTCATGATGAACACATCAGACTATATGAAGGAAGCAAACAGACAACTTACAGACACACGCTACTACAGAAAACTGGAGTCGGACCCTACACAGGACTATTACAAGGAACTAAGCAAGTTGGTATCTTGTCTGTCTGACAAATCCATAAGAGCCGATGACCTGATACCAGAGAGTCCAAGAACAGGGACATTCTACATGCTTCCCAAAATCCACAAAGCTGGGAATCCAGGGAGGCCGATTATTTCATGTGTGGACTCCCTTACTGAGCAGGTATCTGGATGGGTAGAGGGCATTCTTAAACCTCTGGTAAAGGATACACCCAGCTACATTCAGGACACAACTGACCTACTGAATAAACTAGCAGCAATAGGTCCTCTACCAGAAGGAACCATCCTGGCCACCATGGATGTGGAATCCTTGTACTCTAATATCCCACACCAGGATGGATTAAATGCCTGCAAAGACTTCATGAAAAACACAGAGAATGATGCTGATTCTGTGGTGAAACTCACAAAATTCATCCTCACCCACAATTACTTTGAATTTGACAACAAGATCTATTTACAGGAGACTGGCACAGCGATGGGAAGTAAAATGGCTCCACAGTATGCAAATCTTTTCATGGCCAAGCTTGAAAGCGACTTTCTGTCCTCATGTCCAACCAGGCCTCGGGCCTACTACCGCTACATTGATGACATTTTAATCATCTGGACGGAGTCTGAGCAACAGCTAAAGACGTTCCACGAACAGTTCAATCAATTTCATCCCACCATCAACTTAACACTTAACTACTCCAGCACTGAAATTAACTTTTTGGACACCATCATTAAACTGAAGGACAATGAAATAGAGACATCCCTGTATCAGAAGCCAATCGACCGTCCAACATACCTTAAATGGGACAGTTTCCATCCAAAACACATAAAAAACTCTATTGTCTACAGCCAAGCCATCAGATACAACCGTATATGTTCCAACCCCATGGATAGAGATGAACACCTTGGTCGCCTTAAAAAGACCTTTTTAAATCAGGGCTACCATCCAAGAACAATTGAAAACCAAATTACAAGAGCCACCAGAATATCAAGGGATCACCTGCTACATTACAAAGCTAAAGAAGAAAATAACCGGGTGCCTTTAGTGGTCACCTACAATCCAAATCTGGAGGTGCTAAGGGGAGCTGCACGGAAACTACAACCTTTACTACAAAAAGATGCCCGGTTACAATCCATATTTCCAGACCCCCCACTACTGTGTTTTAGGCAGCCCCCAAATCTAAGAAGCATCATTGTCAGAAGTTCCCTGTCCTCCCCAACAGCTGCAGGAACCTTGCCTTGCAATCAGAAGAAATGCAAAACCTGTCCATTTATAATGACCACGGACAAGATAAAGATCCCCAACTCACATCAGGACTACAAGATACCAGGTACTTTCAGCTGCATCACATCTAATGTTGTGTACCTAATTATATGTACTAAATGTCCAACTGGGGGTCTGTATGTGGGGGAGACCGGGCAAAAACTGAGAACAAGGATGAATTCTCATCGCCACGCAATAAGAGAAAAAAGAATGGATCTACCTGTGGCAAAACATTTTTGCTCCCCTGATCATAGCATGTCAGATATGAAAATACTGGTACTAAGAAGCAGATTCACATCTCAGAGGCAGAGAAGAATTTGCGAATACAAATTGATGGTGACCTTTGACACTCTTAATGCTGGAATGAACCTGTCACATGGTTTTATGGCCTATTACATCAATTAAGGAATTTACTCCAAATACCCTGTGAAAACATCACAAAACATTACCATACCCCAATCAGAGGGTAATAAAACTTTCTCTCCTTATCTATGAATTGTTCCAATATTTATGCTCATCCCTCTGCCATAATGACTATTCTGCTTCACGTCACTTGTCTTACCTATTGCATTTTTTCTGTGTTTTGTGTATAAATATGTGATTCTTCAGATTTTGTATTAGTTCAGCCTGATGAAGAGACCTGAGTAGTCTCGAAAGCTTGCAATTTGTTACCATCTTTTCAGTTAGCCATTAAAAGGTATCAACCACTGAGGACTCTCAACTCTAAATATTTTTCTATCAGTAAAGACTGTCACTTTATTCTCAATCCCATCCACAAGGTCATTGGGTTAGTTTGCCTTTTAGAACCCCGGTGATTCAGTACATTAATAGATATAAATATGTACATGCGATAACTTAGTCTACAACTTGTCAATTACAGGCATTTTTCTTAAATGGTATAAATATTAAAACTACCTAAGGTGTAATAAGTTTCCATATCACGTTTCTTTAAATATGTGTGAAATAGCTAAAAGCTATTACCATGTAATCCATATGAAATATTTTGCATTCTAACAACCCGTTTAACCCCTTAACGCAGTATAGTCGGTGTACAGCAAACGTTTAAGGGACTTCTTCAAAAGTGATGCGAAAAAAGCAGTTTATAGTGCTATGTGCTGTCAGGCCCCTATGTTCAAGCCTTGGGTATCAAGGCAGTGATAGGTGACCAAAAGGACTTGTCCACAATTTTTAAACCCTTTGTATGCTTAGTTCAATAGAGACCAAGGCATTTAAGGTGTCCGAAAGAGGGAGCTTTAATATGCTTTAATATGGCCTGAAGTATCGCCTAATAGGTTGCCTGGCAATGTAATACTGACAGGTATTACTGACATGCTTTGAAATCTTATAAAAAAGTTATAAAGTTTGGTAAAATTATAAACTTTAGTAAAGTTTTGTAAAAGAATAAAAATATTACATCACTGTATTAATAATGACTAAAGATGAGAGGATCAATCTTAAGAGGGTTCAAACATTCTAAACATATGATTTGTGGTTTGCAAAAAAAAAAATAGTGGGCAACAGTCATTTTGCATTGCAGCTCAGGCTTCCCCATAATGCCCTGCAGCTATGACTTCTAACATATTATAATGGTGCTGCTGTAAAATTCAACTCAGTCCTCAAAGTACAGCAACCATACAGTCACATTAATGGAAAAATAGTCATAGCTATTAAAAGAATAATGCAAAAATAATAAAAAAACACATGCTGTATTAAAACACACATATATATACTGCTCAAAAAAATAAAGGGAACACTTAAACAACAGAATATAACTCCAAGTAAATCAAACTTCTGTGAAATCAAACTGTCCACTTAGGAAGCAACACTGATTGACAATCAATTTCACATGCTGTTGTGCAAATGGAATAGACAACAGGTGGAAATTATTGGCAATTATCAAGACACACTCAATAAAGGAGTGGTTCTGCAGGTGGGGACCACAGACCACATCTCAGTACCAATGCTTTCCGGCTGATGTTTTGGTCACTTTTGAATGTTGGTTGTGCTTTCACACTCGTGGTAGCATGAGACGGACTCTACAACCCACACAAGTGGCTCAGGTACTACAGCTCATCCAGGATGGCACATCAATGCGAGCTGTGGCAAGAAGGTTTGCTGTGTCTATCAGCGTAGTGTCCAGAGGCTGGAGGCGCTACCAGGAGACAGGCCAGTACACCAGGAGATGTGGAGGGGGCCGTAGGAGGGCAACAACCAAGCAGCAGGACCGCTACCTCCGCCTTAGTGCAAGGAGGAACAGGAGGAGCAGTGCCAGAGCCCTGCAAAATGACCTCCAGCAGGCCACAAATGTGCATGTGTCTGCACAAACGGTTAGAAACCGACTCCATGAGGATGGTTTGAGTGTCCGACGTCCACAGAATGGGGTTGTGCTCACAGCCCAACACCGTGCAGGATGCTTGGCATTTGCTACAGAACACCAGGATTGGCTAATTCTCCACTGTCACCCTGTGCTCTTCACAGATGAAAGCAGGCTCACACTAAGCACACGTGACAGATGTGACAGAGTCTGGAGACGCCGTGGAGAACGATCTGCTGCCTGCAACATCCTTCAGCATGACCATTTTGGTAGTGGGTCAGTAATGGTGTGAGGTGGCATTTCTTTGCTCGCCAGAGGTAGCCTCACTGCCATTAGGTACCGAGATGAGATCCTCAGACCCCTTGTGAGACCATATGCTGGTGCGGTTGGCCCTGGGTTCCTCCTAATGCAGGACAATGCCAGACCTCATGTGGCTGGGGTGTCAGCAGTTCCTGCAAGATGAAAGCATTGAAGCTATGGACTGGCCCGCCCGTTCCCCAGACCTGATATCCGATTGAGCACATCTGGGACATCATGTCTTGCCCCATCCACCAACGTCACGTTGCACCACAGACTATCCAGGAGTGGGCAGATGCTTTAGTCCAGGTCTGGGAGGAGATCACTCAGGAGACCATCCGCCGCCTCATCAGGTGCATGCCCAGGTGTTGTAAGGAGGTCATACAGGCACAGGGAGGTCATACAGGCACTTGGAGGCCACACACACTGCTGAACATCATTTTGACTTGTTTTAAGGACATTACATTCCACTTTAATTTTGTGGGTGACTCCAAATCCAGGCCTCCATTGGTTAATAAATTTGATTTCCATTGATGATTTCTGTGCGATTTTGTTGTCAGCACATTCAACTTTGTACAGAACATAGTATTCAATGAGAATATTTCATTCATTCAGATCTAGGATGTGTTATTTGAGTGTTCCCTTTTCTTTTAGAGCAGTGTATATATATATATATATATATATATATATATATATATATATCACTACAAAGAAGTTCAAAAATACCTGTAATTAGCAAGTCAAGTCACACTTGTTTTGTCTAGGGAGGTAATCAATACAGTACATTATTTAATATGTCCGCTGTCTTGTTACACTGAAACCTAGTACCACTGCATGTCACATAAAATCCAACTGGTTCCGACTTTTTGTGACTTGCTTTTTGCGGCCACGGTATCTTCGAGGTCGCATTGTGACTCCATTTCCTTGCATTATGCTATGATGTAGCTGCGGCATACAGTGGTCTCTGGCAGCACGGCGCTTGTTGCAGCCAAAGTTACCGTATAGTTCCAGCCTAAGGTTTTATTCACACATCAGTATTTCTATGCCAAAACCAGGATTGCCTCCAAAACACAGAACAGATGTCAATTTTTTAATTATAGATTTTCTCTGATTGTTCCACACCTGGTTCTGGCATATAAATACTTATGCAGAATATTGGCCAAATACTGACGTGTGAATAATTCCAGGAGGATAGAAGATGAATGGTACAGAGGCCTATAAAATAATGCTCAAGATTTGTTATTTACTGAGGTACACAAATATTTCTAAAAAAAAAACCTTTTCTGAAGAGTAGGGATATTCATTGTGCAGAATCCCATAAAATTAGCTCAGCGCAAGGAATTGCGTTTCTTAAGCAGAGATTGTCCAGCAGTGAAGATCCCCGTTAATAGAGATGTTTCCTTATGTGATGTCAGCATGTAATAACAATGCAATGATATATAATGCGATGCGCATAAAATAGCAGGATCACATTTTCCGAAGAAGAATTGACCACAGCCCAGATGTGTGAACTGCACCGTATAAGCTAAGGTTAAAACTCCCACACTGACATTAACAAGTTGTTATTTCTCCTGCTGGGAGGTAAGGAAAAGACAAAGACATAATGTGAGATACTAAGACCGATAGTTTATTGTGGGAAGTTGCTGCTAGATAGCACACAGAGACAGGTGTGAGAGGAAGGCGCAATCGGACGTATTCTAAATATTCATCTCCGGTCTAGATCTAATAATCCAGGAGCGATAGTTTACAATCTGAATTTAGTATCCCTTAGCAAATACAGGGTCCAAGTTTACCCACAACCCACCAATCACTTATTGATAGGGCCCCATTTAATGGCCAATTATGCACAATATGGGAATCAAATACAGAGTTCTTAATGTCCCATAGGTATAAATATGCAGGTACAAATTACCCCTTTTGTTTCTCTATGGACGCACTATACAGTATATAATGAGCAGACACAGACAGATGAGGCCCCTGTACAAGAACAATATATGCACCTTTTGCAGTCCAATAGCTCATCATGTCCATTTCCACCTGCTTTGGATGTTCAAGTGTCCCCCTTTACTTCTTGAACCCCTGTGTGGCTTCAGAGGTTGTACTAATGGTGTGTCCACCCTTGAAGTATACCATATAAGTCTTTGAAGCTACTTATAGGGTTATCCACTATTTTGATATTGATTATCTATCCTTAGGATAAATCGTCTACATCAGATTGCTAGACAAGGGTTGACCTGTAATTCTTGTTAGCAGTCACTAAACAGAGTAAGGAGATGTGATATTCAGCTGTATCCCACCTCTGGAGCAGACGAGTAAGTGGCAAGGTTACCGCCACCATCTCATCTGATATTGGTGACCTCTACAACAGATTTGTCGTCAATATCAAAGTAATGGATAACTTCATTAAAGATCATGCTATTCCCCTGTAAAATTCAGCAGGCACACTTCTCTGTGCTCAATCACTTGGAATAGGGTGAAAGATGGATATTGATGGACATAATAAGGGATTAAAGTTCCATAAATATTTTTGCTTATAGGGCCGATATATTACTAATGATGGTCCTGAAAGTTACATCGTTATATAAGTTGAAAAAAGACCTTGGTCCATGAAGTTCATCCTTCCGCCACCAATTATACATTTTTTGTAATTAAATTATCTATAACCCACAATTAGAGATAAGCGAACCCGAACTTAAAAGTTTGGAGTTAGTACCGGACTATTAGTGTCCAGCGCTAAATGGCAAACACGGACTTCTCCCGGAAGTCATTTGCAAAGTTTGAAGTTCCAGGGAAGTGAGTTGCAGAGAGAGAATTTTTTTCCATATCCAAAGTTTGGTTCTCCATCGTTTTCAGGTTCAGGTTCAGGTTCTGGTTCAAGTTTGGGTCGGCACCAGAACCCAAACTTCCACAGGTCCGCTCATTCCTACCCACAAAGTTATGTGTACTGAGGAAATCATTCAGCCCTTTTTAAGCTAAGCTAAACAAGCAAAACTTTTCCAACCTCTCATCATAAGAAAGGCCTCCATCCATTGTAATAACTTAGTTGCCCGCTTTTGAACTGACTTTAATGCCTAAATATCCTCTTTAAAATATGGAGCCCAAAACTGGATCCCATATTCTAGATGTGGTCTCACCAGTGATTTATAAAGTGGTAACAATATGTTGGGATTGCGGGATTTTATCCCTTTTTATACACCCTAAAATCTTGTTTGCCTTGCGGCTGCTGCTTGACATTGAGTACTACTGCTTAACTTACTTGCAACCAGAATATCCAAGTCCTCCTCCTGTTCAGTAATCCCGAGTATGGTCCCATTTAATGTTTACTGCATCCTAGGTGCATTACTCTACATTTATCTACATTACACCTCATTTTCCAAGTTTTTGCCCATTCAGTCATCTTATCCAGATCGTTTTGCAATATTGTAATGTCAAGGTCAGATTTTAGTATTCTACATTGTTTGGTGTCATCAGCAAAGACACTTTACTCTCAATCCCATCCACAAGGGTATAGAATTGTTATACTAAATAGTATTATGAAAAGTTGTGTGTTTAATAGCAAAGTGCTCCTTATTATCTTGAATTTTGAAAATAAACGCATTTTTTTCCAAGGTCTGGAAGCTCAATAATTTTACCCTCTCCAATGAGGAGATATGAGATCTCGGCTTCAGTTTCTATTATGAACCTCTTTTAGTATTATAGTGATAAATACCTGTTAAATTTCTTTCTTTGATCTAACCCACATGTCACTCAACAGTCTTTTAAACTCGAGATCCCCGCTCTCTTTCTTGACATTTGCCATTGTCTTCTCATTGAATACTTTGCCTACCGTTTTCTAAAGCTAGTCAATATACTAAGAGGCCAGATTGTGGTATCAAGTACCAGGGCTTTAGGCTTTCAGACAGCTGTCTTTTTCTAAAAAACAAAATAGATGCTATTTTTCTACAACCACAAATTTTAATATCCAACTAAACATACCCAACATAAACTAATACACTGTTTCCTAAAAAATCCGGTAATTGCCCTATTCTACTTGTCCCAACGTATTTTCTCAAACATTCTTAGTTTCAGGACAAAAACAAAGTTGAAAAACTGAACACATGACCATTATAATTTTCACAAAAGACCATGTATTGTGAGATATTATTTTTCCTGGTAGAATGTGAATAATCTTATAAAGTGAGCATCGAGCTTCTGGGCTCATAATAATGTGACATAGATCCATGAAGAAAGAGCGAACGAGACAAACACCTTACAGATTTCATTCAGTCATCTTCTTTGATGTCCAATAATATACAACCTGTATTGTAGCAACCATTCAGGAATGCATTGACATTCTCTAGAGACACCTGATATTCTTTCAGACCCAACACAGACTGGTTTATTTTCAAAACTCAAATACAAAATCTATCACCTATAAAATGCACAGTAATTAGAACGGAATGCAGAACATATGCACTACATTACTTTATATCTTTATTATTTAGCTAATATTCATTATATCTTTATATCTAGGACTTTTTTTTAACCAAACAAACTTATGGTCATGTCTCTGCCTGCAGGTGATTTGCTTGGTGGCATTGATTTCCATACAGCGTAGCATATAACATAATGATAACTCCTAAAATATATACAGTATACATATATATATATATATTATATATATATATATATATAAAAACTTCCTTCTCACTGCCCAATGGGGGTGGTCTTTTTTATTGTCCTTTCTCATTCTCGGACCCTCTACCAAAGGCCTGGGAGTTTGAAGGCCAGGACCATAGGTTCCACAGTTCAATAAAGGAGACTCCCTTTCAAAAACGCGGTCTTTACTGAACGGTAACTTGGTTAGGGTTATGTACAAGGGGTAGTGGGTACAAAGTCTTATGGACTTTACTTTTACAGTGAGAATTATTTTCATTCACACAGTATCCTTCCTCTGTACAGTAGTCTATTGCAGTGCTGGTGAAGCAGACGGTTTGTGAAAACCCAGCTTGTCGCCACAGTCCTGAACAGCAAGTCTCTCTACTCCTATTTCTTCCACTACTGGCACCCTGGATCTACCACTCTGGAAAGCCACTAATCCCACAAACTCATTTCCTGTTTTTGCAAGCTCAGGGCTCTTAGTTACTAGTCTTTCTATCCAAGGACCACTTTCTGAAAGCCCACTCTATCTCATCAGTCACTTCAGGATCTCGCTACTCCCCCGTTCCTTAGTCTCCTCTTCTTGTAGGTCAAACCAACAGCGGCACTGCTCACATAACACTTCCTACTTGCACTTGCACTTGACCCTATCTGCCTAACTATCACAAAACAGTCACTTGCCCTAACACTAAAACCCTCCCACCATGGGCTAGTCCCAAATATTAACGCCTAACTCACCCTGATGTCACTACCTAAGCTACAGTCAACTATGTTATACTACCTACCTTATGTACTAAGCTCTAAACTATACATCCCTACATTACCTATTTTATACACTATGCATAACCATATCACAATACATTACAACACAATTCACATGACACAATATATTTAAAGACGCAGGACACAATAGACATAGCGCGATTGGTGTCTTCAGTCCAGTCTACCACCCTTACATATGTTTGATTCTGAAACAATGTGGCATTTCAGAGAAAAACATACTTTTAAAGCTACTGAGAACCAAGTCACATGGGAGGCTAGTTGGACAAGTGGTTCTCCATACACACTGAACGTGACTGACAGGTCTCTCCCTATACACATATGCAGGAAGAGACCTGTCACTCCAGAGGTGTAGCTGGAGAGAGGCTGGGAGGGACCCGCATGTCCAACTAGTCTCCCTTGCGTCTTAGTCCCCAGTGGCTTTTTTTCTAAAATGCCGCAGCATTTCAGAGTCAAACATACATGTCTGAAATCATACAGCCAGTGCCTGATACATGCTGCCCGTGCATCAGCTGGTAGGTTCCCTTTAACACATTGCCATCTACTGTCTGACTAAGATAGTCCCTCCGGCATAAACCTACAGCTGTTATATGTTCCAACAGAAATAAAAAGATCTTTTCCCTCTGGCCAGTTTTCAAAGAGGTGTGGAAAGCTACTTTAATGGTATGTGCACATATTGAGTGTTTGGATGCAGAAATTTCTGCACCATTTCTGCATTTCTTGGCAGAAAAAACGCAGCTGCGAAAATGTGCATTTTTTTCTCCATTTTCAATGCCTTTTTACATGCATTTTTGCATGTGTTTTTAGACAGCTATGAATGCTGTAGAGATAGATAATATAGATAGATTGATATAGATAGGCATATAGCCATACGGACATAGACAGACAGACAAATAGACAGACAGCTCCATTAGATACCAAGAAAAATTTGGATTCTTCCTATGACCTACATGTCCATATTGACGACTTAGGAGGCTTTATCCTACTGACAGATTCCATTTAACACTTGGACCACATTCAGTGTTTTTGGAAACTGTATATTTAAACATATAAAGACATCAAGCAATCAATTTCTTATATCAATAACGCTGCATTTCAAAGGTTCCTGACAATGCAATATGTGGATGAGAAGAAAATAGAATACATAAGCAAGTCCAATAACTGCTATGTATAATTGATTGTACGTGCACAATACACAGGTGGGAATGTTCATTTGTTATGCTCCGTATTTATGTTTCTTCCATTTAGTTACTCACTGTTCCCTGCAAAATTCACAAATCTACATAACTGATGGGCTTTCTGTATATAAACAGAAAGTCACCTGCGAGCCAGAACCTAAAATACCATGTTCCCCTTTCATTTCTCCAAGAAAAACATTCTTCTCATTGAACCATAAAACAGGTTGTCGTAGCCAGGGGCAATTATAGTTTCTAATGTTTTAAATGCTAGTAAAGACTAAAAAGCAACTAACCCCATATAAGCATGAAAGATCATGTCAAGTAATGGCTACGATGATGTACGTGATCTGCTCACATTTACATTTTTTAAGTGATACAAATGTGCATCTCAATCCTGTCCTTGCTGCATGCTGGTATAAACAGAATGCTGTAGAATTGATCTCGATACATTCCATTATCTTCAGAATGACTAAAAATGTTAAAAAATTCTTTTGAGATTTTACATTTATGTCTTATTCTTAAAACAGAATGATGCAAATTAAAAGTGCCTTTATTGGGAGATGAGGTAAGAAGCCACAGTGTCATTTTGATCCATCCCTCGACCTTTATCAAGACCTGAGTCAAGTAGTGTTTGTATGTGCAGATGTCTCCATGTACACATATTATAGATGAGCGGATCTTTTGAAATTCAAATTTGCCTACTTCACTGAATTTTCCTAAAAGAAAAATTGAATTAAGGCAAATAAATTAGTGCAAGTCTCAATGCCGAAAAGCTTGTAATTGTTCAGAAAATACACATGGGGGAACAGAGAGGAGAGAGAGGACCCTGGTGACCGTAAAATGTTACACTCTACAGAAGAGAGAGAGTGGACCCTGCCGACCATAAAAGGTTACACTCTACAGAAGAGAGAGAGAGGACCCTGCTGACCATAAAATGTTACACTCTACAGAAGAGAGAGAGAGGACCCTGCTGACCATAAAAGGTTACACTCTACAGAAGAGAGAGTGGACCCTGCTGACCATAAAAGGTTACACTCTACAGAAGAGAGAGAGAGGACCCTGCTGACCATAAAAGGTTACACTCTACAGAAGAGAGAGTGGACCCTGCTGACCATAAAAGGTTACACTCTACAGAAGAGAGAGAGAGGACCCTGCTGACCATAAAAGGTTACACTCTACAGAAAAGACAGAGAGGACCCTGCTGACAATAAAAGGTTACACTCTACAGAAGAGAGAGAGAGGACCCTGCTGACCATAAAAGGTTACACTCTACAGAAGAGAGAGGGAGAGCCCTGCTGACCATCAGAGTTAGCACTCTACAAGCGAAAGAATGAGAATATTCTGCTGACCATAAAAGCTTACACTGTACAGGATGGATAGATAGATGACCCCACTGACCATACAAACTTACACTCTACAGAAGAGAGGGAGAACCCTCCTGACCATCAGAATTAACATTCTACAGGCGAAAGAAGGAAAACACTCTGCTGACCATGAAAGCTTACACTGTACAGCATAGTGTTTATGGTCAGTGGGATCATCAATCTAATACTCTGCAAGAGAAAGATAGATGACCCCGCTGACCATAAAAACTTATACTCTACAGAAGAGAGATTTACCCAGTGATTCTGGAGATGGAAAATGACTCTGCTGTACAAACTGTGTTCCACTAAGATGGCCCAGGTACTGACCACCACTGTGCAAGGTATGACAATCTGTTAGATATTATATATTATGGGTATTATGTGTATTTGTGTAAATCAGCAAACTTTGTGAAATTTGACTTAAACTCAATCCTCCATGGATCGATCCACTTACCTTTAGCACATACCAACGCTACTTGACTCACGCTTTGACAAAGGCAGGGATGGACAAAAACATTGGCCGTCAATGACACTGTGGATTTTAACCTTATGGTGATCTCCCAATAAAGGTACATTTAATTTTATAAATTCTAAGTACCATGGTCTTCTACTCTATTACTGTGAATTCATCTGCATTCATCCACCGAGCACCTACCAGGACTCTTGAGTGCAAAAGATATTTTCATCTATTCTTAAAACAGGCCACCGATGTAAGCTTGGATGGGATCCAACCTCTGGTACCCACCAATCACTAGAAAGTATGTGGAACAGTTCTATTCATCAGTACTAAGTGCAGTGCATGGATGTGAGTAGCGCAGTGTTGTATATTTTAGAAAATGACCTAGATCCTATGAAACATGTAGAATTATTAGCTCCTATGAAAATTTGAGCTACTGCTGGCTACTATTGCACTAAAAATTATAGGAATCGACAGGGAATGGATAAGTCAGTCAGGCTGTTGCTTAATACTTAAGATGCGTTAACAAGTAGCAGATCCTAGCTGAGTGGTTTACCACTAATTGCTGTTTTACCTGTCCTTGCTACTATAGCATTGCAATCAAAATTATTCAACCATCCAACAGCTGTAGGACGGAAGAGCTGCGGAGACCGCCGGGAGAAGAGGAGAGGCTGCAGAGACGCGCCGGCGGAGGGGTGAGTATAGCGATATTTACCTGTCCCCGGACCACCGCTGCGCTGCTCCCTCGTCCGACTCCTCTGGCTGTGAATGTTCAGGCAGAGGGCGCGATGACGTCATTAGTGCGCGCCGTGCCCTCTGCCTGATCATTCACTGACGAGGACCCGGAAGAGGGAGCAGCGCAGCGGTGGACCGGTCTGGTGACAGATAAATATCTCAGGTGCCGGGGTCCTGAGCGAGCGGTGACACCGGCACCTGTCCCCCATAGCGCGCCGGTGTCACCGCCTGCTCAGGACACCGGCACCTGGCCCCCAGCGATGAGATGTGAGTATGTCATTTTTTGCAGCAGCAGCGCGGCAGCATAAGGGACCTATACTATGGGGCATAATCTGTGGAGCATATGGGGGCATAATCTGTGGAGCATATGGGGGCATAATCTGTGCAGCATATGGGGGCATAATCTGCAGCATATGGGGGCATAATCTGTGGAGCATATGGGTGTGTAATCTGTGTAGCATATGGGGGCATAATCTGTGGAGCATATGGGGGCATAATCTGCAGCATATGGGGGCATAATCTGTGGAGCATATGGAGGCATAATCTGTGGAGCATATGGAGGCATAATCTGTGGAGCATATGGGGGCATAATCTGTGCAGCATATGGAGGCATAATCTGTGGAGCATATGGGGGCATAATCTGTGCAGCATATGGGGGCATAATCTGCAGCATATGGGGCATAATCTGTGGAGCATATGGGGCATAATCTGTGCAGCATATGGGGGCATAATCTGCAGCATATGGGGCATAATCTGTGGAGCATATGGGGGCATAATCTGTGCAGCATATGGGCATAATCTGGGGAGCATATGGGGCATAATCTGCAGTATATGGGGCATAATCTGTGGAGCATATGGGGCATAATCTGTGAGCATATGGGGCATAATCTGTGCAGCATATGGGGCATAATCTGGGAGCATATGGGGGCATAATCTGCAGCATATGGGGCATAATCTGTGGAGCATATGGGGCATAATCTGTGCAGCATATGGGGGCATAATCTGTGAGCATATGGGGCATAATCTGTGAGCATATGGGGGCATAATCGAGTGAGCAATGCTATGGGCATAATCTGGAGCATATGGGGCAAATCCTGCAGATAATGGGCTAATCTGTGGAGCATATGGCATAATCTGTGGGCATATGGTGCCAATTGACAGCTATATGGGGGCTGATCTTGGAGATATGGAGCATAATCTGTGGAGCATATGGAGGCATAATCTGTGAGCATATGGGGGCATAATCTGTGCAGCATATGGAGGCATAATCTGTGGAGCATATGGGGGCATAATCTGTGCAGCATATGGGGCATAATCTGCAGCATATGGGGCATAATCTGTGGAGCATATGGGGCATAATCTGTGCAGCATATGGGGGCATAATCTGCAGCATATGGGGCATAATCTGTGGAGCATATGGGGCATAATCTGTGCAGCATATGGGCATAATCTGGGGAGCATATGGGGCATAATCTGCAGTATATGGGGCATAATCTGTGGAGCATATGGGGCGTAATCTGTGCAGCATATGGGGACATAATCTGTGGAGCATATGGGGGCATAATCTGTGGAGCATATGGGGGTATAATCTGTGGAGCATATGGGGGCATAATCTGTGCAGCATATGGGGGAATAATCTGTGGAGCATATGGGGTGTAATCTGTGCAGCATATGGGGGCTTTGTCAGGAGTCGAGCCCAGTACCTCTTGTCTACTGGCCAGCAGCTCTACCATCTGAGCTATTCTGCTGGCTGCAAAGTTCCTTGCTGAACCCAGATACCATTGACTGTTCTTCCTGATTGGCTACACCTAGTGCTCTCTTGATTGGGCCTCTGATTGCCAATTACACACCCTATATAAACCTGGCCCTGTGGGTGTGTCATTGCGAGATTATTGAGCTCCAAGCCTTTAGTCAAGCGTTTCCTGCTGATCCATTGCTACAAACACTGCTTTCCTGTGTACCGACCTCCGGCTGCCACCTGACTACGCTACCTGCCTTCTGACTACGCTCTCCGCCTGATCCATTGCTACAAACACTGCTTTCCTGTGTACCGACCTCCGGCTGCCACCTGACTACGTAATCTGCCTGCTCCTCTGTTACCTAACTGCCTTTCCTGTGTACCGACCTCCGGCTGCCACCTGACTACGCTACCTGCCTCTGCTTCCCCTAGTGTTTGCAGTAACATCGGCTCCAACCCAGACGGGATCTTGACAGAATAATCTCGCGCCAAAATGGAGTCCGCTGTGAACACCCTGAGGCAGCAAGTTACAGAGCTTCAAAGTTTTTGTACTGACTCTCAAGGAAAATATGCCAAGTTACAAACTGATTTCACGGCGATACAACAGGAAGTAATTGAGCTACAAAAACAACTTCTGGACGTGCGCAATTCAGGGTCCGAATCAAACGCGCGGCTGCCGCTGCCTGCAAAGTTCAGTGGGGATCGCAAGCAGTACCGAGGATTCCTCAATCAATGCCGCATATACTTCCAGATGCAACCTGCTCCCTTTACCACTGAGAGGAAGAAAGTTTTTTTCATGATAAATCTCCTGACGGATGAAGCTCTTGCTTGGGCTTCACCTTATGTTGAAAAGGACTATGCCCTCCTTAATGACCTGGAAGCTTTCATCGCAGCTATGAATCAAGTTTTTGATGACCCAAACAGCTGTGCCACAGCAGAAACCAAATTACATAATTTGCGCCAAGGACGTCGCTCTGTTGCGGAATATACATCGGAGTTCCGTCGCTGGGTGGCCGACACCACCTGGAATCCAGCGGCCCAGAGAAGTCAATTTCGACGAGGGTTATCAGAACCAGTGAAAGACGAGCTTGCCAGGGTTGAGACCCCTGACCAGTTGGAGGACTTTATTCAACTATGTATCCGGATTGACCAGAGACTTACTGAAAGGAGAAAGGAGAGACTGCGAGCACTTGGGAATAGCCCTGGCTTCTCATTTTCAGCATCGGACCACCAAGAAAAGACGCAAGGCGTGTCTGAACCGATGCAGATCGACGTCATCCGAAGACCACTCTCTGCACAGGAGAAGGAGAGGCGACGTGCAGAACATCTCTGCCTCTATTGTGGGGACCCTGGACACTATGCCATCAACTGTCCTAACAAAAAGACTATAGCCTTTACCAACAACAGGTCTGCCAGCAATATGGACCTTTCTCAGCAGTCGGATTCCATCTTGCAGACTATCTCATCAGTAACGCCAGAAATAGACAAAATACATTCTACATCATCTCATTTTGTAATCCCCATTCAGGTTGTAATGGGCACCCAAAAAATACAATGCTCTGCCCTGTTGGATTCGGGAGCAGGAGGAAATTTTATGGACTTAAAATTTACACGTGATAATAATATTTCCAGTAGGACCAAATCCACACCAATTGAAATGGAAACTGTGGATGGATCACCCTTGTCTTCTGGACCTGTCACGCATGAGACAATCGAACTGGAGATTTGTATCGAACCGGATCATCATGAAGCTGTCAGTTTCCACCTTATTTCATCTCCGAAATTTCCGGTTATTCTAGGGATCCCCTGGTTTTCAGTCCATAACCCTTCTATCAACTGGGCATCAAGGACCATCACCTTTCCATCTGACTACTGTAAGAATAATTGTCATAAGGAACCCCCTGTTCTCCAACAAGTCCAAATCTCTGAGATTTCGCATGAGAAGGAAGAGAAACTACCACCTCAATATCAGCAGTTCTCTGATGTCTGCAGTAAGAAGAAAGCAGATCAATTACCTCCTCACCGTCCTTACGACTGTCCCATTGAATTGCTGCCAGGAGCAACCATTCCATTTGGACGGATTTACAATCTTTCCGAACCTGAATTGAAGGTATTAAGAAAGTTCCTGGATGAAAATTTAGAGAAAGGCTTTATTCGACCTTCCACATCTCCAGCTGGGGCACCCCTGTTCTTTGTTGAAAAGAAAGACTCCACTCTGCGGCCATGTATTGACTACAGAGAGATGAATAATATCACTGTCAAGAATCGCTACCCGCTACCCTTGATTCCTGAACTATTTGAGAGACTCCGTTCTGCGAAAATCTTTACGAAGCTGGATCTTAGAGGGGCTTACAACCTCATACGGATTCGCCCAGGAGATGAGTGGAAGACAGCCTTCAGAACGAGATATGGACATTTTGAACCTCTGGTTATGACCTTTGGTCTTAGCAATGCCCCAGCCACCTTTCAACATTTTATTAATGATGTATTTCGAGATTTCTTGGACCAATTCGTTGTGGCTTATCTCGATGACATTCTTATATTTTCAGACACCTTGGAAGAGCATCGCAGGCACGTCCAGTTAGTCTTGGAACGACTACAGGAGAACCATCTTTACATTAAACTTGAAAAATGTGAGTTTGAACAAACCAGTATCCAATTTCTGGGATATATCATCTCCCCAGAAGGTCTGAGCATGGATCCCGGCAAAATCAATGCTGTAGTGGACTGGCCTGTTCCAAGAAATTTAAAAGACGTCCAGCGTTTCATAGGATTTGCAAATTTTTACCGAAAATTTATAAAGAACTTTTCACGGATCATTCTACCAATTACTACACTAACAAAAAAGACCAAAGCATTTTTCTGGTCTCCGGAGGCACAGGAGGCTTTTGACAAATTGAAAACTCTTTTTACGTCTGCTCCATTGTTAGTACACCCAAATCCTGAATTGCCATTTACTGTCGAAGTGGACGCCTCAGACTCTGCAGTGGGAGCCATTCTGTCTCAGCGAGTTGGGGACAAAATGCAACTTCACCCATGTGCGTTTCTTTCCCACACCATGTCATCTGCAGAAAAGAACTACGACATCGGTAATAAAGAACTGTTAGCCATTAAAGTTGCCTTCTCCGAATGGAGACATCTTTTGGAAGGTGCCAATCACCCTGTGACTGTCCTCACGGACCACAAGAATCTTGAATTCCTCCGTACAGCAAAAGATTGTCTGCAAGACAAGCACGATGGGCCTTATTTTTCTCAAGATTCAATTTTATAATTTCTTACCGGCCTGGTTCAAGAAATGGCAAGGCTGACGCCCTGTCCAGGATGTGTTCGGAACCTCAGGAGAGGTCTAGTAATGACGATACAATTCTAGGCCCTAAAAATTTTTTGGGAATATTGCACTCTAGAGGACTATGTAATAGAATTAAAGATGGATATCAAGAGGACTCTTTCCTTAACCATCCTTCGGAAGACGTCGATCTTTCATTCAAAGAGGGGTTTTGGATGCAGAAACACAAAATATATGTACCTGAATCTTCTCGCCTTGAAGTCCTCAAAAGTGTCCATGATTCTAAACTGGCAGGACATCCTGGAGTTGCAAAAACACAAGACTTACTACTTCGTTTCTTTTGGTGGCCTAATTGTAGGAAGGACGTGAGGAAATATGTTTCAACCTGTTTAACATGCGCGCGAAACAAGACCCCACGATCGTCTCCTCTAGGACTCTTGCAACCACTTCCAGTTCCATCCAGGCCTTGGGGATCTATTTCCATGGATTTTATTGTGGAACTACCCCCTTCCAAACAGATGACCGTCATCCTTGTCATAGTGGACCGACTCACAAAAATGGCCCACTTTATTCCAACTGAAGGAATTCCTACTGCTGAAAAAACTGCAGAACTGATAATCAAAGAGGTATTCAGGTTACATGGAATTCCTGACAGCGTGGTGTCTGACAGAGGCGTTCAGTTTACGTCAAAATTTTGGAAGAGTTTCTGTACAGCCTTGGGAGTCACGGTGAATCTTTCTACCGCTTTCCATCCTCAGTCCAATGGCCAGACGGAGAGAACGAACCAGACTTTGGAGCAATACCTCCATTGCTTCATTTCCTATCTTCAGGATGACTGGGTGGACTATTTACCAACAGCAGAGTTTGCCTACAACAACTCCATACATAGCGCTACATCTCAAACCCCATTTTTTGCTAATTATGGAGTACATCCAGTATTTATCCCTAATCTGCCAGTGAACACTCCCATTCCTGCTGTAAATGACAGGCTTGCAAAATTACAGGAATCCCAGAAGGAATTATCAGAGATATTACTCAAGACCCAGGAAGTATATAAGGAAGCAGCAGATAAACATCGGAGAGTGCCCCCTGCTCTTCAGGTTGGAGACAAAGTTTGGCTGTCCACTAAAAACCTTAAGACACATGTGCCATCCTCCAAATTGGGTCAGAAATTCATTGGACCTTTTCAAATTTCTGCAAAAATTAACCAGGTTACTTTTCGTTTAAAACTTCCCAACAATCTAAAGATTCATCCAGTGTTTCACATATCCTTGCTCAAACCCTTCTGTGAAAACCCGTTTCCAGGAAGAATTCAGCCACCTCCTCCACCAGAAAGGATCCGTGGTGAAGAAGAATACATTGTGGATAAGATTCTGGACTCCCGAAAATTCAGAGGTAAACTGCAGTATCTGGTGCAGTGGAAGGGTTACGGACCAGAGGAAAATTCATGGGAACCAAGAGACAACGTCCATGCTCCTAGACTAACAAGAGCCTTTCATCAGAGGTACCCGGATAAGCCAGCTCCTGAGATGTCCAGAGGCCATCCTGGAAGGAGGGGAGTACTGTCAGGAGTCGAACCCAGTACCTCTTGTCTACTGGCCAGCAGCTCTACCATCTGAGCTATTCTGCTGGCTGCAAAGTTCCTTGCTGAACCCAGATACCATTGACTGTTCTTCCTGATTGGCTACACCTAGTGCTCTCTTGATTGGGCCTCTGATTGCCAATTACACACCCTATATAAACCTGGCCCTGTGGGTGTGTCATTGCGAGATTATTGAGCTCCAAGCCTTTAGTCAAGCGTTTCCTGCTGATCCATTGCTACAAACACTGCTTTCCTGTGTACCGACCTCCGGCTGCCACCTGACTACGCTACCTGCCTTCTGACTACGCTCTCCGCCTGATCCATTGCTACAAACACTGCTTTCCTGTGTACCGACCTCCGGCTGCCACCTGACTACGTAATCTGCCTGCTCCTCTGTTACCTAACTGCCTTTCCTGTGTACCGACCTCCGGCTGCCACCTGACTACGCTACCTGCCTCTGCTTCCCCTAGTGTTTGCAGTAACATCGGCTCCAACCCAGACGGATCTTGACAGGCTTAATCTGTGGAGCATATAGGGGCATAATCTGTGTAGCATATGGGGGCATAATCTGTGGAGCATATTGGCATAATCTGTGGAGCATATGGGGGCATAATCTGTGCAGCATATGGGGGCATAATCTGTGGAGCATATGGGGCATAATCTGTGGCATCATATGGGGCATAATCTGTGGAGCATCATATGGGGGCATAATCTATGGAGCATATGGGGGCATAATCATTTTTCACCCTAGGCTTATATGCGAGTCAATAAGTATTCCCAGTTTTTTGTGGCAAAATTAGGGGGTCGGCTTATACGCGGGTCTGCTTATACATGAGTATATACGGTAGTTAACGCTATTTTGATCAAAAAAGCATAAAATCCATCCCACTACGTCCCATTTTTTGAAGGGAACTTTGTGCGTGTAATTGGAGAGAAAGCTTGGCCACCGTGACACAGATTATAGAACGTCAGGAGAACAAACCCCTCCTCTGCTATGCACCACATGAGATTCCTGCAACTAAATGAACAGTAGGAAATAGTTTTTCTTGACTTCAGGTCGAATAGTTGGAGATGGACCTCTGAACCCAGGGCTGATAATGAATCCCAAATCCATGCACATCAGAGAGGATAATGTGACGTGCAATGATGATTTGCACAGTAGCTGCTTCTTTAAGTAGAGTATGATAATGGTGTTGGTTGTTTCTGTAGCTAATCCCTAATCATGAAGAAGCAGAGTTAACTTGAAAAGAACAGTCTCTTTACTAACAATAATGGGGTAAATAACTATATTCAAACAGTAGGTGATGGTCAGATTTACGCTCACAGTTGAAGGTTGACCCATACATGCGGACAGGCAGATCTCTATGGGATATTTGAAAAATAAAATAGTAATACAGCGCTCCATCCAGGTGTATGTATTAGAAAAAAGTTTTATTCAGCCATAAAATGCGACGTTTCGACCACAATCAGGTCTTTGTCAAAAAGACCTGATTGTGGTCGAAACGTCGCATTTTATGGCTGAATAAAACTTTTTTCTAATACATACACCTGGATGGAGCGCTGTATTACTATTTTATTTTTCGGATGGATTTTCCAAGCTGGTTTCTTGGACTTGGTACATGCGCCCCAACTCTGAGAGTGCTGTCGGCTTACTATATTATGCTGCAACCTCTATGGGATATTTGTCTTATCAATTCAATTCACTTGTTCTCAGGCTGTTCCTCTTATAATTCTCACTCAATATTCCTTACTTAGGCGTGAGCCGTGCTTCTACTCCTCCTGGAGGTTCTTCCAATCTAAAGTCTGTCAGTTCCCCTCCTTTTTCATCAGTCCATTCTAGGCCCAGCATTTAGGGTAAGATCAACATTTCCCCACAGCAATCTGCCTCCCTCTCCTGACTTCTCTGTTGGCTGACTGCCATGGGAGCTTGTTCCATCTCTTACCAGAAACTTCTGCATTCTAAGCAGAGCTGAGTCATGTAAACAAGCCCCAGAGAGGGAATGTTAACCCTTTGAGCGTTGCTTGTCAGCAAGTCTCACAATATGTTACAACATACAGTTTACACAGAAATGACAGTATTTGCATGGAACTCACTATACATCCGGTATCCTATGGAGATGGCCACTTTGTGGATACCACATGTCTGATTTATTTCTAATTTTCATATTTGATGTAAAAGACTGATGGTGGAGTTACGTATTAAAGTAATTGTGCTCCGGAACTTTTGGAAACCTTATTCCATTGAGATACCACAGTGGCAGATATCCTAATTTCAGCGACACATCACTTAAGGTACTGCCACACTAAACGCTCCCGCTAACGATCACAATAACGACGCATACTAATGCGATTGTTTTTGTGATCGTTTTAATGTCGCTAGTAGCTGCAACACTTAGCGATCTCGTTAAGGACTCACAAGCGGTTAGCGATCTAATTAACGACTTTAACTGTCATTGCGATGTAAAAAACAGCGCACATCGCTCACAAAAGGTGCCAGACACAGCGATATAGCGTCACCAGCGGGACGCCAACGATCTAAATACGGTCCAGAACTCTAGTGAACGATCAGCGAGATCACAGCAGGGGCCACGTCGTTGCTACATGCCACACACAATAGCGTCACTAACGAGATCGCTAAATAGTGACGTTTTTTAGCGATCTCGTTAGCAACCTTGTTTAGTGTGGCATACCCTTTACTGGGCTGGGATTTGCTATTTCAGCACAATAAAAGTTTTATCAGCAAGAGATTACTGTATCACTAAAGGAAAAGCATCCTCCTCCTGCCTCCCAGTCCAAACAGGCTCCCACCACTGATTAGCTGCTTTCTATCACTATACGATGTACACAGAAAGCTGTGGTGTGGGCGGGGTTATAGAGGGTTTAGCATTCAGAACACTGCAAGATCTGCAGCACAGAAACTGTGACTCTATGATAACTGCTGCACCCAGTAAACTAGGTAATATATCGCTGGAATCAGGGTCACTGTCTCTACATCATGCTGCTGTCAGGTTTCATAGCAAAAACCTGCTGACAGTTTCCCTTTGGGGGTACATGCACACGTTGCGGATTTGCCTCTGGAATTTTATGCGCAGATTCTGCCCCTCTTGGCAGGAAACGCAGGCAAAAATCCGCTCGGATTTGATGCGGAATTGATGCAGATTTCATGCGGATTTCTTGCAGATTTGATGCGGATTGTCATGTATTTTTTGTTATGCGGATTTGCCTTATCAATGTATAGTCAATGGTGCAGAAATGCTGCAGATCCGCATAAGGATTTGACATGCTGCAGAAAATAAAACGCTGCAAATCCGCGCTGATTTTTCTGCAGCATGTGCACACCAATTCTCAAATTCCCATTGACTATCACTGGTACTGTACTACACTGAGGATCTGATGCAATTCCGCGCGTCCAAAAACTCTGTGGATCCACATCAAAATCTGCAAAGTGTGCACATACCCTAACACTTGCTCTTTATGCCAGTTATGCCAAGTAGCATCCAAAATGATAAACTACTGAAATTTAGTGGATGAAACACAAGAGGATTTCTCTTAGGCAGCTTGCTTTGACAAATTAAAAATCATATATGACATCATAAGTGTATAGTTTTAGCCAGAATGCTACAGTTACATCACAAGTTGGTTGCAATGAGGTAAGCAGCTTTGACCTCACATCTATGTTTTTGCATGGCATTATAAGTAGGCTTCAGTCAGGAATTCTATTGTCGTCTTTTGTGCTATCACCATTGGCACAATACTGTACTCATTTTGGACATATATGACTTTTAGGTGGTCTGTGGTTGACACCTCACTATATATTTTTTGATAAATTCAGTTTACACCGTATACTCAATTATCTTTTTCAGCAGGGTGGTAACTTTAATCTCCTGGAACCCAATGGAAAATATATAACAGAGCTCCCATCTGTCATGTGCTATGTATAATACTGATGTTGATGTCATCTTAAAGTAGTCTTTGGGATTGCGTAGGTACTAGTGCTCGGATACAACTGCTGCTCATACTCCCTTTCCCCCCCCATAGCTACTCCAAGCTTTTTACATTAGCACATCTATGGCTCTGACAGTCATGTTAAGTCCTGAACTAGTCTGAATAATACACTTTCCGTCTCAAAAGCTTTTGCATGTTATGATCTTAGTATGGCTGTTTCCCAGAATATTCTGTTTTGTTTGTTTTTTTTTACACAAAGAACATTTCTGTGTATTTTCTTCCAGATTTATTACCATCCATCCACCAATTTTCTGTTGTTCCTATAATATGCTTAAAATGGGATGAAGCAACAGAAACACAACGTTAAAACATCATGCACTTTTTATAAGATTAAAGGTGAAACCTCTACTAACATTAGAGATGCACCAATACCATCTGTCTCATATAATGTTTTAATTGGAATTGGTCCTTTAGTAGCAGGTCAATCGTATTATATATATATATAACACAATGTAACTCCAAGTCAATCATACTTCTGTGAAATCAACCTGTCCAGTTATGAAATAACACCCATTGTGAATCAATTTCTTCTGCTGTTGTGCAATTGGAACAGACAACAGGTAGGAATGATCGGCAATTAGCAAGACAGCCACTGTAAAGGAGTGGTTCAGCAGGTGATGATCACCTGTTGTTTTGGTCACTTTTGCATTTAGTCATTGCTCTCAACCCTAGAGGTACAATAGTCTGAGGTAGTGTCTAAAACCCACAGAAATTGCTCAGGTAGTGCAGCAAATCCAGGATGGCACATAAGTGCGAGCTGGTCTGTATTATTCTCTCTGTTGCTGAGTTGTGAAGTCTAATGAGACTTTGGATAGGAGACTCCCTATTGTTCATACTTATCCTCCACAAAAGTGTACGCTCTTTCCTAGTTGGATCCCCATGGTTTTTTGATTAAACAAAGATTTGTGGTGAGTGGACAGTAGGAAAGAAGTTGTAGTAAAGTCAGGAGCATAGGTTATTAATGAAACAGCTTCAAGATGCAATAAGCTATTTGATATGGCACCATAGTAAGGAAATAAGCTAGGAGTTGATACCAGAAGAAGTACAGGAACCAATCCATAGTACCAAAGGACGGGATAGAAGGATAATCTGGGAATATAGCTGAGGTCAAGGTCAGGGTCAAGACCAAAATGAGCAATAGAGTTAATACAATAAGCAAGAGAAAAAGCCAAGAACAGCTTTACCTTAAACTTCAGTAGAGGTGTAGAAGCCAAAGTGTCTTTTGAAAAAACTTCTTTTAATGCTGGTTCTCTTAATGAAGAGACAATGCTATGCCTGCAAGGAAAGAAAGTCACAACCTGACACAACAGGGCTAATACAGAAGACAGGAGTCATCATTGGAGTGGATGTGTTGCGGCTGTTGGGAGAAGCATTCCCCAGAGAGATACCACAGGAACAGGCCTGGATGAGTCACACATGGCAAGGCATGTAGGCTCTTTATGTTCCACATTGCAGCATCTAGATCAGTGTTCCCCAACTCCAATCCCCAAGAACTTCCAAAAGATCATGTTTTCAGGATTTCAGGATAAATCATTATCTATTGGTGAGCATTGAGGACTGGATTTGGGTAACAATTCTCTAGAAGCTCAACTTGGTGTTCTTTTAATTCGTGACCCCTACTTCAACCTTGATGATAGATTGATGTTTGCATCTTATGACATAGATGTATACTTATAGCAAAGCACTTTTACTTGCTTCATTACCTTTAAGGAATTATTTCCAATTATAATAATATACAATTTCACATGGATAAAACTATGTCTTAAGAGGGTTCAACCCCACTGCCATGCCTGCAGTTCCTTCTTATTTGCCATGTATGGAACGGCTCCATTGAAACAAATGTTCTGTCCAAGTGACCAAGAGTTTTCCAAAGAAGGTACCTCTAGTGTCACCTAGAGGGAAAACACAGTGTCTGCAAATTGAGACTCTGGTTTTGGCTTTTATCCCAAGTCATGTGACAATGCTCCTCGTTAAAGGGTCGACATTGACTTCTAGGATAGCTACTTGCTATAGGTGGCGCTAGAGTTCTAGTCCTCTTCCTTTCTGAAGAGACAATTTGCATATTTCCCAGAGGAGCATTGTGGCTTAAAAGTCTCCTCATCTCAGCATGTTTGACATGTCACTCTCCGCAAGGAGAAATGTTAGCCCTTGGATCCCAAAGAAGGGAAACACTTTGAAAGTGTCCCTTTTACTTTAAGGATCTGTAAAGACTCTGTTAGTCAACTCTTCACCCATAAGTGAGAAAACCATGTTAATACAGTAATAGCACCTACTCCACAAGATTGTCAATAGTTAGTAATTACCAAAAATGTTAGTCAGAAAGGTCTCAACCAAAATCTAGTGAAGCAAATCTAAAGACCCCATAAACGTTAAATTAAAGTAAGTTGAACTAGTTGATTTGAGGGACAGGCTGTCCATTTAATGTGCAGATCATTCCAGGCAGATGATATTGGAGAGAGAAGGATCAGACAGGTTGAATTTAGATGCCTGATCCTTTTGTTCTCCCACTAAATAGGTGGCTGCCAGAGCTGTCTGGGATTTTCTTACTTCGCTTTCACTCATAGAGAACAGAGAAAACTCACTGGTGAGCTTAAGTTCAAGATAATGCAACCTAATGTCATTTACCATGGTATGGATATATTATTTAAGAATTGAGATGTGATGTGGGGATTATATGGCAGAATCAGTGGCGGACATACCATCGGTGCAACCTGTGCAGCCGAGCAGGAGCCCAAGAAGTAAAGGACCCAATACTACCTCCAAAGCAGGTGGAATTATACATTACGTCATGCTATTGGACTGCAATGGGCCCATGTATTGTTGTTACAGGGTAAGTCTTATATTGTTTGTTGCCTCGTTTTCTATAAAATTTACTTTGTAGCTATTCTATTACATATATTAAAAAATCTTAAGTGATCACCCTGTAAACAAATACTTAGGATTCAACAGAAGTTGAAGACACAGCAGCAACTTAACCAAAGATTATTTATTACTCTAACACAGCAATTTGAACGATTTGGATACAGAATTAAACAAGGTTATTAGATTATTAGAGTGCAATAAAATGTTATACAATTTAAACATAAGTCACTTCTTGCGATAGAAGCAGCATTAACATTAATAATAATTCAACCCTATCAGACAACATACTAAACATTTACAATAGATGCAGTGCTTCTATTCTGTTACTACGTGCTATGGTGCATCACAGTCAACATTGCGCCTGTCACTGTCATTACTCTATCACTCTGCTCGTAATGACACACGCCATACAGGCACTAAAGAAGTCTATGCTACTACACACCGTTAGGCTGCAAGTCCCTTCTTGGTGAGTTGCTTCCAGTACATGTTGCTCTGGTCGCCTCCATCCCCTGAAGCGTGCCCTGGTCCCATGTGTATCATACTTCTGAACTTCACATTGTGGATCTCACAAATGTCCCTCTATCAATGTCCACTTGCTTCTCGTGGCTCCATTCACTCATCTTTTATCTTGGTTCCTCAGTTATGGTCACTCGATTCTTCTTTCGGATCTGGCCACTTGCTTCTGCTTTTGGGTCTGGTCATTCGATTCTTCTTTTGGGCCTGGTTAGTCATAATGGCATCTGTAAGCCAATCTCACTACACCAGACGTTGTGCTGCTGCAGGTTCAGGTGCCGACTCTGTCCCTTCTCTGCCTTCCTGGGCCTATTAAAATTCTTAACTGTGACACAGCTATCATCTGAACTGGTGCCTCCTCCAATCTCTTCCCCAGGAGAACATGAACTTCACTCTTCAGTTCCTGCTAACGCAATTTTCTCTGCTTTACCTTTTCCTATCATCTTTGCCCAGCACATGGCGGTGTTCACTTGCTGACACTTTGTTAGGCATTAACTGTGTGAATCTTCTCACTTCTCCATCTCCTTACAATCCCATGTTTTCATTCATACATAAATACATACAGTATATACACTAGATTATTCATAATAAAGGAATTGTTAGTCTGTCAGATTACTTTCTAAAATGGCAAACACTTGGATCTATTCCTATTTTACATTTATGTAAACATAGTATTAAGATTACATTTTAATGCAAAATGTAATTGTGAAATCTTACATGAGCTTATATATTTTGAAACACTGAGTTCTTGTTTGAAAGCAAATGTCTTCACATGTTGGTTAATAATATGCCCTCATTAATGTGGGTGGGGCGCGCTAAAGACCTTGGTGGGCTGATTGTATGTCATAGAACTCATTAATGCTATCTGTAATAGGTTAATGTATTATTTTATTTGTAGCATGTATTCCAAACTTCCATGACACATTACCGGTTTGTCTAGTTAAAACTTAGGCTCACTGTTGTATTTTTTGCTGATGTATGAAATAACTTTGCAATGTGTACAAAGCATATGTGGATCTGAAACTGAATGGCATAGACCTGGGAGATGATGGTCTGTCTGACATGCTTTAAAGAGACCTTGTCAGCATTATTTTGTAATGTAATGTAAATGTAAAGACATGGCTGTAATGGTGCTGTGATGTTGATTAGGCCGGAATCACACATGCGAGAAACACGGCCGAGTCTCGCATGTGAAATCCCAGCTCTGGCGCCGGCACTCGGGAGTGGAGCGAGCGGCTGCATAGAAATACATAGAGCGACACGCTCCACTCCCGAGTGCCGGCGCCAGAGCTGGGATTTCACATGCGAGACTCGGCCGTGTTTCTCGCATGTGTGATCCCGGCCTTACATTGATACCTTTGTTCTTCTTTAATCACCATTTGAAGTTTTCTGCTAATTAAACTTTGGTTCACAGTGGTTGGACTGTGCACTGGGTCTTCTCCTCCCGGTCTGTGATTCCATGGCCCCTCTGCCTGCCTCTGGTCTTTGAATGACAGGTCATCAGACAGAGGAAGCAGGTCATTCATGGAATAGAGACAGGCAGAGCCTGCTCGGATAAGACTTTATCCGAGCACGCTCGCACATCACTAGAAATGAGCGAACATCGTCGGCTCCCTCCTTATTTGGCAAGCTATAGCGCTTACCGAAGAAGCTACATCGGGAACCCGGATACCTTGAGCGCTCCCGATGATCAGCTGTTCGGCACAGCAGCTGCATGTGTCGCAGCTGTGTGACAGTCACAACGCATGCATGGAGAGCCTGTTTGTTGGGCTCTCCATGCATGTGATGTGACTGTCACACAGCCGCGACACATGCAGCTGCGGTGCCAAACAGCTGATCTAGAGCACTCCAGGTATCCGGGTTCCCGATGCAGCATCTTCGTAAGGCCGGCGTCACACTGGCCAGTTTGATGCGAGTAAGTCGCATGACTTTCTCGCATCAACACCCCCGCACGGCCGCCCGCTCTCGGACCCGAGCGTGCGGCTGCATAGAAATACATGCAGCTGCACACTCGGGTCCGAGAGCGGGCGGCCATGCCAGGTGTTGATGCGAGAAAGTCGTGCGACTTACTTACATCAAACTCGCCAGTGTGACGCTGGCCTAAGCGCTATAGCTTGCCAAATAAGGAGGGAGCCGACGATGCTCGCTCATCTCTACTCATCACTAACCCCCAACAATTACAACTTATGTCCCCCATTCTTCCCTTGACAGAAGACTATTTTCAGAAGGAGTTAAAAAGAGCATCCAATGGGGTGAAATAGGTCTGTGCCTTCTGTTACATTCACTATTTTAATAGCACATTAGCTACAATTCCTCTGTGTGCTGTTTGTATATGGTCCATCTTGCACAGAGAACGAAACATCCTTGTCCAAACATGACCTTAGGATTGATTGCTTATAACTTTATTTTATGGCTTTTTTATTTTATTTTTTAGAAAAATGTCAGATGTTAGCTTTGAGTTAGCAGCACAATATGAAACAAAATATAAACTGGATTTTTTAGACTTCCTTTTTAGTTTTTTTCCTAAATGCAGCATGCTCTTGGTGTATTTTTCTTCATCTGTTTTCCCTTTCCAATCATGAGGGGTTTTTAATAAGTGAGAAAAAACAAACAACTTTGTGTTAAGTAAGCTGGTGCACAACGAGTTTTCTTGGAGAGGATTGCCTCAAAAAAATTTTCTCAAAAATCTGCGTGAAAAACTCTTCTTACTCATTTCTATGCGAAATTCACTTAGCTTTTCACATGAGGAGTTTTTTTTTATTTTTATTTTCCTGAAAAGATTTTGAAAAATGCCTGGTGGAATAAAGAAAGTGCTTGTTACTTCTTTGAAGTGGTTCCTGAAGGAAACTTCTCCAAAGTAGGCACCATCAAAAGGTTGCATGAAAAAAAAAAACTTTTCCAAAACTCTTTAAGACCTTTTCGAAATTTCTTTAGGAAATGCTTTAGGTAAGGAAAAACTCCTCCATAAAAGTTTCTACTTAAAAAATTTGTGAACACCTCAAAAAAGTGAAATTTCGAGAGGAATTTTTTAAAAAAAATCGTTCTGTAGTGCAATATCAGAATTTTCCCGCAATTACAACATTTTTACAATGTGTATCATGGGACTGAAGATTGCAATGTTTATTTTGCCAATATTTCCTTATTTAGTCAGTTTACATGCACATGACCAAAAGTTATTCTCTTTCACATGACATTTACATTGCTGAGAAATTGAAATGAGCCAACCATATCTATTCAGATAGCGAGTACAGCTGTGCCATAAGATAATGTGTATTTCTGCAAATATGACATGATATAAATTCATGTTGCGTTCCAACAAAAATAAATTTATAAAAACAACAACATAATAAGATTGCGCTCAACAACAGCATCCTCAGACTTGGCTAAATTTTGCAATCATCTAGAACAGTGATTTCCAAACTTTTTTCTATGGGGATGGCAATGCTCAGAGGGGAATTTTATGCTACTGAGGGCTCATACTCACTGGCGACGAAAACGGACGATTGCAAGCCGATAAAAAATCGGATTGCAATCGGACCAATGTTAGTCAATAGGTGACTTCTCATTTGCGATTTTTTTCTCAGCTGAAATCGGTCTGAGAAATAAATCGCAGCAAGCTGCGATTTGCTGCGATTTTGGCATGATAATCGCCAATGCAAGTCAATGGGTGTGAGAAATAATCGCACAGCACTTGCACCATGCGAGTGCTGTCCGATTTATACGCACCAGTCTCCTTTGAAAAGCCGGCAATTCATCCCCGGCTACTGTAAAATCACACTGACAGCTCACAAAACACTAGATACATACACATAGATAATACTATCTATCTATCTATCTATCTATCTATCTACTATACTATCTATCTTATATCTATCTATATATCTATATATACATGTCATTGTGACACATATATATATTTATAGTTCATACTGTAATAGCCGCTAATTCAATTACCGGCTTTTGTGAAATTACAGAACCCGACATGAAATGACACATGGTTTACACCTTGCTATTGAAAGGCGAATCTAATTATAGATTTGCCTTTTCTGGGGTGTCTGGGGGCAGATGTTTGTAGCCAGGGGGGCACTAAATAAATTCACCCTCCCTGGGCTATTATTATCTGCCCCCACTCGCTTGCTTTGTCTGTCTGGTTGAGAAAATAATAATATAGTTAGATGGTGTGCACTCAGGGTATAGAGAATTAGGTGCTGGTGAATTGGACCAAAATGGTGCCAATAAACTAAGTAGAATAGGATTCACCGCACTCAGAGACTAGTAACCATGCAAAAACAGTTTTGTTTATTATACAATCTCCAATCCAAAGAGAGATAAGTGTCAGTGCCGTATGGAACAAATGTACAGTATACAGATACCCAACGTTTCGGCCCTTCCCGGACCTTACTCATGGGTAACTTAGCACTTAAACAGATAGGAATGCAGATGACGTTTCGGCGTCCTATATAGTGAGATAGCAAACACATGTAGCCCAGAAGAGGTGCTTCAATCGCTTACAGGCGGCGCTCCCGCGCCCTGCCTTGTGCTGAGTGTCCTATCTGTTTAAGTGCTAAGTTACCCATGAGTAAGGTTCGGGAAGGGCCGAAACCTGTATACTGTACATTTGTTCTATACGGCACTGACACTTATCTCTCTTTGGATTGGAGATTGTATAATAAACAAAACTGTTTTTGCATGATTACTAGTCTCTGAGTGCGGTGAATCCTATTCTACTTGGTTGAGAAAATAGGGCAGGAGCCCAAGCATTTTTTTTCAACGAATTTACACCTTTAATTAACCCCTGCATGTGTGAAATTTTGCACACAGCCACTCATGTAATTGTTAGTGAAAACCATATATCAAACTACATGAAATGACATGGTTAACTGTATGTAAACCATGTGTCATTTCATGTCGGGTTCTGTAATTTCACAAAAGCCGGTAATTGAATTAGCAGCTATTACAGTATGTAGAAGTGTATCAACTATAAATATATGTATATATATATGTCACAATGATATATATATATATATATATATATGTATTCTATGTGTGTATATGTATTGTTTCTATTCTTTATCAAAGCTGTCAGTGTGATTTTACAGTATAGCCGGGGATGAATTAGCGGCTATTATATTATGTGGAAGTGTATGACATATATTTATATATATATATATATATATATATATATATATTATTTGTTTTTTGTGTACATTTTTTTGACAATGTGATTTTTACATGAATTTTGACATAGAGAGAACTGCTCTATGTAAAACGTCATGTTAAAATCGCATTGCATACAGATGGAAAACGGATGGAAAAAGGATGGTGCGATTAAAAATCGCATACAAATCGCATGACAATCGCATGACAATTGCATATATTCGGACCGTTTTTTCCATCCAGAAAACAGACCGTTTTTTTTCCACAAATGGGTATGAGCCCTAAGCCTGAATTTATATTTCAAAGAAGCAAATTGCCTTTGCATTTGTCCTTCGTACTATAAATTTAAGTTCTCTCATGTATATTCTCTCATTCAAGAGAATCCGGCTGAATCACATATTCTGATCAAACTCTGAGTAGAGTTTCGCCAGAGTGTGATCATAGTGTGATCCAATATTCTGGGATGAGGAGAACATGGAAAAATATCTCCATCTTTTTTATTCTGTCAGTTCATGGAAATTGAACTGCACTCAGATGTAATCCGAGTGCAGTTTGATGTTTTCAAAAGGACTTATTGACTTGCACGGCCAAGTGCAATCTGATATAATCGTATCTATCATGGGCATTCTGTGATTTTTTTCCATATGCAATGACTGGCCCAAGATGGAATGGATTTTATGGCAGATCACTTTGAATTAATAATTTTGCTATGGTAATAAATGGGTAAAAGAAGGCCAAGGAGTGTTTTGTACAATTAAAGGGCTTTTCTCTGTGTGTGTTTCTTACTTTTGACTATAGGGTTAGTAATTGGGGTGTCTTATACATACCTCTCCATTACTAACCACTGGGCTTGATGTCAGCTGACATTACGAAGCTAACATAAACCCCAAAACCAATACCATACTTGCCACTGCACCAGGGCAAGTGGGAAGAGCTAAGGCTAAGTGCCATAATTGCCGCATCTAATGGATGCACCATGACTGCGGCAGCTGAGGGCTGATGTTATTAGTCTTGGAGGGGGACAATATTCATCATTTTTCTGTGGCTCGCCCTTTTTAATAACCAGTAAAGGCAATCAGACAGCTGTGAGCTGTTATTAATAGGTTAGGAATCTTAATGGATATTTATAAAAAAACTGACCATCACATCCAAAAACAGACCTAATGTGAACAGGTGCTAAACCTAGAGTCACCAACTCATGCGCACTCAAGAAAAAAAAGGAAGCACACTGTAGCGCTATAGCTTGCAAACATGAGATATGAAAAATGAATTGCATCACTACCTTAGAAATATGAAAAATTGAGAAGGCTTAGCGCATAAAATGGCCAATTTATGTGTACCTAGAAGCCACGTTAAGGCGCCCCTCATTTTCCAGGTCCTAACTAATGTCAATCCTCGCTTAGAAAGTCTTTATCTGTATGGGAACATATGAATCCTCTCTCTAGACTGAAATCTACATATATTCCTATACAGATAAAGACTTTTCTAAGTGAGGATTGGCATTAGTTTGACCTGGAAAACGAGGGGTGCCTTAACGTGGCTTCCAGGTACACATAAATTGGTCATATTATGTGCTAAGCCTTCTCAATTTTTCATATTTCTAAGGTATGCAATGCGAGGATGTGATTTTCTCGCATCAAAGTATCCGTATGGTATCCGTATGGTGAGATTTTCTCACCTACTTGCAAAATGGACATATAATAGATCCATGGCATCCATACAGATGCACCTTTTCTGGGGTGGCTGGTGGCAGATTTTTTAAAACAGGGGGCCCAAAAACAATGTTCCCTCTTTAGGCTATTAATTTCTGCCCTCAGTCACTGGCTTGCCCTCTCTGGTGGAGAAAATTGAGCGGGAGCCCACGCCAGTTTTTCCGTGAATTAATCCTTTAATGTAACACCTACAGCTCCAAAATTTTACACACGTACACTACTAACATTATTAGTGAGGGACATATAAAAAAAATAACGGATATGCAATGGTTAACTGTATGTAAACCATGTCTCATATCCTGTCGGGTTCTGTAATGATTTTACAGAAGCCGCAAATGAATTATCGGCTTTTCTGCTATTTACCTCTGTATGCAATATAAATATATATGTATATATGTGTCTCATATATACACATATATACATATATATATAGACTATATATATGTTTTCATGGATCCATTATATGTCCATTTTGCAAGCTGGTGAGAAAATCTCACTGTACGGATGTCATACGGATACTTTGATGCGAGAAAATCGCATTCTCGCATTGCAAACGGATGACATACGGATCACTGTTCAGGGAACATTTGCGATTCCCCTCCGTGAAAAACGGACCGATTTTTTATACGTTGTGTGTGACTCCAGCCGTACTGTTTTTCCAGTACCAGAATCAACAGAAAGTGTGAAGGGGGCTTTAAAGACACATTTACTAACATGTAAAAAGCAATTCCATTATCTATCAAAAATATTTGTATTTAGCTTTTGTATCTTCATTTTGACAATAAGTGAATAGCAAGTGACATAGAAGCGAGACCTGATCTCATATATAAGTATCGCTTGAGAGCAGAATCCCAGACACTCAGCTGAGAGCAGACCATAATTCAAGCTTACCTCCCAGCTTCACCAGTAATAGGAATATTTAGATTAGTGGAAAAATGACACTACAGCTCATGTTCCAGTTACGCACAGCTCAGTCAGCAGACTTATGCATACAAATACCCGACAACAGCATTTCCAACACAACAAACACCACAAAACCCTGCCACCCAGAATAAGAGAATATATCATTACATCCAAAAGGACATGCTGAGCATTTTTTTGTTAAAGGAGAAATTCTAGCCCAAACATTGCTATGTTTGAAAGCATATACAACTTCAAGCAACTACAAAAACATAATTAAAGTGCCAAACGTTATCTATAAGTTTGTTAAAGGATATAGTGTATGCTCTTTAATAACAATTTTATTTTTGTATTTATCTTTAAAAAAAAGAAAGAAACTTTGCAAATAACTTTAAAGGGGTTGTTCTGCCTCAGTTACAAGTGAACCTTCAGATCACTCTCACTGCACGCTGTGAGAATTTTCTGGTGCCGACGATTGGGGGGTCACATGACCGTGAGTTTGTGATTTGCATACTTCTGGCCACATTCTTACTAGATATGTCCAGCCTCACTTAATACACTTGTGCACGTCTAGTCGGTACATGATCGCATGTATTTAAATCGCTTACATTCAGTCATGCGCCCATCGCTCTGGCACCAGAGAATCTTCATAGAGCACTCATAGAGTGACTACAGACCCTAAGGTCAGACAACCCCTTTAAATAAAAATTCAGGTCTTTGGGTCTATGTAGTCTCCGTGGTATTTTTAGTCTGATTGTGCAGCCCCCTTCTTTATATCTGTCCCTATTTGCTGAATGTAGACAAATGGTTTGTTGATGGTCTGTAACTATGGAGACACATAAGTCTTTATAACAGCTGTTTAAGGGTAAGGCTGTCTGCAAGAATATTTAATAAAGATTGGAGTAACTTAGACTTGGTTGAAAGATTTATAACCTCTAAGTTGTACAGAACTACAGTTGTGCTCAAAAATTTACGTAGCCCGGCAAAATTTTTGCTTCCTTGCCCATTTTTCAGAGAATATGAATGATAACACCAAAACTTTTTCTCCACTCATGGTTAGTGGTTGTGTGAAGCCATTTATTGTCAAACTACTGTGTTTTCTCTTTTTAAATCATAATGACAACCCAAAACATCCAAATGACCCTGATCAAAAGTTCACATACTCTGGTGATTTTGGCCTGATTATATGCACAGTAGTTGACACAAATGGGTTTGTCTGGCTAATAAAGGTAACATCCTCACTTTTGACCTGTTTGCTTGTAATCAGTGTGTGTGCATAAAAGCTGAGTGAGTATCTGGGATCCAGACAGACTCTTGCATCTTTCATCCAGCCACTGACGTTTCTGGATTGTGAGTCGTGTGGAAAGCAAAACAATTGTCAAAGGATCTATGGGAAATGGTAGTTGAACTGTATAAAACAGGAAAGAGATACAAAAAGATATCCACGGAATTGATAATGCCAGTTAGCAGCGTTTAAACTGTGATTAACAAATGGAAAATCAGGGGCTCTAAAAGAAAAAATCATGGTTAGGTAGACCAACAAGTATTTTGTCCAGAACTGCAAGGAAAATTGTTCGGGATGAAAAGAAAAACCCACAAATATCATCAGCTGAAATTGACTCTCTGAAAACTAGCGGTGTTGCTGTTTCAAGATGCACAATAAGGAGGCACTTAAATAAAAATGGTCTGCATGGTCAAGTCGCCAGAAGAAAGCCATTACTGCTCAAATGCCACAAAATATCTCACCTAAAATGCGCAAAACAGTACATAGACAAGCCTCAAAAGTTCCGGAACAAGGAGTGATGAGACCAAATTTGAACTTTTTGTCCAAAACCATAAACGTTACATTTGGAGAGAGGTCAACAAGGTCTATGATGAAAGGAACACATTCCTACTGTAAAGCATGGAGGTGGATCGCTGATGTTTGGGGATGTGTGAGCTACAAAGGCACAGCAAACAGGGTCAAATGTGAAGGAAAGATGAATGCAGCATGTTATCAGCAAATACTGGAGGCAAATTTGCAATCATTAGTCCAGAAGCTGCGCATGGGACGTACTTGGACGTTCCAACATGGCAACGATCCAAAACCCTAGGCTAAGTCGACCTGTCATTGGCTACAGCAGAACAAAGTGAAGGCTCTGGAGAGGCTATTTCAGTCTCCTGACCTAAATGTCATTGAGCCACTCTGGGGAGATCTCAAGCACCCCAAGCTCATGCTAGACAGCCCAGGAATTTACAGGAACTGGAGGCTTTTTGCCAAGAAGAGTGGGCAGCTTTACCATCTGAGAAAATAAAGAACCTCATCCACAACTACCACAAAAGACTTCAAGCTATCATTTATATTAGAGGGGCAATACACAGTATTAAGAAATAGGATATGCACATTTTTGATCAGGGTCATTTGGATGTTTTGGGTTGTCATTATGTTTTAGAAATAGAAAACACAGTACTTTGACAATAAATGGCTTCACCTAACCACTAACCATGAGTGGAAAAAAAGTTTTGGTGTTATCATTTACCATATATACTCGTGTATAAGCCAAGATTTTCAGCACCTTTTTTCGTGCTGAAAATGCCCCCTCGGCTTATACATGAGTCATAGGGCAGAAACCAGCGGGGGAGGGGATGCCGCGGCAGGAGCCGGTGGCTGGGATCATACTCACCCCTCCCCGTGCCATCGCTGAGGGTCCCTGCAATCCTGCATTCTCCCCCGCTTCCTGCAGCTCTCCAGCACTGAGCGGTGATGTAATACCCGCTCATTAAGGTCATGTAATATGGACGTGACGCCACTCCCATGGCATATGATAGATGAGAGGGCAAGGAGCACGGAGCTGGACGGGGGATAGAACGGTGGACGGGGGAAGCATGGAGGAGGACGGGGGGAGAACGGAGGACGGGGGAAGCATGGAGGAGGACGGGAAGCATGGAGCAGGACGGGGGAGGACGGTGGAAGCATGGGAGGGGGGAGAACGGAGGACGGGGGAAGCATGGAGGAGGACAATGAGCATGGAGCAGGACGGGGGAGGATGGAGGGCACAGAGGAGCACGGAGCAGGACGGGGGGAGAGGATGGAGGGCACAGAGGAGCATGGAGCAGGACGGGGGGGCACAGGAGGACGGAGAAGGAATGGGGAGCACAGCGGAGGATGGAGCAGGAGGGGGGGAGTACAGAGGAGAATGGGGGAGCACAGAGCTGGATGGGGGAGCAAGGAGCAGGACGGGGGCAGCACAGAGCAGGAGGGCAGTTTATACACCCGGCTTATACATGAGTCAATAAGTTTTCCCAGTTTTTGTGGCAAAATTAGGGGGGTCGGCTTATACACGGGTCGGCTTATACACAAGTATATACGGTATATTCTCTGAAAAAAGGTCAAGAAAGCAAGAGTTCTGCCATTCTGCCTGGGTATGTAAACTTTTGAGCACAACTGTATATTGTACTGTACAGATACTTCGAAACTTCTTTGTGGCACGTACTGAAAATGGGGCTCTATAAGTAAAAAAAGTTTCCATCTTCAAAGCCAATGGCTGTGACAAAGGACCCATATCACACTTAAAGCGAACCTGTCATAGATTTGGCCGATACGAGCCTTTCAGGGCTTATCTACAGCATTGCCTTAGCTCCTGAATCTGCCCTCAGTCTGTACCCTTCCCCCACGCAGGACTGAGGGGAGTAGTAGTGTACCGTAGTACACCAACCAGACTAACAAGGTAACAGGGGTAACAAAAAATGCCAAACATACAAATATACTCACACATATAACAGAGGAATGCACCAGGGAGTGGAGGATGGGCTTAAACCAAACTAGGTGAAAAAGGGTATTGAAAACCTAGCAATAGTCACAGATAAATCCATCAAACCCCTTCTCCAATAACCACCAACAACAACTTCCAGCCATGCAGCATAACCTAACTCTGACAATGAGTACTTGCTAGGACCCAGTTTATATACGAGATGGGAGAGGCTAACCTCCAAGAGCTCTCAACTGAGCAGATCAACCCCTCCACTGCTAAAAGCAATTTACACCGTTTAAAGGGAATCTGTCACCCCAAAAATGCCATATCAAGTAAAGATATGGCTGAATAGAGCGTCCCATAACTAAGCTATGTGTATTTTCATTTTATCTGGATACCCCCGTTTTCATAGAAAAATACCTTTGTAAACTTGGTATTTCGTGGTGTCAATCATTGCAGTCAGGTCAGGAAGGCGGCGGTTCCTTCCCCCCCCCGCTCCTCCACTTCTTCACGTAACGCTGTCTGTGAATATCACAGACAGCGTAATGCTTCCGCGATTGCGCGGTGAAGCAGGGCCCCGGCGCGTGGGCAAAGCATAAAATGATTACAGCGCATGCGCTAGTCTTTCCTTGCCCTGGAAGTCGTCCAAGGCAAGCAGTAATTTCCAGGGCAAGGAAAGACTAGCGCATGCGCTGTAGTCATTTTATGCTTTGCCCACTGTTGGGCAAAGCATACTGCGCATGCGCTGGGCCGGATTTTGAATTGCGCAATTGCGGGAACCAAACGCCGTCTGTGGCATTCACAGACGGCGTAACGCAACAGATGACGAGGAGCGGGGCGGGGGAGGACATGAAAACCGCTGCCCTCTTGACCTGACTACAGTGATTGACACCTACAATCACCAACTTTAAAAAGGTATTTTGATATGAAAACGGGGGTATCATGATATATGATACCCACCGTTAGCTTAGTTATGGGACGCACTATTCAGCCATATCTTTATCTGATATGGCTATTTTGGGGTGACAGATTCCCTTTAATATGAAGGTGAAGTGCTTCTAATCAGTGCAGGAGTAGGAGGAATCAGACACTGCGGTCTTCTGGCTCCTCTCAGTCACGGTAGACCCATGACACTTTGTAATATATCTTATCAGAGAAGTATTCTCCTTTCTCCTCCTGGACTGATTTTCCTTTTTCAAAAGTCTCAAAATCCGGGTAAAATCTGTCTTCAGTGAATACAGATTTTTATATTACTGAGATAGGAGATGACAGCTGCTGCTTGTAGATTTTTAAATAGCTGAGGTAAAATCTTATCAGTTGCATCTGCCATCTCCTGAAAACAGATTATACCCATAATTTGAGAATTTTGAGAATGAATAATCAGTCCTGGAGGAAAAAGGAGCCGATTTCCCTGATAAGATATGTTACAAAGTTTCCTATTTTCACATGTAGAATTAATTTATGCGATAAAAATGAAAACGATGGTTACTCTTCAAGTAAAACTCTGAGAATGGATTGCAGTGCTGAATTATTGCTACAGCCTCTTCCCCCAACTCATTCTCATCATCGCTTTCTATGATAGAAAAAGGCTTGAAACTTGAATTTTATGGTTACGTTACCAACATTGTGATGAGACACATAACATGCAAACTGAACCACAAGGATGAGATAGAGATAGCACTAACTGGTTGTGAATATACTGTAATCAATAGGAAGTCATTTTGAGAGTATTTTTGCGTAGTAACAACTAAGTGTCTATTTTGCAGCCTCATACCTCCCAGTCTTTATAGGCAATAATGAAAAAAGGTAAATTACAATATTTTGGTTAAAGAAGTGTTCAATGAATTGGTCAATTAGTAATGAAAGACTGTTATACCGTAATACATATCAGTCCAGTCTATGGGAATGGATTGGTTGTTACAACTGGTGTCGACACCCACGAGCAGGTGTCGACACCCACGAGCAGCTGTACACCTTCTCCGCCATAAAACTGGGGAATAAAGAGGAACCGCAGGGAAGAAGAGGAGTGATGAGCATTTAGGTTTTTCCATTCTTTCCTCAATCACCGGGGGCTACATTGACTGTTTGGTCAAGTCATTGGCAGTCACGCCAAGGCAATAATGCATCAGTCACAAATGGAAAACCAAACCTGATAATCCCAGAGAAGGGTTAGGATATTGTAAGAGAGGTTGAGAAACAATGAGATTTAAAACTTTTAGCACAAAAAAAATTGATGTACCATCAACCATTACCTTTCTGCAACTGATGTCTTGCGTAATAAATTAAATACATTATTGTGACATGATGGCAAAACCCTCGAACTGCAATCTACATCATAACGGCTGGGTGGCTACATATAGGCAACTATTGATTAAAATTCTCCTAACAAAGTGTCACAAAATCATGTTTTGTTTTCAAAGCTAATCCCCTCATCTCAGCATATGTCGAGTCGAGAAAAGATAGGGAGAACACATCTGTATGCTGCCATACCGCTGCCGTATTTAGAGTACCGTCACACATTATGGTTGAGGTGCATTTGGAAAAGCACAGTTTTTTCTCATGTTAGCGGACATGGCTTTGTTACAAGTGAAAAATGAACAATAAGGCCAGGTTAGCATGTTGAGTTTTTGGTGATTTTTTTACCTCAGTATTTGTAAACCAAAACCAGGAGTGGGTGAAAAATGTAGAAGTGGTGACGTGTTTCTATTATACTTTTCCTCTAATTGTTCCACTTCTGGTTTTGGCTTACAAATACTGAGGTAAAAAACTGACCAAATACTGAATGTGTGCACGTGACCTAACTGTGTTTCATCTGTAAAAACTGCACAGCCAATAACTTTATTGTGAATCTGCAGCAATACGCAGTATTATGCCTATGTACAGTATTTGCAGAAGATTTTTCTGCGGCAAAACTAATTTTTACGCACTTTTGCCACCTTCTTACTTTGTTTTTTTTTCCCTGTTCTTTTGAATCTGTGAAAAATACTGAAAAAATTGAAAAGTTGCAGTTTTGAATGAAAAAACACTTTTCTGATTCAAAATACGCTAGGAAAAAGTAAGCAGCTCGTCCGCTAGAATTAAGAAATCTCATTCACCGTAAAACACGCATTTTTCTTCAGCAAAAAAGGCGTGACAAAAATGCGAAAGAAATGCAGCTTGTGAATAGGGCCTGAAACTGCAAGTGAACCTATCCTATCAATATCCATTTCAAAAGGTGTCCAAATGATATGGCTAAAAAACCAGCATTTACCTGTTGAATGTTTTGATTCAAAAGAGAGGGAGAATGTGGTGAGTATGTTACACAGAGACTGAGCGTCATATGACTGACACCTTCAGGACTAAGTACATATTGTAGGTTTTGAAAGTCAAACCTTAACTTTCCCTTCAGTGGAGCAATGTTTTCACCAAATAAAGATTTTTTTTTGTATAATGAAAGTTTTTACAATTTTCTAATTTATTTTTTGTATCAGTTCTTTGTGGTTTTCATCCTCTTTTCTTGATGACTCTGAATCGGAACTTTCAAGAGATGCTGCTTTCTATGCAGCCGCACGCTCCAGTCCGAGTGCCAACGGCAGCGCCGGGTGTTCATGCGAGAGACTCGTGCAAGTTTCTCGCATGTGTGACCACGGCCTTATATGCATTTTTCAGGCCTCCTATAGAAGCCTATAACAAAAAAAACGACACCAAAAACACACAGTTCAAAAGCGTCTTTAGAAGTAGAATAGGCAGGAGTTTTCATGAAATCACATCAACTTTTGCTAGGACGGTTAAATACAGCAGATTTTTGGCACAATAAAAAACAGCAGAAAAAATGCAGTGTTTACACTATGTGGGAACATGACTTAGCATTTTACTGTAGTTTTCCCTATTGAGATCAAAATTACACAGCACCCAAAATATTCATAGAAAAAAAGTCATAGAAAATGTGTCAAAATCATACTTTCCTGCACAAGAAAAGCAATGTATGAACATACTCTAATGCGCACCAAAGCTGGGTCAGCGCAGGACACATGACCAAGACAGTTTTTATCCACTCTATGAGTAAATAAGGTTTCCATTAAATGACTCCAAGCAGATAACAACACACCACAAGGAATTGATCCAGAAGGCACATTGGATGACTTTCCATTCTAAAAAAAGAAAATCAAATATTTACGGGAGCCAGAAAATTCCATTATTGGGCCACTAAAGCAATGTTAACATACAAAATATGCACTCCTTGTGTTATATGATAAAGTTGATCCCATATAAAAGATGGATGAAGGCAGACAAGTAACTTCAATGTCTTATGGTTAACATCCAAGCATGTGACGTGTTGGGTCAAACTACTGGATCCCATCCATCGTACACAGTTCAATGTCTTCTCCAGACTGCAGTTAACCGCATGCCCTGCTAATGATTCATTATTATGACAAGGCAGATTTCATGTTCCGCGACACTCGGCCAAAATTGCCCAAGCTACTTTAAACAGTGTGGGTGGTAAGCACGCCAGATCTTGTATCTATCTCTTACCAGAAATACAACTATTTTATCCTTCAAATACAGACATAGTCAACATATAAAAACAATAACTGAATGCCTACAAAGCCTTAAAGGAGTATTCCAATTAAAGCAAGTTATTAGCTATCAACCCTGGGACTTCCACAGATTGCTAGAATGGCAAATTATGCTCCCCATTCTTTCCTGGGTTCAAATATCCTGCCAGGAGAAGTTAAATACAGCGGCAGGTGACCAAGTACATGCAGTGCTTGTCAGTACCATTTCTACGTCTACTTAACTTACCAAATGTACATTCCTCAATATTGTAAAGCAATGCTAAGAAAGAAAAGTTTTGGAATTATTGATATCACAGGAAAACATTTTATTTAAAGTCATTTTGATTTATTTAGTATTGAGCATGAGTTCCACACACAGTAAATACAGGTACTTACACTCCTTGACTGCTATCAATGAGATTATTAATGATTGTCTGAGGAAAGTTCTGCCTCTCATAATCCACATGGGTACACAAATCATCAAGATCCGCTGCTGGCAGCTGATTTTGCAAATGAAGACTAATGACATTCCACATGTGCCTCTAGAAAAACTTGCCCACAGATGCTGCAGGCCATGGTAGTACATTTAGGTCTACTTTTAGCAGTGAAGTTGAATGAGTAATCTCATTGTCTGTCTTCATGAATACACCACTATACCCAAACCACTTGACCTTCTGATTGCTGGGGTAGTGGGTGCTCCTGATTGATTAGTTATTCAGGCCAGCTTTTTCATACGTGCTTTTGACCTAAATTGTGTGCACACTGATGCTAACATATGAGGTACCTATACCTCTGCAGCATATAAAGCACAGTGGAACTTGAAAGTGATAACATACTGCTCCAGTGATTCTGGCCCAGCCTCATTGTAGTACTTACAAGCTCACTATGAAAGAGCTTGAAGCACTGCCCATGACCACCTTGGTATTGAGCAGTAAACAATAAAATTAAAAAATTAATAATTAAAGATTTGGAGAAAACAGGTCCAAATTTAATTTCATATAGGAATGTTTTAATAAAATTGTTGCTTGTTTTAAGAAGAGAATCCCCTTGAACATCACCTGTGAAAGCTGGAAGCGTCATGAGGCTGACACAAGCAATGCATAGCCTGCCAGTAGTTAATAAAGAGGATAACATAATGTATTCAAGGTAAATATGCATAACAAGAAAGCAATTCATACATAGCAGTATTTAGTGAAGGCAGAACAAATGTAAAGGCAGCATACCTATGGGTTAAAGCAGGAAAGCCACATGTGCCAGCAACCCTGTAAACCAAGGCGTTTTTTTCCCGTCTGTGCTGTTATCTTGGCACCTTTTATACTTGGATATATTTAATAAAGAATATTTGTATCTACTTTGGATCTTATGACTGCTTTGGTGTGGTTGGGTGTTTCTATTGTAATTGCAGTTGATCCCTATGAGTCGGCACGTATATCACGAGTGATATAATTTATACTATATATCCGTTCTACTCTGTCGCTCTATGGATATACTATGCTTGTCATCCAATTTTAAGGTCATGAATACGGACGACACGCCTGTGGTGAGTGGAGTCACGTCCATGTTCATGACCTTAATGAGCGGTACTACATGACCGCTCAGCACAGGATGAAGATGCCGCACCGGGACAGGGATGCAGGGCGGAAGGTGAGTATTGCTGTATTCTGGAAGCCGGCGGTTGTAGCTGTCACTACAGTGCTGCAGCCGCCGGCTCCCCCTGTGTCCAGCATTCTGAGCCCGGCTGCGTCACCGCTGACCTCCATGCGGCAGGAGATGACCCGCGGCTATCGTCGGGAGATCAGCGGCTAGCGCCGCTGATCTCCTGATAGTAGCGGTGGCATGCGTGGTTCAAATCCTGCGCCAATTCACGGCCAGACTGCACCTTTCGCTGATTGGTCGTGTCCAGCTGGTCGCGACCAATCAGCGACGTGGGATTTCCGTTACAGACAGACAAAATTAGACGATTATATAGTAGATACCCTGTGACTAGAGTTGAGCGATACTTTCCGATATCCAAAAGTATCGGAATCGGAATTGTATCGCCGATACCCAAAAAATATCGGCGATACCCGATACCGATACCGGAAATCCAATGTAAGTCTATGGGAACAAAATATCGGAATTAAAAAAAACCCATTCTTGCCTTGTTGGTTAATTGTACATGAAGGAAAACAACAAAGAGTAATGTAGAATGTATTGTGGAAGGTTGAGGAGACATTAAAGGCATAGATGTTTAACCCAATCAAATGGAATAGCATAAAAATTGTTTTTTTTAAAGATGTTCGGATTGACGAAGAAATTGACAATGTTGTTAACGTTTTTTCTATTTTGGCAAATATGTATATTTCACAACTTCCATGCTCTTCACCTTTTTAACTTTTGACACACTTTCTCCTTCATAATCTTCAGCAGCATCATCTTTTTCATCAAATTATTCTTCATCTTCACCTTCTTTATCTTCTTCTTAAACTTCTTGCTATTCATCTTTTTGTTAACATTACTCATATTCTTCTTATTAAACTATTATTCTTATTCATATTGTACTTCATCTTCTTCATCATATTCTTATTTGTGACAGAGAATCCTGTACTTGTAATCTGTCAAAGTATGAATTTTTCATCCTTCCGTTCTTGCTGTCACAAAAGATTTAAATTACAACAGTATTTGTCCGTGTTCAGTTTAGCCTGCAGCAGCAGGCATTTTCCAGGGGCACCACGAGGAGGAACGGACTCACCCCATACACTGCTTAGTCTTCTTCTGCTTAGAATTTAGAGCATATATTTTGCTCTTCATTTTGGTCTTATACTTCATGTTCTTCTGCTTTTTGATCTTCTGCTTATTGTTCTTAAGTCTCTTGTTCTGTATCTTGTAGTTTGTCTTAACCTTCTTAGTCCTGTTTGGTAATCTTTTATTTCTTCTTTGTGATGGTGTTTAGGCTGGTTGGCTTGATGCTCGTCGTCCTTGTGGTCGTCATCTTCTTCGGGGTGGTCATCAGGGTCGTCGTCTTCATTGTTGGAGATCCAGAGTGATTACCCAAAAAAGCATTGAAAAAATCTGTAAAAATTTGTAAATGTAGCAGAAGGTACAAGAGTCAATGCAAGTAACGAGGACCAGCTGACTGTGCTGGAACCCGGAGGGGCAGCAGAAGGAAAAGAGCCAATGGCACAACCGAGGACCAGCTGACGTTACTGGGACACGGTTACTAAGCAGGAGGTACCTGTGCTCCAAAGCACTACCAAGGACCAGCAGACGTTGCTGGAACTCGGATACCGAGATGGAGGCACCTAGGCCAAAGGCACTACGGAGAACCAGCTGACGGTACTGGAACCCGGACGGGTAGCAGAAGGTACAAGAGCCAATGCAAGTAACGAGGACCAGCTGACTGTGCTGGAACCCGGAGGGGCAGCAGAAGGAAAAGAGCCAATGGCACAACGAGGACCAGCTGACGTTACTGGGACACGGTTACTAAGCAGGAGGTACCTGTGCTCCAAACACTACCAAGGACCAGCAGACTTGCTGGAACTCGGATACCGAGATGGAGGCACCTAGGCCAAAGGCACTGCGGAGAACCAGCTGACGGTACTGGAACCCGGGGGGGTGGGGGGGGGGGGGGGTTTACGGTTATAGCAGGAGGTACCTGTGTCAAACCACTACCAAGGACCAGCAGACGTTGCTGGAACTCGGATACCGAGATGAGGCACCTAGGCCAAAGCACTGCGGAGAACCAGTGACGTACTGGAACCCGGACGGGTAGCAGAAGGTACCCATGAAATTTAAGTTGACAGCGCGAGCCGGCCGCAGTTACGAACTCCACAGTACTACAGTGGTGATTGTCCTATTGTCACACGGAACGCCTTATTGCATATCCGCGCACACATGAAGCACTAAACTCAAGCACCATAGAGTCGCTAACCGACCGCAACACGACAGACAACTTATTGGAGGCTAAGTGACGTTTACACTGACAGGAAATAGATGGCGTGCTGTAACCAGTCTTGGCAGGAGTGAGTACCCGTGCCAATGACACTTCCGAGCAACAACTGGCGGTGTTGAAGCCCAGGGATGAGAAGACAAAAGGGTGGAGGCAGCATGACTTTTTGCCGTTCACACAGCAGGGGAACAGCTGACATTACTGAACCCCAGTAACACAGGAGCAAGTGT
>JARQOD010000005.1:498932743-499019134 GCA_033576555.1 Oophaga sylvatica
AAGGGCTTCAAAACCAAAATCATAGAATCATGCCCTATAGGCAATCCTTTATTGATAAAATACCTCAATGGGTAGCACCCAAACACAACCGTGATATAAAAAAAACAAAAAACAAAGTGTATTCCTAACTTAAAAACTATGGGGATAGCCTAGAGTCCCTGATGTAGGTCTGGGCTGTCACCTGCCTAACAGCGGAGGTTGGCACCCTAGGGGGAAGCGTTGTGGCGCCCCCGCTCCACGATGGCTGACCCTAGGGTCCCTGTTAGGCCCTTACACCTTAGGGGATACCTCTACCCAGATAGTAGGGAGACCCCTAACATTAATACAGAGACCAGCTAACATTAAAGGTGACCCTAAGTCCCCAAAGTATTAAAAACAGTTCACAACACAAGGGGTGGTAGGAAGTATAATGGAGATTGGCACAGATCCGCTGTACAGCACTGCTAATATACAGCAGCCTCCTTTTATAAACAGGAGTTATGATAAAGCTGCCTTCTTGTGCCACAGCTTAATGAAAGTGAATGTGAGCAGTCTCATACTTGTTCACTCACTAATCAAAGCTCCTCCAGTGTATGGGAAGTCTAAATGTATGTGCATACCAGTCAGTCAAATATAAGCTAAGATACCATCTATAATTGTCAGCTATTGGACCAAAAGTCTAGTCTGAACTTATAAACACACTGAAAGAATGACTAGAACATATAATGACTGGAATAAATAAGACGCATCGGCGTCATGAGAAGGTCATTGACACTTGTTTTTAATTTCATGTTAGGGGATAGCAATATTTGAAGATAAATGTATAAGGCAGCAAGATATAATTGATGTATACCTTCCCTAGCAATGCCCGATGTACCGAATAGGAAATAGGTAGCGCTACTATTGATGGTGGTGGGGTGACCATGAGAAATGATGAGTATCGTTACGCATTTCTTATTAATATCATTTTATAATGGAGTTTCTCAGTGTATCCATATCATGATGAGGGGTGATTAGTATTATACGTACAGGAAGGCAATACATATACCTATTCCCCATTTAGCACCATACCTGTAGGAATGTTATATCTGTACCTATTTCCTATTCGGTACATTTAGTGAGTGAACAAGTATGAGACTGCTCACATTCACTTTCATTAAGCTGTGGCACAAGAAGGCAGCTTTATCATAACTCCTGTTTATAAAAGGAGGCTGCTGTATATTAGCAGTGCTGTACAGCGGATCTGTGCCAATCTCCATTATACTTCCTACCACCCCGTGTGTTGTGAACTGTTTTTAATACTTTGGGGACTTAGGGTCACCTTTAATGTTAGCTGGTCTCTGTATTAATGTTAGGGGTCTCCCTACTATCTGGGTAGAGGTATCCCCTAAGGTGTAAGGGCCTAACAGGGACCCTAGGGTCAGCCATCGTGGAGCGGGGGCGCCACAACGCTTCCCCCTAGGGTGCCAACCTCTGCTATTAGGCAGGTGACAGCCCAGACCTACATCAGGGACTCTAGACTATCCCCATAGTTTTTAAGTTAGGAATACACTTTGTTTTTTGTTTTTTTATATCACGGTTGTGTTTGGGTGCTACCCATTGAGGTATTTTATCAATAAAGGATTGCCTATAGGGCATGATTCTATGATTTTCGTTCACACAGCAGGGGAACAGCTGACATTACTGAACCCCAGTAACACAGGAGCAAGTGTTGACTGTGCTAACAGCACTTCCGAGCAACAACTGGCGGTGTTGGAGCCCAGGGTCAAGGAGGATGTTTAAATACTATATCAAGTATTTTCCTTGTTACGTGTCAATTAAAAATGTCTATACTCCAAACAAGAGAAATATAACCTTTAGTACCATAAGATGATGATTTTACTTAAAAAAATATATGTAAATTAATAATTTACAAACATAAACGCATACATTAACATGTTGAAAAGCAATGCAAACCACAATTAAAATAGGTTAAATAATCTGCTATACGGTTTAAAATAAAAGCATACAAGTACATATCAGAATCCATTAATGATGGCTAAGTAACAGTATGTACACCATTTTTATTGTGTAGACAATGAATGGCTGACTTAAAAACATAATCAGCATTACAAGTTATCTTTGACATTCATAAAACTTTACATTTGGTGAATAATATCACTAAAAAATTTTTAAAAATATCTAAAATTTCCATCATGTAATACTGATAATATGTGCCAATCATTTATATTAACAAACAAAAAATTTAAAAAGTGCATAGTGCAGAGTGAAAACAGATATTTATGCCTGACTGTGGACTTGCAAGCATGACAACGGATAGATAAGGTATATATAGATGAGACTGCATAGCCACAGATGGTGAATGGCGATGTAATACTGTACCTCAATAAAGTGTGCGTTACTACTACATACTTTTTTTTATATAGCTTTATAAAAGGTTACGTGCATGTATGGTTGCGCCTTTGTTTGGACGCACAGACTGGCTTCCTGCTGTGAATCGTTGGGTATTGGAGCGTCAGTACGTCTTATGACGCAGACTAACATTCACGGTGCGCATCGTTCATCATCGCAAGCGTATCGACAACACAAAGGCGTTGTCATGACTGCTTTACTCAGTAAACATGCACCTATGATGAAACATACACATGCATGTGCCCTATTACATAACAAGCTACAAGAAAAACGAGTGTGAGGTGTGACACAGCTGTTTTGTTAAGGTACAGTATTATATCGACATTGTACAGGTGTCGCTATTCAGTCTGATAAATAGATATCATTCACCTATTCTATCAGTTGTCGTTCTTTCAGCACCACTTACAGGTATATATTTTGCTATTGTGACTATGCACTATTGACTTTACCAAGGTAATGCATGATTTTTGTTAGCGATTATCATGTTTACATGAAGGACCTTTATGATATGGGCTGTTAACTTTCTAATTAAATAGGTATTTTTTAAAATGACACAAATATAAGTAATGTTGAAGATGACTATTCCTACATGCATTGTTTGCACAATATTACAGGTGTACATCACGTCCCTTAATCAACATTGGATTATTATATTTACTTGTATGCTTTTATTTAAAAGGCAAGAACACTGAAGTATAACCTTCGCACTGCAGCAGTTGTCAAAGTTCAACCCACATTATGCACTTACAACATTACAGCATTTGAGTCATGATGTGAGTTGGATTTGTCTAAGCTATGGAGTGACAAGGTTGACCATCAGTATCCTATAGCATAAGTAGGCTTTTGTGTTTGCATTTGTTTTCGACATGTGCATATCTGTAATAATATGTCACAATTATTTTGTTACAGATTTGTGACAAAGACTAATCATTTTATGGTTTTAAAGTTGACGTTTCAAATGTTTACAGCTTAGAAATCAGGGTGTAGCCTCATATCTATGTGTAGCACTAGACACTTTGACATGTCATGTTTTTTTCACCATGATTAGGTAGCTAGCAGTAATTTTTGCCGGACACACAGCAGGGGAACAGCAGGCGTTACTGAACCCCACAAACACATCAGCGATTGTTTTCATCTGTGCATCTAACACTTCTGAGCAGCAACTGGCGGTGTTGAAGCCAGGGTCAAGGAGGGTGTAGGCAGAGGCCTAGTATGAGATGTTTGAAGTTGAAGTTGTAGTTAGCAGTAGTAATTTTTGCCAGACACACAGCAGGGGAACAGCAGGCGTTACTGAACCCCACAAACACATCAGCGATTGTTTTCATCTGTGCATCTAACACTTCTGAGCAGCAACTGGCGGTGTTGAAGCCCAGGGTCAAGGAGGGTGTAGGCAGAGGCCTAGTATGAGATGTTTGAAGTTGAAGTTGTAGTTAGCAGCAGTAATTTTTGCCAGACACACAGCAGGGGAACAGCAGGCGTTACTGAACCCCACAAACACATCAGCGATTGTTTTCATCTGTGCATCTAACACTTCTGAGCAGCAACTGGCGGTGTTGAAGCCCAGGGTCAAGGAGGGTGTAGGCAGAGGCCTAGTATGAGATGTTTGAAGTTGAAGTTGTAGTTAGCAGCAGTAATTTTTGCCAGACACACAGCAGGGGAACAGCAGGCGTTACTGAACCCCACAAACACATCAGCGATTGTTTTCATCTGTTCATCTAACACTTCTGAGCAGCAACTGGCGGTGTTGAAGCCCAGGGTCAAGGAGGGTGTAGGCATAAAATATTGAGTTATTGCCTTGTTACGTGGCCATTGCAAATGTATGTACTTCAAACAAGAATAAATGAAGTTTTACTAGGACAATAAAATGATGAATTTCAATTCCAAGAATAGAAAAATATTTATACTTGAGAGTCCGCTGTGGTTGATACCGTTTAATGGCTAACTGAAAATATGGTAACAAATTCCAAGCTTTCCAGACTACTCAGGTCTCTTCATCAGACTAAGACTAAAACAAAAAATGAAGAATCACATATTTCTACACACAACAGGACACAGGAATAGGTAAGACAAGTGAGGGAGGGACAAGTGAGGGGAGACCGGCCAAAAAATGAGAACAAGGATGAATTATCAGCGCCACACAATAAGAGAAAAAATAATGGATTTACCTGTGGCAAAACACTTTTGTATGCCCGGTCATAGCATGATGGATATGGAATTACTGGTATTAAAATATAACTTCAAATATGAGAAAGATACAAAGGTTTCAGAATATAAGCTCATCATGACCTTTGACACTGTTAGTGATGGAATGAATAGATCACACGGATTTATGTCATTCTATATCAATTAAGGAATTTGCGTCTCTGCCCTTCCAGGGGCATGAAAACACAAAACCAGACCCCAATCAGAGGGCAATAAAACTTTCTATCCTTATCTAGGAACTGTTCCAATATTTATGTTCATCCCTCTGTGATAATGACAGTTCTGCTACACGTCACTTACTTGTCTTACCTATTGCACTATTCCTGTGTCCTGTTGTGTATATAAATATGTGATGCTTCATTTTTTGTTTTAGTCTTTGCCTGATGAAGAGACGTGAGTAGCCTCGAAAGCTTGCAATTTGTTACCATCTTTTCAGTTATCCATTCAAAGGTATCAACCACTGCGGACTCTCAAGTCTAAATATTTATCTATCTACTGGCTAACACATACAAAGATACACATGTTTCCTAACATCAAGAATAAAAATAAAGACACTGCAAATATAAACGCATATATGCACATGCCAACAAGAAATGGAACAACACACCATCCAAAAAATTGGTTACAAAATATAGTGTTGTAAATTTAAGAATAAAAGTCCATTTTTGTATTTATGAATAATGCTTAAGGAACGCTATGTTAAACCATAACATAGTGAAGACAATGGATTTTGTAATAGTCACTCATCATCATCATTGCAATTTAGATGTGACAGTCACAGACATTTCAATTATTTAAGTTAATAAAATAGTTACTTTGTACACCATGTATGACATGTCCAGCATGAACTCATCTATGTGATGACACAATAATGTACAATAAAAAATAACCATTTAAAAAAACATAATGCATTGTCACAATTTAAGTGTGTGCCTGCAAGTGTAGGTGAAACAAAGGCTACGGATAGCAAAGGTATATTCTATGTCTGTATCAGACAGTGGACAGCCTCTGATGGGTAATGGCGATGTTATACTGTACGTCAATAAAGTCTGCGGCTGCAATCATGCATTTTTTGCTTGTACAGTGTTGAAGAGGGTAAAAGCATGTCTGGTTGCGCAAGGCTTTATCCGTCAACACTACCTTCCTACTGTCACGCGTAGGGTAGGGTAGCGTGTGTCAATTAGATGACTCTATAAAATGTGACGTTAGGCAGCGTTATTGCGCCCTAGGAACGCCAAAAATACGACAGCAGTAATCATTTACTGTCTAATACTCCACCTATGACCAACAAAAAAAGACCGTTCCCTCTTTAACAATCTACAAGACTAACAAGCATAATGGTTGACGCTGACTTTATTGAGGTACAGTATTACATCGACATTGTCCATGAGTAACTATGCACTGTGATACCTATATACCATTATTAATTTATATCTGTTGTGGTTGTTTCAACAGCACTTGCAGGTATAACTACCTATTGTCAGTATGCATGATGCACTTTCTAGATGTAATAATTTATTATTGCACATTATTACCAGGTTTAGATGCTGGCCATTTCATATATGGTGTGTGAAGTTACAGTTGGCATCAGTATGTGTATTTTATAATGTCTGTCATAAATAAATGATGATGAGGATTTTATGATTCGTACATCCATTGACTGCATTATCTTACAGGTACAGATAAAGTTCCTTAAAAAGCATTAATTGATAAGTATGAAATGTACTTTTATGCATTAATTTCAAAAAGTGAAGACTATGTTTTAGTTTTTGTTACCATTTGTAATAGACATGTGCAGATATGCGCTGTGATGACAAATTATTATTTGTCCATATTTGTAATAAAAATTTATCATTCTAGGCCTGGAAAACTTCACAATTTCCTGTTTTAAGCATAACAATCAGGGTGACGGCTCTTCCCTATTTGGAGCATGTTCAACATGGGTTTTTCTGTGCATGTGTAGGGAACAGGAGACTTCTTGCCAGACACACAGCAGGGGAACAGCTGGCGTTACTGAACCCCACTAACACTATAGCTTGTGTATTGGTCTGTGGACACGACACTTCTGAGCAGCAACTGGCAGTGTTGTAGCCCAGGGAGTAGAGTTCAGGTGGTAGAAAGATGAACATAACAGGAGACATGGATAACGTTGCGAACCAGTTATTTAATCTGAAAACGGACAGACAAATTCTGGCGAGATCCATGCCTTGTTCATTTTCAGAAAAGTAAGCCGGTCTACATTATCGGAGGATAGTGCATGCGACGGTCTGTTAGTACACCACCTGCAGCACTAAAGACGCGCTCCGATAATACACTGGCAGCAGGGCAAGCCAGCACCTCCAATGCATACTGGCTAAGCTCTGGCCATGTATCCAGCTTAGAGACCCAAAACTTGAATGGGGAAGAGCCATCTGGGAGTACACTGAGAGGGAAAGACATGTAGTCTGTCACCATCTTACGGAAACGTTGCCTCCTGCTGACTGGAGCCGTCTCGGATAGTGTAGACATTTGTGGCGCTGTCACAAAACTTCGCCACATTTGGAACATACTGGTCTTGCCCTGTGCAGAGGCGCTGCTTGTGCTCCCTCTTGTTGCAGAGCTGTCTCCACTGCCTCGACGCACAGAGCTGCTTTGTAAAGCAGTAGCAGCAGCAGTGCTCTCGGCTGGAATGGAGAACATTATGGATTGCACCAGTGTGTCTTGGTACTCCCGCATTTTACGCTCCCGGTTCAACGGTGTGATGAGGCTTTGTAAGTTGTCCCGGTAGCGAGGGTCTAGGAGGGTGTACACCCAATAATCAGACGTGGTGAGAATGTGGGCGATGCGGCGGTCGTTTCTCAGGCACTGCAGCATGAAATCAACCATGTGCTGCAGACTCCCAACTGGCCAAGAAACGCTGTCCCCTGCAAGAGGCGTCATCTCTGCCTGCTCTGCATCACCCCACCCTCGCTCTACATACTGACTAGAGCGTTGTGTACCTCCCTCTGGAGCGATGTCTTCCTCCTCCATTGACTCCTCCTCATCCTCCTCACAAAGTGAGCCCTGCCCAGCCCTTTGTGAGGAACCACGTTGCGCTGACTGTCCAGAAGGTGATGGAATTTGTGACTCCTCATCCTCCACCTCTTCCAAAACCTCATCCCTTATTGCTTGCAGTGTTTTTTGAAGCAGGCAGATAAGGGGGACAGTCAGGCTGACTAGTGCATCATCTGCACTCGCCATCCGCGTTGACTCATCAAACGCACGCAAAACGTGGCAGATGTCCTTCATAGAGGCCCACTCAGTAGTGGTGAAGTGTGAACGGCGCAAATTGCGAGTTGATTGCGCCTGATGCAGCTGATACTCCATTACTGCTGGCTGCTGCTCACACAACCGCTCCAACATATGTAACGTGGAATTCCACCTGGTGGGTACGTCACATATGATGCAATGTTCAGGAAGGCGAAATCTGCGTTGCAGAGCTGCAATGCGCGATCTGGCCATGCTGGAACGTCGCAAGTGAGCGCACTCTAGGGGGACCTTGTGCAGCAGTGCATCAAGATCCGGATAGTCCCTCAAAAAACTCTGCATGACCAAGTTGAGCACATGTGCCAGACATGGTATGTGAGTGAGGTTGCCAAGGCCCAGAGCTGCCACCAGATTTCGGCCATTGTCACACACTACCAAGCCTGGCTGGAGATTCGCTGGCAAAAACCACACGTCGCTCTCCTGCTTTATGGCATTCCAGAGCTCCTGCGCTGTGTGGCTTCGATTCCCCATGGAAATTAATTTCAGGACGGCCTGTTGACGTTTGGCCACGGCTGTGCTCATATCGGTCGCATCAGGTAAGCGTTCACGGGTCCATGTGGAGGTAGACCGTGACAGCTCCTGCAGCGATGATTCTGAGGAACTGGAGTAGGAGGAGGAGTCAATGTGGACAGACTTGATTCCTGCAATCCTTGGAGTTGGCAGAACACGTACAGCGCCACTCGCAAGATCTGTACCCGGCTCCACAACATTGACCCAATGGGCAGTGAGGGAAAGGTATCGTCCCTGGCCATGGGTACTGGTCCACGCATAGGTGGTCAGGTGGACCTTGCTACTGACGGCGTTTAGTAGCGCATGTTTAATTTTTCCCTCAACATGCTTTTGCAGACCAGGGACGGCTTGCCTGCTGAAATAAAATCGGCTGGGCACATTGTATTGTGGGACTGCCAATGCCATTAAGTTACGGAAACTGTCAGTCTCCACCAGCCTGAATGACAGCATTTCAAGGGACAGGAGTTTTGCAATGCCAGCATTCAGAGCCTGTGCTCGTGGATGGTTTGCGAGTATGGCCGTCTTTTATCCCATGCCTGTGCTACCGATGGCTGTTTTGTGGCCTGGGAGTGTGAGGATGACAGGGAACTTGCAGCTGTGGGTGGAATAACACTGGGTCTCTGGACAACAGTGACAGAGGTTCTTCCATGGCGATCCTGTGAGGAAGCCGAACCAGCTGTGTGTGAGCTGGAGGAAGAGGCTCCAACACGAGCTGAAGATGTAGGTGCTGCTGTAGGTTGGCCTACATCTCCAGTGTGTCTTTGTAACTCAACCACGTGCTTTGTCCGCACATGTTTCCACATATTTGTGGTATTAAGGTTACTGACACTTTTACCTCTTTTTACTTTTTGATTACACAGGTTGCATTTGACATAGCAAATATCATCTGCAAGTGTGTCAAAAAAGGACCACGCAGTGCAAGTCCTGGGAGCGCCCAGTTTGGCTGTTGGAAGAGAACTGCTACAAACGGGTGCCAAACTGGAGGCTACAGGCAACCGAGTCTGCAGCCTACCACTCCCTACTGTTTGGACCGTTGGAGCAATCTCTTCCTCAGAGCTGCTACCACCACCTTCCTGTTCCTCACGCCATGTTGGGTCTTGGACCTCATCATCTCCACTACCCTCTTCCAACACCTGCTGCTGTTGGGTGGTCTGGCCAGCACCATGCTCAACAGAAAATGGCACCTGAGTCTCATCATCATCAGATGCGTTCTGCGGTGTGCTGACCATCGGCACTGGCTCACCCGCCTCTTCACATTCAGAGAGACACAGCTGTTGCGCATCACTGCATACTGCCTCTTCTTCACATTCCAGAATGCTGCTTGGCTGGGCCCCTGTTTGCAAGCCAACAGATTCTGAGAACAGAAGCAGAGACTCAGCTGGCTCCAGTTCAGAACTCTCTGACTGCCTGGGCAATTTGGCAGGCGGTGAAGAGACAGATGGTTGTTCAACAGTGCTGTGGTCCTGAGAGGAGGTGGAAGCAATTGAAATCGATGCATTGGCTGCCATCCAACCAACAACGGCTTCAATTTGTTCTTCCCGCAGCAGGGGGGTACGCTGAGCTCCTACAAAAGTGAGCATAAAGGAACGCTCACGGGGAAAACTGGTGGATGCTGTGTCACTGGGTGCGGCAGCAGCCACAGAATCCCACGTCCTCTCCCTGCTGAAACTCCACGGCCACGACCATGTGCCTTACTCCCTGCCTTCTTCATCTTGGTAGATTGATAAAGAAAGTCAGAAAAGTTATAAGGCCTAAGTGTGGTTATTCCTCAGAGACTGCAGTGAACACTGCAGACAACTGTTCAGTAGCTGTGAAAGGCCCCTTTGTGTACTTCTATAGTGTTTGCAACCAATGTATTGTATACGGATGGAAGCGCGTCACACTAATAGATTAGATTTTTTTCAAATATAATGGAGCAGCACCAATTAGAGAAAAATGTGAAGGATGAGGCAGTGACACACGCTCAGCAGACTACAACCAGCAGTGGTTGAAGAACTAACTGGAGCGTAATCTGCACTCAAAAAATGAAAAGCTCACAGACTACGGTGAACACTGCAGACAACTGTTCAGTAGATGTGAAAGGCCCCTTTGTGTACTTCTATAGTGTTTGCAACCAATGTATTGTATACGGATGGAAGCGCGTCACACTAATGGATTAGAGATTTTTTTCAAATATAATGGAGCAGCACCAATTAGAGAAAAATGTGAAGGATGAGGCAGTGACACACGCTCAGCAGACTACAACCAGCAGTGGTTGAAGAACTAACTGGAGCGTGATCTGCACTCAAAAAATCAAAACCTCACAGACTGCAGTGAACACTGAAACACAACTGTTCACTATCTGTGAAAGGCTCCTTTCTGTACTTCTATAGTGTTTGCAACCAATGTATTGTATACGGATGGAAGCGTGTCACACTAATAGATTAGATTTTTTTCAAATATAATGGAGCAGCACCAATTAGAGAAAAATGTGAAGGATGAGGCAGTGACACACGCTCAGCAGACTACAACCAGCAGTGGTTGAAGAACTAACTGGAGCGTGATCTGCACTCAAAAAATCAAAACCTCACAGACTGCAATGAACACTGAAACACAACTGCTCACTATCTGTGAAAGGCTCCTTTCTGTACTTCTATAGTGTTTGCAACCAATGTATTGTATACGGATGGAAGCGCGTCACACTATAATTTCTATTGAATGGAGCAGCTAGAATTACACTAAAGAAAAAAAAAAAGAGTCTGTGAGTGACACGTGCAGATGCCTACAGACAGTGTTGGATGCAGAGCAAACTGCAGCGTCACCTGCACTCTCACACACACACCTTGCACAGAGCTGTGAAAACAACACTGCAAGGCAAAAGGAAGCTTTACACAGCGGTTGGTAAACTAGCCTGCCTAAAGCAAAGTACACAAAATCGCTATCTCTAACTGTCCCTCAGAGTCAGCAGAGCAGCGTTCTGTCCCTAACTGAGTTCACAGCACAGTGACGCTAAAATGGCGGCGGCGCCTTTTATAGTGCATTCTGACATCATTTCAGCAGCCAATCACAGCCATGCCATTAGTTAAGATGACCGCAGCATTACAGGATGTGCCCACACTTCATAAGATTCCTCATTGGCTGACTAAAATCACATTGCCTCTCAAAGAATTATGGGAACTTCCGATTCCGGTATACGATATTGAAAAAATATCGGAACTAAGTATCGGAATTTCGATACAGCGAATATCGGCCGATACCCGATACTTGTGGTATCGGAATGCTCAACACTACCTGGGACAGATTCTTTTCAAATAATACAGTTCTCTGTGAGTGGTGCTAATATTAGAGGGATCTCAGTTCATAGGGATTTCTTTCATTGAACTTAATGATAACTCGGTATACAATGGGCTTTCATGTACTACGACATTACCTTTGCCAATGGATGTAAAGATTGCTGCATAGCAAACTAAACTGGAGGTAAGAATGAAGCCTTATTGCACTACATAGATTGTAAAAAATGGTATTAAAGAGTAACCGTTATCTTAAATTTTATTTAATAAAACAATAGTACAAATAAAAATAAGTAACTTTGGAATTTATCCTATTAAAGAAACATGTTTCTTTCTCCTTCTGGACTGATAATTACTGAAATAGAATGTTATCAGCAGCAACTGTTATCTCCTATATAGAGAGAAGGGAGGAGCTAGAGGCAGAGCCCCTCCCATCTACATAAAATCTTATCATCAGCAACTGCCATCTCCTATATAGAGGGTAGGAGGAGGGAGGAGCTAGAGGCAGAGCCCCTCCCATCTACATAGAATGTTATCATCAGCACCTGCCATCTCCTATATAGAGGGTAGGAGGAGGGAGGAGCTAGAGGCAGAGCCCCTCCCATCTATATAGAATCTTATCATCAGCAACTGCCATCTCCTATACAGAGGGTAGGAGGAGGGAGGAGCTAGAGGCAGAGCCCCTCCCATTTACATAGAATGTTATCAGCAGCAACTGACATCTCCTATATAGAGGGAAGGAGGAGGGAGGAGCTAGAGGCAGAGCCCCTCCCATCTACATAGAATGTTATCAGCATCAACTCTTGACTCCTATGTACAAGGGAGGAGAGAGGAGATAGAGACAGAGCCCATTCTAGCCACATAGAACCTTATCAGCAGCAACTGTTATCTCATGTGTAAAGGGGAGGGAGGAGCTAGAGGCAGAGCCCCTCCCATTTACACAGAATCTTATTAGCAACAACTGTCATCTCCTATCTAAGTAATGTAATAATCTGTCTTCACTGAATACAGATTTTACCTACAAATTTTGAGAATGAATAATCAAGTCTGGTGGAGAAAGAAGCCAATTCTCTGATAAGATATATTACAAAATTGCTTATTTTCTCATGCACTATTGATTTATTAAATAAAAATTAAAACGACAATTATTTAAGAATCCCGTTCCTCACCAATGGACTTCATGTTCTTCACAGAAGAACTAGGTGCTCTTTTCATCTTCTACCAATACATTCCTGAAAGGTTATTGTTTCTTACAATTGTTAATGTTGATCTAAGGAATAAAATGGTCCCTGGCATCTCATTCAAACCCACTTCAAAGGTCAGTAAACGCCAGTGCAAAGACTTTCCATAAGAAAATTAAGTGAAGTTATGTGAGTTAAAAGCAACACCTTAAAGAATGATCTCGCCGGAGTCACCTGGGGACCACATTGTGTAACATAATATACTAAGAACTGTTAACACAAGACAACACAACACCGCTAAATGCATGTCATATCCATTCTCTGCTATATTACAGATGCTGATTTACAAGGTTATCATATATCTGCAATCGACCAGAATATACTTGATACGTTGCATGTAACCACAACTGAAGAACGAGAAAGGTTACTGTCTGCTGTCTACAAGGAACTCCACCTGCAGATATTGTCAGCCAGACTCTGGATGAACTTTTATGTAAGGCTTGTATAATGATTCATTGTCAGTTCTGAATATTTTGTTTTTTTTTTTTTGCCTTTCAAATGCCTAAGCAATTTCTGTTACGGAAATTGACACTATATAACCATTTCCAAAACAAAGCCAATAATTGTAGTAGTGTGGATTTATCTTGGTGGGGACAACAGAATATCATCCCACACTTACGGTAATAGTGACCAGCACTTAGTTACTGTAATGGTGCAACATTCAAACCTAATACTAATATCAAATAAAACAGATCTGCTGGGTGAATTTCAATGATTCTCATTCCCTGTCGAGTCATCAGTAGGCTATAGACCCATCTTAATTTAATGTCTAAATCTTACATGTGTGCTATAGCCTCAGTGGTATGATAAGAGTCCTGTGGACTCCTGAGTAGAGTTGAGCGATACTTTCCGATATCCAAAAGTATCGGAATCGGAATGGTATCGCCGATACCATTAAAATATCGGCGATACCCGATACCGATACCGGAAGTCCCATGTAAGTCTATGGGAACAAAATATCGCAACTAAAAAAACCCCATTCTTTCCTTGTAAACACTAAATATACACACATAGAATACATATATATATATATATATATACATGTCATTGTGACATATATATATACATATATGTATAGTTTATACACTTCTACATAGTAAAATATCCTCTGATTCAATTGCCGGGTAAAGTCGGCTTCTGTGAAAAGACAGAAGCACCCGACATGAAATGACACTTGGTGTACATAGGGTTAACCATGTCTTTTCATGTCGTTTGCTATCTGATTTGCACATACAATTACATCAGTCTATGTGTGCAAAATTTCAGGTGTAAATTCGTTGTAAAAAAAACGGACTTTTTTGCTACGAATTTACACCTTTAATTAACCCCTACAGGTGTGAAATTTTGCACACTTACACTCATGTAATTGTTTGTGCAAATCAGATATCAAACTACATGAAAAGACATGGTTAACCCTATGTACACCAAGTGTCATTTCATGTCGGGTTCTGCATTTTCACAAAAGCCGGCAATTGAATTAGCGGCTATTATACTATGTAGAAGTATATGAACTATAAATATAAATATATATATATATGTGTCACAAATTCAATGACATGTATATATATATATATGAGGTGTAAAATTGCTGAAAAAAATGCGTGGGCTCCCGCCCTATTTTCGCAACCAGACAGACAAAGCCAGTGAGTGGGGGCAGATAATAATAGCCCAGAAAGGGACCATTTTTTTTGGCCCCCCCGGCTACTTAACATCTGCCCCCAGACACCCAGAAAGGGCAAATCTATAATTAGATTTGCCCTTTCTGGCACTTTGCCCGTCTATTCCCATTGCCCTGTAGCGGTGGCGAATGGGTTAATAAGGGGTTAAAATGACCTTGCAATTGAAAGGTCACTTTAAGCCAGGTTAATAATTGAGAGCTGTCAATTAGACAACTATCAATTATTAATCCTATTGTATTAAAGAAAAATCAAAACACACACACTTTAATAAAAAAGAAGTTTAATGAAATAATCACACAGTTTTTGACCATATTTTATTTACCTGCTAAAACCATTTCCTGTAATAAAAATAAAATAATAAAGCAAAATTATTCTTACCAATCCGATGCACAGTCAGGTCCCACGGTGTAATCCTTCAGAAAGGGTTAATGTTTACTGCAGGGACCGCAGCTAATGCTGCAGCCTCACAGTAAACCCCCAAATGAATGAGTTCCTCTCCTGGCTGACAGGAGAGGAAGTGGAAAGCTTAATTGATTGCTTTCCACTTTCACTTCAGGTCAGCCAGGGACACCATCAGTGACGTCAGAGGGAACTGATTAACAAAAATAGGGGTTCCCTTCGAAAAAAAAAATGGCGTGGGGTCCCCCCTATTTTTGTTAACCAGCCAGATGAAGCAGACCGCTGAGGCCTGGATTTTCAGGCTGTTAAGGAGCCAAGATCCATGGACCTTGCCAGCCTGATAATACCAGGCCACAGCAGTCTGCATATCTTGGCTGATTAACAAACATAGGGGATCCCCTCGAAAAAAATTGCGTGGGGTCCCCCCTATTTTTGTTAACCAGCCAGATGAAGCAGACCGCTGAGGCCTGGTTTTTCAGGCTGGTAAGGAGCCAAGATCCATGGACTTGCCAGTCTGATAATACCAGGCCACAGCAGTCTGCATATCTTGGCTGATTAACAAAAATAGGGGATCCCCTCGAAAAAAATTGGCGTGGGGTCCCCCCTATTTTTGTTAACCAGCCAGATGAAGCAGACCGCTGAGGCCTGGTTTTTCAGGCTGGTAAGGATCCAATATCCATGGACCTTGCAAGCCTGATAATACCAGGCCACAGCAGTCTGCTTAGCTTGGCTGGTTAACAAAAATAGGGGATCCCCTCGAAAAAAAAAACGGCGTAGGGGTCCCCTATTTTTGTTAACCAGCCAAGTAAAATGCAGACTGCTGCGGCCTGGTATTAAAAGACTGTCAAGGCCCATGGATTTTGGCCCTCAACAGCCTGATAATACCAGGCTACAGCAGCCCCACATTTGGCGCATCAAAAGATGTGCCAATTGTGGCACTTTACCCGGCTCTTCCCACTGCCCTGTAGCGGTGGCAAGTGGGGTAATAAGGGGTTAATGTCACCGTTGATTGCACGGTGACAATAAGCCCGGTTAATAATGGATAGGCGTCAATAATAATAGCAGGGTAGGATCAATATTAAAATATAACTTTTACTATTTTATATTAAAATTAACCAAAGTGACATAAAGGACATACTGAAAACACATAAACTGAATTGATATTATTCAATTCTTACAAGTAGCATGAATGAGGGGTTTTTTGACACGCCCCAAGCTCACTCAAAGAGGTGTATCAAGAATCTGCTCCTAAATTCAAAATCTATTGGACCGATCTCACCTCGTTTGAAGTTTCTCAGCCTCAGTTAGCCGTAAATCTCTGGTCATATTGGGAGAAGGTTTTTCTTAAAATCTCATGCCTTCAATTAAACATCCCACCAGGAATAAGATTTGTGCCCCATATAGTGCTTACCGACGCGTTTCGTTATCACTCATCAGGGGAAAGGTACACACAATCATTCAGTGGAAAAATCCACCATTTTTCATAAGGGGTCAGAGGCATCACCTGTTTCTCTCATATGTCCCCTTTAAATAGACCGCCGTGTATGCCGCATGTTCGCGGCGTCTGACGTCATGGGGGTGCGACCCACGGATCGGCCGCTACCCAAATCGTCACTTCCGGTGTCCCGAACTGCATCACATCCGGTCTGTGGAACGCAATTGAGCCGCAATCGTTTACACTCGTTTTCTAGTGATGCAGTGAATCCCATCACTTCCTGTTTATCGGAAGTTATTGTATTCAATTCAAGGGACATCGATGGCAGTGATACTTATTATTAGTGATCTTATAAGCATAAATTATGAACTCCCATATCGTTTTCTCAAAAAAAGGAGGGGGCAGTTCTAAATTATAAAATAAAAATAAGTAATCACTTATTATGTCATGGTATGTTTTGGATCCTTAGACCATAAGTTGGCACAAACTAATAAATTGCAGCAGGTCACTAATTTGGTATATCAGGAGAAGTAAAAGATTATTATATACATACATTGGGCTGTTTTGCTAGAATGTGGGAGAAAAAAGGGTTTGAAAAAATAGAGAAATTTCAGTGGATAAAAAGAAATAGACTGGAGATGTGTCATGCCCCGTTCCCTAGGATGCCTAAAACTGATTCCTACCTAACCGCGGAGGTTGGCACCCTAAGGACAGGATAACGAGAGTGGCGCCCCCACTCCTCGACGGCTGACCCTTCTAGGCCCTATATGGCCCTGTTCATGTTAAAGGTTGGAAAAGATAGCAAAGTATCCACACATAGATGGACAATATTGCTTAGAATGAAAAAGAGATTTTATAAGAAACAACTGAAGGTCAATGTTTCATTAAGACCTCTTGGTGATTGGGTCTTTAGGCGATATATCCATTTTGTTTCCCTTTGTAATATATTTCTGTCCCAATCACCTCCTCTCTTGGGAAAATATACCCTGTCAATTCCTATAAATCTGAGGTCACATCCCTTTCCTTGATGTTCCATGTTCATATGTCTAGCCAATGCTGTATCTCTCTTTAATGCCACATCTCTCAAATGTTCGCCTACCCGTCTCCTGAATTCACGTTTTGTTTTGCCTATATACTCCAAACCACATGGGCAAGTTGCTCGGTAAATCACCCCTTTAGTTCTACAATTAATGAAGTGTAGGATTTTATATTCTTTCCCGTCAACATTGCTCTTAAATTTTGAGTCGGTCTCTATCACTGGACATGCCACACAACCGCTACATTTGTAACATCCCTGTGGTTTGTTTGGAAGCCATGTTCCTGGCCTTGGTTCGCTGTAGTGACTATGAACTAGTCTGTCACCCAAGGATCTACCCTTCTGGAATGTAATACTAGGATATGGTCCCACCAGTTCCCCAATATCTTCATCCATATGCAAAACAGACCAATGTTTTTGTAATATGGAGCGGACTTGTTGTGCCCCATTATTAAAGGTAGTAATGAATCTAACCGTATCCATTTCTTCCCTTTTAGGAGCTGGTACCAGGAGATTATTTCTATCAATTTGTTTGGTTTCCTGATAGGCCTTTTTCAGAATTCCATCTGGATAGCCTCTATTCTGGAAACGGTTTCTCAGATCATCTGCTTGAATTTTAAAGTCTATTTCTGTAGAGCAGTTTCTCCGTAATCTTAAGTATTGCCCCTTTGGGATGCCTTTTCTGAGGGGGACCGGATGGTGGCTATCCCATCTCAAAAGGGCGTTTGTAGCTGTGGGCTTCCTATACGTTTTTGTAGTGAGGTGCCCATCCGGCAGTTTTTTAATCATGAGATCCAAAAAGGGCAATTCGTTTTTGTTGAGTTCGAAAGTAAAGAACAAACCCAGATCGTTGATATTGAGTTTGTCAACAAAATTTTTTAATTCTTTTTCCATTTCAGTTTTCTTACAAAGAGGTGAAGATCTTTAATGTTATCAAACAGTTGAAAATCTGAGGTTGGTATAAAATTAAGTCCCTTATTAATGACTCGTTTTTCAAGGTCACTTAGGGTTCGTGATGAAAGATTGATAATTTGTGGGGTGAGAGTACTCAATTGTTGGCCGGACCCTGTCTGTTCCTCAGGAAGTAGTCTCGGTCTAAAAAACGAGTGTTAGATCCACGGTCGTTTGTACGTCCTCTCTGTCCCCCTCTTCCTCTCTGTCTGCCTCTGAATGTTTTTGTACGTGTATCGCTATCTGACAAATCTGTGTCAGTGGATGAGATGTCTGTTTCAAAATTCCGTAATGGGAATCTATTGGTGGGAGCCTGGTAAGCTTTATTTTCTTTGAATTCTTTTAAATCTCTTACAAAGTTACGGTGTTTACGTTCTTTAAGATGAAACTGGTAACGTTCAACCGTATTTTGTAGAGTAGTTTCTTTTGTCCCAAAATCTACCTCTCCTGAGAATTTTTTTGTAATTTCTACTTGTTCTCTTAATTTATCCCCCAGAGAGACTAGTGTTTTTTTCTCCTCTTCTAAGAGAATATTCATGAACTTTAGAGAGCTTGCTGTAGCTTCTCTTTCCCACTGTTCGCTTATAGCAGAATTTCTATAGCGAAAACCTGGTTGTAGGTTTATTCTCTCGTTATCCTGTCCTTAGGGTGCCAACCTCCGCGGTTAGGTAGGAATCAGTTTTAGGCATCCTAGGGAACGGGGCATGACACATCTCCAGTCTATTTCTTTTGGCTCCCACCAATAGATTCCCATTACGGAATTTTGAAACAGACATCTCATCCACTGACACAGATTTGTCAGATAGCGATACACGTACAAAAACATTCAGAGGCAGACAGAGAGGAAGAGGGGGACAGAGAGGACGTACAAACGACCGTGGATCTAACACTCGTTTTTTAGACCGAGACTACTTCCTGAGGAACAGACAGGGTCCGGCCAACAATTGAGTACTCTCACCCCACAAATTATCAATCTTTCATCACGAACCCTAAGTGACCTTGAAAAACGAGTCATTAATAAGGGACTTAATTTTATACCAACCTCAGATTTTCAACTGTTTGATAACATTAAAGATCTTCACCTCTTTGTAAGAAAACTGAAATGGAAAAAATATTTCATAAAAGAAAATAAACGAGCATGTCAAGATCTGAATATTCCAGATTCTTTATTTATCAGACGTGAGATTCCTGTTCGAACTTGCTGATTCGAATCCGGAATCATCAGGAGAAGGACCTTTTACCAAATTAAAAGATAAAAGTAAAAGGATGCCACCTATAACAGGTGATCAATCTACGATTGATATTTTTTTGGAGCTGGTAACAAAAGATATGGAGAAATTAGAAAAAGATACCAAAAAGGGCAAATTCAACTTTTCTAAATTGGAAATGGAGGCATTGAGGACTCTGGAGAAAGACCAGTCCATTTTGATAAAACCCTCAGACAAAGGAGGTAATATTGTCATATTAGATCACAAAGAATATGTTAAAATGTGTTATTCCATACTACATGAACGAAATTCATACTGCAAATTAGGTTCTAACCCCCTTCCGGAATTTCAAAAAGAACTTAAAAATATTCTAGATAGGGGTTTAGAGACATCTTTGATAGATAAAAATGAATATGATTTCCTCCTCCCATCCTTTCCAATCATGGCAACATTCTACTGTCTCCCAAAAATACATAAAGGACTTACCCCCCTTAAAGGGAGACCAATTGTCTCTGGAATAGGGAGTATTGGACACCATGTGGGTATATTTGGATGAAATCCTACAGCCACATGTAACTTGTTTAAACTCCTATACCAAAGACTCTACAGATCTCTTAAGAAAACTTGACAACATCATCGTAGAACCAGAAGCATTATTATGCAGCATTGATGTTGAAGCGTTATATTCATCTATTAACCATAAAGATGGTCTGAACGCGGTAGAATATTTTTTGAAAAGTAGGGGTCAACAATTTGCAAGACATAACAACTTTGTCTTGACACTACTGGAATTTTGTCTAACTAAGAATGTTTTTCTTTTCAATGATATGATATACCACCAGCTCAGGGGCACCGCGATGGGTAATTCCTGTGCGCCCTCGTACGCTAATTTGCTCCTGGGCTGGTGGGAGGAGAATTTTGTCTTTGGGGAAGCATACACTGAGGAACAAACGAAGATAGCATTCTGGTCTCGTTATATCGACGATGTGATACTAATCTGGAATGGAAACGAAAAAGAATTAAAAAATTTTGTTGACAAACTCAATATCAACGATCTGGGTTTGTTCTTTACTTTCGAACTCAACAAAAACGAATTGCCCTTTTTGGATCTCATGATTAAAAAACTGCCGGATGGGCACCTCACTACAAAAACGTATAGGAAGCCCACAGCTACAAACGCCCTTTTGAGATGGGATAGCCACCATCCGGTCCCCCTCAGAAAAGGCATCCCAAAGGGGCAATACTTAAGATTACGGAGAAACTGCTCTACAGAAATAGACTTTAAAATTCAAGCAGATGATCTGAGAAACCGTTTCCAGAATAGAGGCTATCCAGATGGAATTCTGAAAAAGGCCTATCAGGAAACCAAACAAATTGATAGAAATAATCTCCTGGTACCAGCTCCTAAAAGGGAAGAAATGGATACGGTTAGATTCATTACTACCTTTAATAATGGGGCACAACAAGTCCGCTCCATATTACAAAAACATTGGTCTGTTTTGCATATGGATGAAGATATTGGGGAACTGGTGGGACCATATCCTAGTATTACATTCCAGAAGGGTAGATCCTTGGGTGACAGACTAGTTCATAGTCACTACAGCGAACCAAGGCCAGGAACATGGCTTCCAAACAAACCACAGGGATGTTACAAATGTAGCGGTTGTGTGGCATGTCCAGTGATAGAGACCGACTCAAAATTTAAGAGCAATGTTGACGGGAAAGAATATAAAAATCCTACACTTCATTAATTGTAGAACTAAAGGGGTGATTTACCGAGCAACTTGCCCATGTGGTTTGGAGTATATAGGCAAAACAAAACGTGAATTCAGGAGACGGGTAGGCGAACATTTGAGAGATGTGGCATTAAAGAGAGATACAGCATTGGCTAGACATATGAACATGGAACATCAAGGAAAGGGATGTGACCTCAGATTTATAGGAATTGACAGGGTATATTTTCCCAAGAGAGGAGGTGATTGGGACAGAAATATATTACAAAGGGAAACAAAATGGATATATCGCCTAAAGACCCAATCACCAAGAGGTCTTAATGAAACATTGACCTTCAGTTGTTTCTTATAAAATCTCTTTTTCATTCTAAGCAATATTGTCCATCTATGTGTGGATACTTTGCTATCTTTTCCAACCTTTAACATGAACAGGGCCATATAGGGCCTAGAAGGGTCAGCCGTCGAGGAGTGGGGGCGCCACTCTCGTTATCCTGTCCTTAGGGTGCCAACCTCCGCGGTTAGGTAGGAATCAGTTTAGGCATCCTAGGGAACGGGGCATGACACATCTCCAGTCTATTTCTTTTTATCCACTGAAATTTCTCTATTTTTTCAAACCCTTTTTTCTCCCACATTCTAGCAAAACAGCCCAATGTATGTATATAATAATCTTTTACTTCTCCTGATATACCAAATTAGTGACCTGCTGCAATTTATTTTTTTATTAGTTTGTGCCAACTTATGGTCTAAGGATCCAAAACATACCATGACATAATAAGTGATTACTTATTTTTATTTTATAATTTAGAACTGCCCCCTCCTTTTTTTGAGAAAACGATATGGGAGTTCATAATTTATGCTTATAAGATCACTAATAATAAGTATCACTGCCATCGATGTCCCTTGAATTGAATACAATAACTTCCGATAAACAGGAAGTGATGGGATTCACTGCATCACTAGAAAACGAGTGTAAACGATTGCGGCTCAATTGCGTTCCACAGACCGGATGTGATGCAGTTCGGGACACCGGAAGTGACGATTTGGGTAGCGGCCGATCCGTGGGTCGCACCCCCATGACGTCAGACGCCGCGAACATGCGGCATACACGGCGGTCTATTTAAAGGGGACATATGAGAGAAACAGGTGATGCCTCTGACCCCTTATGAAAAATGGTGGATTTTTCCACTGAATGATTGTGTGTACCTTTCCCCTGATGAGTGATAACGAAACGCGTCGGAAGCACTATATGGGGCACAAATCTTATTCCTGGTGGGATGTTTAATTGAAGGCATGAGATTTTAAGAAAAACCTTCTCCCAATATGACCAGAGATTTACGGCTAACTGAGGCTGAGAAACTTCAAACGAGGTGAGATCGTTCCAATAGATTTTGAATTTAGGAGCAGATTCTTGATACACCTCTTTGAGTGAGCTTGGGGCGTGTCAAAAAAACCCTCATTCATGCTACTTGTAAGAATTGAATAATATCAATTCAGTTTATGTGTTTTCAGTATGTCCTTTATGTCACTTTGGTTAATTTTAATATAAAATAGTAAAAGTTATATTTTAATATTGATCCTACCCTGCTATTATAATTGAATCTTGGATTGGTAGTCATTGCATCATTATAGGCGTCAATAAGACACCGATCCATTATTAATCCCAAAGTTTTTAAATGTGTAAAAAAAAGACACAGCAAGAAAAAAGTCTTTGAATGAAATAAAAGAGACAACACAGTTTTCATTTTTTTTATTACTCTCTCATTCCTGCGACGCCATCGATCTCCTGTAAAAAAAGAAAAAAAACAAACCAACAGTATACCACCTGTCCGACGCAGTCCATAGTAACGACAGTCCCACGACGATCCAGCTCTGCTACATCGCAATAACAGGCAGAGCCTGTCATTGCAACGCAGCACAGCTGATTACCTGCTTCCCCGGCGGTGACGTCATCGGACTGACTGCTTTACGGCCGGGATTACCCAGCAGTCACTGCAGTTATCGCGAGAAACTGCATGTGACCGCCGGGGAGAAGAGGATGGCAGCCATGAAGCAGTCCAGGACGTGACCGCCGGAGATCTTCTGCCAGGTAAGTGCCGCTGACTCCTGACAGACCCGACAGACGGAGACTGACAGTGACAGTGACATCCCGATTCCGGTATCCGATATGACGAAAATATCGGAACTCGGAATCGGAATTCCGATACAGCCAATATCGGCCGATACCCGATATTTGCAGTATCGGAATGCTCAACCCTACTCCTGAGTAAATTTTCACACCTTAACATAGCATGCTCATCCATTTCTTTCCAGTACTAGAGATGAGCATATCAATCCGCGGACAATCAAATTCAAGTCGGATTTCCTGAAATTCATTGTTTCACAGGAATTTGAATAATTGTTTGAGATTTGATTTGCGGTTCGCAAAAATATAAAATTTACCTGACACCGTAGTGCCCTGCAGCTATATCACTTGATGACTTGCTCTCTTTTGTAGAGTAGAATGTAAGCTTCTATGGTCAGAGGGGTCCTTTCTGTCTCTCTGTACAGTTCCCAGTGGAGGATAGTTTGAACAGCAGCGTCATTTTCCATCTCCAGGACCTAAACCTAATGCCATACCTCACTTAGACTAAAGTCTTCATCTGTATGGGAACCTACGAATCCTCTCTTTAGACTGAAGTCTACATCTCAGTGGAGGGGTAGTGGTCCTGCTGTGATTAAAAACGCCTGCGGCTAAGAGGCGGAGGGCTCAGTCAGAAGGCTAATGAATGCAAATTTCAAAAAACTGACTGTCACATCCAAACATAAACTAAGTGTGAACAGGTGCTTAACCTAGAGTCACCAACTCATATACACTAAAAAAAAAAAAGGCAGCACTCTGTAGCGCCATAGCATGCAAATATGAAATATGAAAAATGAATTGCATTACTGCATTAGAAATATGAAAAATTGAGAAAGCTTAGCGCATAAAATGGCCAATTTATGTGTACCTGGAAGCCACATTAAGTCGTTTCTTGTTTTCCAGGACCTAAACCTAATGCCAATCCTCGCTTAGACTAAAGTCTTCATCTGTATGGGAACCTATGAATCCTCTCTTTAGACTGAAATCTACATCTCTGTGGAGGGGTAGTGGCCCTGCTGTGATTAAAAATGCCTGCAGCTAAGAGTCGGAGGGCTCAGTCAGAAGGCTAATGTATACAAATTTGTAAAATATGCGATTATGCTACAGAGCAGGTGCCACGGCCGGCACCTGCCTGTAGAAGGGTTGCATCTTCAGTATGTTAGGTATTCATTATGCAAACTAGGGGGCAAGTCAGTGAGGGATAAGCAACCAGTCAGCAGTCTGCATTATGAATATCTAATCAGAGCACCACATGAAGACCCCCCTGCAACCCGCCAGGGCACGAGAATCTCATTAACTACAAACTGAAAATATAGATTAACCCCTTACTGCCATCCGACGTACTATCCCGTCCATGGTACCTGGGCCCATATGACCATGGAAGGGATAGTACGTCCCAGCGATTGGACTCGCTCCCGGGGGGAGCGCAGCCGATCGCGGCCGGGTGTCAGCTGATTATCACAGCTGACACCCGACACTATGTGTCAGGAGCGGTCACGGACCGCTCCCGGCACATTAACCCCTGGCACACCGCGATCAAACATGATCGCGGTGTACGGGGGGCACAGGGGAGGATCGCGCAGGGAGAGGGCTCCCTGCGCGCTCCCCTGAGACCCTCAGAGCAGCGCGATGTGTTGCGCTGTTCCGAGGGTCCATCCTCCCTCCAGGTCCCCGGATCCAAGATGGCGCCGGGGTCCTGCAGGGAGGCGGCTTCCTCAGTGCCTGCTGAGAGCAGGCGCTGTGGAAGCCTGCAGCGATGCCAGAGCGATCGCTGGTGTGACAGAGTGCTGTGCACACTGTCACACCAGCGATCTGACCCTATACAGTGATGTCCCACCCTGGTAAAAGTAAAAAAGTTAAAAAAATAAAAATAAAAATTGTTTAAAAAAATCATAAAAAAAAAAAAAATATTCCCCAATAAATTCATTTTTTCCTATAAATAAAAAAACCAAAACAATAAAAGTACACATATTTGGTATCGGCGCGTCCGTAACAACCCCCCCTATAAAACTGTCCCACTAGTTAACCCCTTTAGTGAACCTCTTAAAAAAAAAAACGAAGCAAAAAATCAATGCTTTATCATCATACTGCCAAACAAAAAGTGGAATAACACGCGATCAAAAAGACGGATATAAATAAACATGGTACCGCTGAAAACGACATCTTGTCCCGCAAAAAACGAGCTACCATACAGCATCATCAGCGAAAAAATAAAAAAGTTATAGCTCGCAGAATAAAGCGATGCAAAAATAATAATTTTTTATATAAAATTGGTTTTATTCTATAAAAGCGCCAAAACATAAAAAAATGATATAAATGAGGTATTGCCGTAATCGTACTGACCCGAAGAATAAAACTGCTTTATCAATTTTACCACACGCGGAACGGTATAAATGCCTCCCCAAAAAGAAATTCATGAATTGCTAATTTTTGTTCATTCTAACCTCCCAAAAATCGAAATAAAAAGCGATCAAAAAACGTCACATGCTCAAAAATGGTACCAATAAAAACGTCACCTCGTCCCGCAAAAAATAAGACCTCACATGACTCTGTGGCCCAAAATATGCAAAAATTATAGCTCTCAAAATGTGGTGATGCAAAAACTATTTTTTGCAATAAAAAGCGTCTTTTAGCGTGACAGCTGCCAATCAAAAAAACCCGCTATAAATAGTAAATCAAACCCCCCTTTATCACCCCCTTAGTTAGGGAAAAATAATAAAATTAAAAAAAAGTATTTATTTCCATTTTCCCATTAGGGTTAGGGTTGGTGCTAAAGTTAGGATTAGGGTTAGGGTTGGGATTAGGGTTATGGGTGTGTTAGGGTTAGGTTTGTGGTTAAGGTTGGGACTAGGATTAGGGGTGTGTTGGGGTTAGGGTTGGAGTTAGAATTGGGGGGTTTCCGCTGTTTAGGCACATCAGGGGCTCTCCAAATGTGACATGGCGTCTGATCTCAATTCCAGCCAATTCTGCATTGAAAAAGTCAAACGGTGCTCCTTCACTTCTGAGCTCTGCCATGTGCCCAAACAGTAGTTTACCCCCGCATATGGGGTATCAGCGTACTCTGGACCCCAAGAGTTATTGTGAAATTTGTCCTATTTCTTCTGTTACCCTTGGGAAAATAAAAAACTGGGGGTAAAAATATCATTTTTTTTTTTAAAAAATGATTTTTTGTTTTTACGACTGTACGTTATAAACTTCTGTGAAGCACTTGGGGCTTCATAGCGCTCACCACACATCTAGATAAGTTCCTTGTGGGGTCTATTTTCCAAAATGGGGTCACTTGTGGGGGTTTCCACTGTTTAGGCGCATCAGGGGCTCTCCAAATGCGACATGACGCCCCCAGACCATTCCATCAAAGTCTGCAATCCAAAACGTCACTTATTCCCTTCCGAGCCCCAACGTGTACCCATACAGTAGTTTTCTCCCACATATTGGGTATCAGCATACTCAGGACAAATTGGACAACAACTTTTGGGGTCCAATTTCTCCTGTTACCCTTGTGAAAATAAAATATTGGGGACGAAAAAATCATTTTTGTAAAAAAAAAAAAAAAAAAGATTTTTATTTTACAGCTGTACGTTATAAACTTCTGTGAAGCACTTCGGGGTTCAAAGTGCTCACCACACATCTAGATAAGTTCCTTGAGGGGTCTAGTTTCCAAAATGGTGTCATTTGTTGGGGGTTTCTACTGTTTAGGCAGATCAGGAGCTCTCCAAACAGGACATGGCATCCAGCCAATTCTGTGTTGAAAAAGTCGAACGGCGCTCCTTCCCTTCCAAACTCTGCCATGCACCCAAACAGTGGTTTACCCCCACATATGGGGTATCAGCGTACTCAGGACAAATTGCACAATAACTTTTGGAGTATTGTTACCCTTGGGAAAATAAAAATTGGGGTGAAAAGATCATTTTTGTGGAAAAAATATTATTTTTTAATTTTACGGCTCTACGTTATAAACTTGTGTGAAGCACTTCGGGGTTCAAATTGCTCACCAAAGATCTAGATAAGTTCCTTAGGGGGTCTAGTTTCCCAAATGGGGTCACTTGTGGGGGGTTTCCACTGTTTAGGCACATCAGAGGCTCTCCAAATGCAACATGGCGTCCAATCTCAATTCCAGCCAATTTTGTTTGGAAAAAGTCAAATGGTGCTCCTTCCATTCCGAGCTCTGCTGTGCGCCCAAACAGTGGTTCCCCCCCACATATGGGGTATCAGCGTACTTGTGTGAAGCACTTGGGGGTTCAAAGTGCTCACCAAAGATCTAGATAAGCTCCTTAGGGGGTCTAGTTTCCAAAATGGCGTCACTTGTGGGGGGTTTCCACTGTTTAAGCTCATCTGGGGCACTGCAAACAGAACATGAGCCCCATCAACGTCTGCATTCCAAAATGTTACTACTTCCTTTCCAAGCCCTGTCGTGCGCCCAAACAGTTTCCCCCCCACATATGGGGTATCAGCGTACTCAGGACAAATTGGACAACAACTTTTGGGGTCCAATTTTCTTGGGAAAAATCAAAAATTTGGGACTAAAAAATCATTTTTGTGGAAAATTGTTTTTTTTATTTTTCAGACCCAGGCATTATAAACTTTTGTGAAACACTTGGGGGTTCAAAGTGCTCACAACAGATCTAGATAAGTTCCTTAGGGGGTCTAGTTTCCAAAATGGTGTCACTTGTGAGGGGTTTCCACTGTTTAGGCACATCAGGGGCACTCCAAACACGACATGGCGTCCAATCTCAATTCCAGCCAATTTTAGTTTGAAAAAGTCAAACGGCGCTCCTTCCCTTACAGCTCTGACGTGTGCCCAAACAGTGGTTTTCCTCCACATATTGGCTATTGACGTACTCAGGAGAAATTGTACAACAACTTTATCTGTCCATTTGCTTCTTTTACCCTTGTGAAAATAAAAAAAAAGTTTGCAATAGATCATTTTTGTGGCTAAAAAGTTAAATATTCATTTTTTCCTTCCACGTTGCTTCAGCTACTGTGAAGCACCTGAAGGGTTAATAAACTTCTTGAATGTGGTTTTGAGTACCTTGAGGGGTGCAGTTTTTAGAATGGTGTCACTTTTGGGTATTTTCTGCTATATAGACCCCTCAAAGTGACTTCAAATATGAGGTGGTCCCTAAAAAAAATGACTTTGTAAATTTTGTTGTAAAAATGAGAAATCGCTGGTCAACTTTTAACCCTTATAATTTCCTAAGAAAAAAAAAATTGGTTCCAAAATTGTGCTGATGTAAAGTAGACATGTGGGAAATGTTATTTCTTAACTATTTTGTGTGACATATTTCTCTGTTTTAAGGGAATAAAAATTCAAAGTTTGAAAATTGCAAAATTTTCAAAATTTTCGCCATATTTGCGTTTTTTTCAAAAATAAACGCAAGTTATATGGAAGAAATTTTACCACTAACGTGAAGTACAATATGTCACGAGAAAACATTCTCAGAATCGCGAAGATCCGTTGAAGCGTTCCAGAGTTATAACCTCATAAAGAGACAGTGGTCAGAATTGTAAAAATTGGCCCGGTCATTAACGTGCAAACCACCCTTGGGGGTTAAGGGGTTAAACAAAAACCACAAGACGGATTTCATCAACCAAGGTATCATTTTATTCAGTATAACGGCGCCGACCTGACACTGTCTGTAGGTTACTGTGCACAATCCTGCTGACAGGTTCCCTTTAAATAAGATGATTAGATGGACGGACATAGGAGACAGTAGTGCTAACACTAGAGGGCGCTATACAACACTTCAAAGGTACATATTATTTGAATGCAGCATCATCTTTATTGGGTATAAATTACAGAAATTTTTTGTTTCCTTGATGTCTGCAGCATTGCCTATATGGTGGCACAACCCCTTTAAAAGCAGAATACCATGTACCAAAAATAGCAATTAAAGATAATCTCCATACTAATATCTTCATTGTACTGTAATATCCATATATTGTGCCAAACTTTGAGACCAGTTGACAGGTGAAGGGTGAACTTGTACATCCCCATGTTATATCTGATGTTATGACTCAGGGTGGACTTGTGGTTTTCTATGGAAAGTCTGTACAAGAAATATTAATATATTTTTACTATACATGATTATAGTATTTTCATCCCACTGCTGTCATTTTGTACTTTTTACTAACAGATTTTCCCAGCAGTCCTGTGCTGTAATAGGGAATTTTCAGTATTGAGCTTGGCTCACAGAGTTAGCAATTTACTCTAGCGGTTACACTCGTTTTTCTCCTAAAACCTAGGCAATATATTTACTGTTTATCTCAATTTACTCTTTACTTTCCAATAAAAATTATCTCAATAAAACTGTCATCATGGGTCCATAGTAATGTGAATCTGGCCCTTAAAACCTTGTTATAATATATGGATGAAATATGCAAAATCTGCTTTACCTACTATGTACATAGGACTGCTACTTTTTATTACTGTTGCTTCCTTTTAGTGTGCAAAACGCTTACACAAAACTGTATTGTATGAATCAAAAATCAGGGACTATAGAAAATATCTGAAAGATGTTCCCCTACATGTGTCATGTTCCATATGTGGATTATGGCCAAGGTTTTCTGGACAGGAAGAACAGAGAAAAATAGAAATCTCAACAAGCGCACAGGCGAATCCCATGTAAGTCAGTAAGGTCTGTCGGGCACAATTTGGATCTGCAATAGATAGTTGATAGTCACAGGGACTTGTACCTGCTAGAAGGCCCATCAATCACAAAAATAGAGACCTCTGAGTCAACTGTGTGAATAAAGCTAAGGTCGCACATGTTCACCAATTGTTCACCATCTATGGAAACTATGAGTCCAATTCATTAAAGCTTTTAGAACGGTAATCTGATGTAAAAAGCTTGGAAAAGTTGCAACATTTTGGCTCAACTCGAGGCTGCACTTAAACTTGGCATCTTTTGGCATTTCCATGTCATTTTCACTCAGCCCCAACAAAGGGGGCCGACCTGGGTTGGGACAGGTGCATGGTGAAGCCACTTGTCAAATTCATCATGAGCAGCGGTGTTACTTACTCTAGCAGGGATTGGAATAGGATTTGTGGCAAGTTGCACAAGGAGGAGCATGCCACTTGCCTGATGCTTCTGATTCATTAAAAGACACATGCCTCATCAAGACCGACATGAAGATTGTTGTTTTTCATGAATCAAGGTCATTGGGCACCAATAGATCTCTAATACATATCCCTACTCTATACCTATATACAGTATATCCAGACTATGTGTAACTACATTTAGTGGGCAAAATAAGTATTTGATACACTGCTGATTTTGCAGGTTTTCTCACCTACAAAGAATGGAGAGGTCTGTAATTTTTATTACAGACAGAATCTTAACAAAAATCCAGAAAATCACATTGTATGGTTTTTACTTAATTAACTTGCATTTTATTGCACAAAATAAGTATTTGATACAATAAAAAAGAACTTAATATTTGGTACAGAAACCTTTGTTTGCAATTACAAAGGTCAGATGTTTCCGGTAGCTCTTGACCAAGTTTTCACACACTGCAGCAGGGATTTTGGCCCAGTCCTCCATACAGATCTTCTCCAGATCTTTAAAGGTTTCAGGGCTGTCACTGGGCAACATTGGCTTTCAGCTCCCTCCAAGGATTTTCTGTTGGGTTCAGATCTGGAGACTGGCTAGGCCACTCCAGGACCTTGAAATGCTTCTTAAGGAGCCACTCCTTAGTTGCCCTGGCTGTATGTTTAATGTCATTGTCAGGCTGGAAGACCCAGCCATGACTCATCTTCAATTCTCTTACTGAGGGAAGGAGGCTGTTGGCCAAAATTTCACGATACATGACCCCATTCACCTTCCCTTCAATATGAAACAGTCATCATATCCCCTTAGTAGAAAACCTCCCCAAAGTATGATGTTTCCCCCACCATGCTTCAGGATGGTATGGTGTTCTTGGGGTTGTACTCATCCTTCTTCTCTCTTCAAACACGGCGAGTGGAGTTGATATCAAAAAGTTCTATTTTGCTCTCATCTGAACACATGACCTTCTCCTATGCCTCCTCTGGATCATCCAGATGGTTATTGGTGAACTTCAAACAGGCCTGAACATGTGCTGGCGTGAGCAGGGGGATCTTGCGTGCCCTGCAGGATTTGAATCCATGACGACATAGTATGTTACTAATGGTAATGTTTGAGACTGTGGTCCCAGCTCTCTTCAGGTCATTAACCAGGTTCTCTCGTGTAGTTCTGGGTTTATTCTTGACCTCTCAGGTTCTCCTTATAATGTATATTTTCATCAGCTCAATAATAAAACAAATACATATTTAAAACATTTTGATTCTATGGAAAAATTTAATATCACAGAGATTAGAGCAGCCTTGACTAACTAATCTAAGCAATAAAAATTCCAGAAAGTTTGAAAGCACGGCAGATACCGACAAACCAACCCGTAATATCAAGTAAGTGAAATGTGATAGCTATAATAATGTCATTTTTTCATCTATGGTCACATTTGCATCATTATACCTGTTTATAACACTGGGAATATGGCAGATACCACCAGCCCCTGATGAACCCTTTTGATTTATAATGTCCATTAGGATTTGCTTTCGCATCTGCCATTCTGCTATGGGAATATTTGCCAATCCAGTCTTTAAAGAGCCCCGACAGTATAGAGTATTTTGAATAGTGAAAATATATGCGAGTTAGTGAAACTAAAGGACTGAATATACAAACACTTTAAGGCAAGGGTCCCTGTAAGGAGAAAAAGGGTTACCAGATTCCTGTTCTGCACGCATGCAGAGAAGACTAAATGCAAAGATGGCCATGTATGTGCATATGCTTGGGTCTCTCGACTGAAGTCTATTGAAGTTACAGAAACAGTCAACAAGGAAGAAAATCACTTGTTTTTTTTAATATTTATGGCATATTCTTTGAAAGCACTATAAATGTGTTAAGTGGAAATATCACATTATGGTCGATATTTTAATGTAAACTTTGCTTAGACCTTGGGGTCACTTCTTGTGTGTTTTCTTTGAATGAAATAGGAAGCTGTACAGAATGATTAATGGGAAGCATAGTCTCCCATCCCTCTATGTAATATATATAGTAAGACCCCAGAGCTCAATAAATATAGGTGTTAAAAAATAAAAAAAGGGTCTACATCTTGGTTCTCACCTGTCTTATGACCACAGCTCCCAGTTCAGTCCTCTTCTGGTTTCTTCGAGCTCTGGTCTTCATGGTCAAGTGACATCCTCTTCTGAGTCTTCTTTCACCATGCACTTCCTGCATTGAGTAGGCTTCGGGCAATCATGACATCACCATGTGAGGAAGTGCGTCTTGACGACCTCAATCATGATATGCATCACTTGAGGATTATTCAACATAGGAAGTGCCTGCTTTACAATGAAGAAAGACGTGGAAGATGACATCACCTGCCAAGGGGATCAGAGATGGAGGAAGCCAACAGAGGACCAGGCACAAAGTTATTACAGCAGGACAGGTGAACAGCAGGTGGGCATACTATTTTTTTATGTTTTAACTCTGCCGGCCAGTTGCTACATTTCTGAATTCACACAAAGCAAATCACCAAAACTTTGGATTTAACCTTTTATGCAAAATTCAAGGAAAATTTGATTAACCTCATACTGATTAGATCTCTAGCAAATATATTTGCATTTAGGATATGTTTCATTGTTGTGCCTTGATTCTGAAGAAAATTCCAAACCCATTTAAAGCAAAGGTCTTGCAGGAGATAATTTAATTGTATTTATCCACAAATCAGAGCTGAGATTTCTGACTGCGACCCAAAGCGATAGAATTTTGCTACCAAAAAAAGGAAATTGATCCACCACAAGGTGACAGATTGTGGTGCCAAATTTTCTTAAGGTTTATTGCAATTATAGTGATACTCTACTCTACAGGAACTATGATACCAAAATATCTATTTACAATTATTTCCTGTTTAACGATACATTTTATTGACGCAAAGTTCTCATCTGGTCCAAAAGCGGATGCTCTCCAGCACCAAAGGAAAGTAGGTAAAACCTAAACTTTGATCATGAAGGATAAAAAAATTTGAGAATGTACACATTAGGGTGCCAAGGAAATGCATGGTAAAAATTAAGTATCAAGTTTTTGAAGATCGTACCTCCTAATTTTGTTCCTTTTTGGTCAAGATATTTTATAATATCCTTTTTTTAAGATTAGTTATAATTTACTGTTCGCTCAATGGCACATCATATTGCAGTTTTAAATGTTTGTTTAGTATTTATCGTCATGCATATCCCGCGTTATGTATGGTATGTTATGCCGTTTACCGATCAGATTAATTGATTTTACATTTTGCTAGATCGGGCGTTTCTGAATGCGGCGATAGCAAATGTGTGTATATTTTTTTTAACCCTTTAATTTTCAATGGGGCGAAAGGGGGGTGATTTGAACTTTTAGGGTTTTTTTTTATTATTTTTTTAAATGTTAGTGGTTAAATTTTAGTGGTTATTGTGTGTACAATATTGTGGAAAATGAGAAACATGAAATAATTCACATGCCTTGAGCAAGTGGTAAATCTAAATTTAATGTCAACATATTTTATAAACATGGTGAATCCTTATGCCAAAAGGAACAAATTTGAAAGGTAAGACTTACCAATTTGCAAAGTTAATTTTTCCTTGGGACGCTAGTACACATATTAAAAAGTAAAATACATAATGCTTACAAGTTTCAGGTAGAAAAACCCTTAAATATAGCCTAAGGGTTTACCTGAAATGTGTAAGCATTTTGGTTTTCCATTTTTAAATATTGCACATATTTACAATTTTTTTATCCTTTATGATTAAAGGCTTGGTTTTAAAGACTTTCCTTTGGTGCTGGAGGACATTCCCTTTTGGACTATTGAGATCTATTTGACCTGGAAGTCAGACCAGTGCTTTCTCCGTGCACCACACCCAGCTCGCAGTCTGCTTACACTTGAAGTTTCCTGGGATACTTATCGCTAACACATAAGTGGTGAGCTGAATTTACACTTTTTCTCACCTGTATTTGCTTATATATTTGTTTCCTGGTAGGAACAAAAAATGGATTTTCCCAGTGATAAGCCATTTTTAGATTTTATAACTTGGTATGACTATTTCATTGATGATATCATCACCATCTGGAAGAGTCATGAAGCTGCCGTACCCGAATTTATTGATTTAATTAGTTTGAATCAATTACATTTGTCATTCACGCACAATTAGAAAAAAGAGCATTTGTTTTCTTGATTTAACTATAGCTACTAGTGATAAGTAAACCCGTGGATGTTTGGATTTTCCAATTAGGACGAACTAGAGTTTTAAAGTTCAGTTTGGCATCAAAACGTGATCCCAAAAATGACCCCAAACACCATAGAAGTCAATGGCGACTCGAACTTCGGTTCTTTAAAATGGCTGTAAAATGGTCATAGTAAGGGCTAGGGAGCTGCAGAGCGAATCTAAATGGGGGTAAGAGCAGGACAAGTGTCCTGCAACTAAATTTGGATAGGGAAATGACTTAAAATAACATAGAATACCTCCAAAAAAGGAAACATTTTAGGACAAATTTAAAAAGTTTGTGAAGTGGATTGGATAAAAAATTTTTTTTGAAGATGAGGTCCTGTACATGGCGGCCGAGTACATACGAATGGTACAGTGAAACTGCGAATGGTCATTAAATCAGTCACTTTGGATTACATCATTTGAATTTCTGGCTATAGATCACCGTGAAATTATGAACCAGTAAAGGAATGCATGGAAAGCCTGACAGAGGTGCCACAAAGCCCCCCACACCCTCGCCTCTGTCCCGAAATACTCTGTGTATTGCCTTGGGTGCGTTGTTGACAAGGCAGGGTGGCCGTGGTGAGAATACCAGCCCCCAGCTGTCTTCTTTAGCTTGTTTGGTTATCAAAAATGGTGGCAGCCACAACTTTTTTTTAAATTATTAATTTAAATAATTTAAAAATCTGCGCGGGGAGCCCACTATGCTTGATAACCAACCTTGATAACTTGACAACTTAGGATTGCAGCCCGCAGCTGTCAGTTTTGCCTGGCTGGTTATCAAAAATACAGGGGAACCCAAGCTGTTTTTTTTTAAATTTATTTAGAGAGCAGGCATGGGCTAATGAACATTTCCATCAGTTGCTGCCTGCTAGTGTTGAGCATTCCGATACCGCAAGTATCGGGTATGGGCCGATATTCGCTGTATCGGAATTCCGATACTTAGTTCCGATATTTTTCCTATATCGTATACCGGAATCGGAAGTTCCCATAATTCTTTGAGAGGCACTGTGATTTTAGTCAGCCAATGAGGAATCCTACGAAGTGTGGGCACATCCTGTAATGCTGCGGTCATGTTAACTAATGGCATGGCTGTGATTAGATGCTTAAATGATGTCAGAATGCACTATAAAAGGCGCCGCCGCCATTTTAGCGTCACTGTGCTGTGAATTCAGTTAGGGACAGAACGCTGCTCTGCTGACTCTGAGGGACAGTTACATATAGCGTTTTTGTGAATTGTTCTGTAGGCAGGCTATTTCAGAAACCGCTGTGTAAATCATCCTTTTTCCTTGCAGTGTTGCTTTCACAGCTCTGTGGAAGGTGTGTGTGTGAGTGCAGGTGACGCTGCAGTTTGCTCTGCATCCACCGCTGTTTGTAGTCATCTGCACGTGTCACTCACTGACTCTTTTTTTTATTTTATTTTTTGGAATTGGTGCTGCTCCATTCAATTGAAATTAACAGTGATCTATTAGTGTGACGCGCTTCCATCCGTATACAATACATTGGTTGCAAACACTATAGAAGTACACAAAGGAGCCTTTCACAGCTAGTGAACAGTTGTGTGCAGTGTTCACTGTAGTCTGTGAGGTTTTCATTTTTTGAGTGCAGATCACGCTCCAGTTAGTTCTTCAACCACTGCTGGTTGTAGTCTGCTGAGCGTGTGTCACTTCCTCATCCTTGACATTTTTCTCTAATTGGTGCTGCTCCATTCTATTTAAAAAAAATCAAATCTATTAGTGTGACACGCTTCCATCCGTATACAATACATTGGTTGCAAACAATATAGAAGTACACAAAGGGGCCTTTCACAGCTAGTGAACAGTTGTGTGCAGTGTTCACTGTAGTCTGTGAGGTTTTCATTTTTTGAGTGCAGATCACGCTCCAGTTAGTTCTTCAACCACTGCTGGTTGTAGTCTGCTGAGCGTGTGTCACTGCCTCATCCTTGACATTTTTCTCTAATTGGTGCTGCTCCATTCTATTTAAAAAAAATCAAATCTATTAGTGTGACGCGCTTCCATCCGTATACAATACATTGGTTGCAAACACTATAGAAGTACACAAAGGGGCCTTTCACAGCTAGTGAACAGTTGTGTGCAGTGTTCACTGTAGTCTGTGAGGTTTTCATTTTTTGAGTGCAGATCATGCTCCAGTTAGTTCTTCAACCACTGCTGGTTGTAGTCTGCTGAGCGTGTGTCACTGCCTCATCCTTGATATTTTTCTCTAATTGGTGCTGCTCCATTCTATTTAAAAAAAATCAAATCTATTAGTGTGACGCGCTTCCATCCGTATAGAATACATTGGTTGCAAACACTATAGAAGTACACAAAGGGGCCTTTCACAGCTAGTGAACAGTTGTCTGCAGTGTTCACTGCAGTCTCTGAGGAATAACCACACTTAGGCCTTATAACTTTTCTGACTTTCTTTATCAATCTACCAAGATGAAGAAGGCAGGGAGTAAGGCACGTGGTCGTGGCTGTGGAGTTTCAGCAGGGAGAGGACGTGGGGATTCTGTGGCTGCTGCCGGCCCCAGTGACACAGCATCCACCAGTTTTCCCCGTGAACGTTCCTTTATGCGCACTTTTGTAGGAGGTCGGCGTACCCCCTGCTGCAGGAAGAACAAATTGAAGCCGTTGTTGGTTGAATGTCAGCCAATGCATCGACTTCAATTGCTTCCACCTCCTCTCAGGACCACAGCACTGTTGAACAACCATCTGTCTCTTCACCGCCTGCCAAATTGCCCAGGCAGTCAGAGAGCTCTGTACAGGAGCCAGCTGAGTCTCTGCTTCTGTTCTCAGAATCTGTTGGCTTGCAAACAGGGGCCCAGCCAAGCAGCATTCTGGAATGTGAAGAAGAGGGAGTATGCAGTGATGCGCAACAGCTGTGTCTCTCTGAATCTGAAGAGGCGGGTGAGCCAGTGCCGATGGTCAGCACACCGCAGAACGCATCTGATGATGATGAGACTCAGGTGCCAGTTTCTGTTGAGCATGGTGCTGGCCAGACCACCCAACAGCAGCAGGTGTTGGAAGAGGGTAGTGGAGATGATGAGGTCCAAGACCCAACATGGCGTGAGGAACAGGAAGGTGGTGGGAGCAGCTCTAAGGAAGAGATTGCCCCAACGGTACAAACAGTAGGGAGAGGTAGGCTGCAGACTCGGTTGCCTGTAGCCTCCAGTTTGGCACCGTTCGGAGCAGTTCTCTTCCAAAAGCCAAAACGGGCGCTCCCAGGACTTGCACTGCGTGGTCCTTTTTTGACACACTTGCAGATGATATTTGCTATGTCAAATGCAAGCTGTGTAATCAAAAAGTAAAAAGAGGTAAAAGTGTCAGTAACCTTAATACCACAAATATGTGGAAACATGTGCGGACAAAGCACGTGGTTGAGTTACAAAGACACACTGGAGATGTAGGCCAACCTACAGCAGCACCTACATCTTCAGCTCGTGTTGGAGTCTCTTCCTCCAGCTCACACACAGCTGGTTCGGCTTCCTCACAGGATCGCCATGGAAGAACCTCTGTCACTGTTGTCCAGAGACCCAGTGTTATTCCACCCACAGCTGCAAGTTCCCTGTCATCCTCACACTCCCAGGCCACAAAACAGCCATCGGTAGCACAGGGATGGGATAAAAGACGGCCATACTCGGCAAACCATCCACGAGCACAGGCTCTGAATGCTGGCATTGCAAAACTCCTGTCCTTTGAAATGCTGTCATTCAGGCTGGTGGAGACTGACAGTTTCCGTAACTTAATGGCATTGGCAGTCCCACAATACAATGTGCCCAGCCGATTTTATTTCAGCAGGCAAGCCGTCCCTGGTCTGCAAAAGCATGTTGAGGGAAAAATTAAACATGCGCTACTAAACGCCATTAGTAGCAAGGTCCACCTGACCACCGATGCGTGGACCAGTACCCATGGCCAGGGACGATACCTTTCCCTCACTGCCCATTGGGTCAATGTTGTGGAGCCGGGTACAGATCTTGCGAGTGGCGCTGTACGTGTTCTGCCAACTCCAAGGATTGCAGGAATCCAGTCTGTCCATATTGACTCCTCCTCCTACTCCAGTTCCTCAGAATCATCGCTGCAGGAGCCGTCACGGTCTACCTCCACATGGACCCGTGAACGCTTACCTGTTGCGACCGATATGAGCACAGCCGTGGCCAAACGTCAACAGGCCGTCCTGAAATTAATTTCCATGGGGAATCGAAGCCACACAGCGCAGGAGCTCTGGAATGCCATCAAGCAGGAGAGCGACGTGTGGTTTTTGCCAGCGAATCTCCAGCCAGGCTTGGTAGTGTGTGACAATGGCCGGAATCTGGTGGCAGCTCTGGGCCATGGCAACCTCACTCACATACCATGTCTGGCACATGTGTTCAACTTGGTCGTGCAGAGTTTTTTGAGGGACTATCCGGATCTTGATGCACTGCTGCACAAGGTCCGCCTAGAGTGCGCTCACTTGCGACGTTCCAGCATGGCCAGATCATGCATTGCAGCTCTGCAACGCAGATTTCGCCTTCCTGAACATCGCATCATATGTGACGTACCCACCAGGTGGAATTCCACGTTACATATGTTGGAGCGGTTGTGTGAGCAGCAGCCAGCAGTAATGGAGTATCAGCTGCATCAGGCGCAATCAACTCGCAATTTGCGCCGTTCACACTTCACCACTACTGAGTGGGCCTCTATGAAGGACATCTGCCACGTTTTGCGTGCGTTTGATGAGTCAACGCGGATGGCGAGTGCAGATGATGCACTAGTCAGCCTGACTGTCCCCCTTATCTGCCTGCTTCAAAAAACACTGCAAGCACTAAGGGATGAGGTTTTGGAAGAGGTGGAGGATGAGGAGTCACAAATTCCATCACCTTCTGGACAGTCAGCGCAACGTGGTTCCTCACAAAGGGCTGGGCAGGGCTCACTTTGTGAGGAGGATGAGGAGGAGTCAATGGAGGAGGAAGACATCGCTCCAGAGGGAGGTACACAACGCTCTAGTCAGTATGTAGAGCGAGGGTGGGGTGATGCAGAGCAGGCAGAGATGACGCCTCTTGCAGGGGACAGCGTTTCTTGGCCAGTTGGGAGTCTGCAGCACATGGTTGATTTCATGCTGCAGTGCCTGAGAAACTACCGCCGCATCACCCACATTCTCACCACGTCTGATTATTGGGTGTACACCCTCCTAGACCCTCGCTACCGGGACAACTTACAAAGCCTCATCACACCGTTGAACCGGGAGCGTAAAATGCGGGAGTACCAAGACACACTGGTGCAATCCATAATGTTCTCCATTCCAGCCGAGAGCACTGCTGCTGCTACTGCTTTACAAAGCAGCTCTGTGCGTCGAGGCAGTGGAGACAGCTCTGCAACAAGAGGGAGCACAAGCAGCTCCTCGGCACAGGGTATGTTCCAAATGTGGCGAAGTTTTGTGGCAGCGCCACAAATGTCTACACCATCCGAGACGGCTCCAGTCAGCAGGAGGCAACGTTTCCGTAAGATGGTGACAGACTACATGTCTTTCCCTCTCAGTGTACTCCCAGATGGCTCTTCCCCATTCAAGTTTTGGGTCTCTAAGCTGGATACATGGCCAGAGCTTAGCCAGTATGCATTGGAGGTGCTGGCTTGCCCTGCTGCCAGTGTATTATCGGAGCGCGTCTTTAGTGCTGCAGGTGGTGTACTAACAGACCGTCGCATGCGACTATCCTCCGATAATGTAGACCGGCTTACTTTTCTGAAAATGAACAAGGCATGGATCTCGCCTGAATTTGCCTGTCCGGTTTCAGATTAAATAACTGGTTGGCAACGTTATCCATGTCTCCTGTTATGTTCATCTTTCTACCACCTGAACTCTACTCCCTGGGCTACAACGCTGCCAGTTGCTGCTCAGAAGTGTCGTGTCCACAGACCAATACACAAGCTATAGTGTTAGTGGGGTTCAGTAACGCCAGCTGTTCCCCTGCTGTGTGTCCGGCAAGAAGTCTCCTGTTCCCTACACATGCACAGAAAAACCCATGTCGAACATGCTCCAAATAGGGAAGAGCCGTCACCCTGATTGTTATGCTTAAAACAGGAAAGTTTGAAGTTTTCCAGGCCTAGAATGATACATTTTTATAAGAAATATGGACAAATAATAATTTGTCATCACAGCGCATATCTGCACATGTCTATAGAAATGGTAACAAAAACTAAAACATAGTGTTCACTTTTTGAAATTAATGCATAAAAGTACATTTCATACTTATCAATTAATGCTTTTTAAGGAACTTTATCTGTACCTGTAAGATAATGCAGTCAATGGATGTACGAATCATAAACATCATCATCATCATCCTCACGAGTTATATTTATGACAGACATAATAAAATACACAGAGTGATGCCAACTGTAACTTCACACACCATATATGAAATGGCCAGCATCTAAACCTGGTAATAATGTGCAATAATAAATTATTACATCTAGAAAGTGCATCATGCATACTGACAATAGGTAGTTATACCTGCAAGTGCTGGTGAAACAACCACAACAGATATAAATTAATAATGGTATATAGGTATCACAGTGCATAGTTACTCATGGACAATGTCGATGTAATACTGTATCTCAATAAAGGCAGCGTCAACCATCATGCTTGTTAGTCTTGTAGATTGTTAAAGAGGGAACGTGCTTTTTTTATTTCTCATAGGTGGAGTATTATACAGTAACAGATTACTGCTGTCGTATTTTTGGCGTCCCTAGGGCAGAATAACGCTGCGTAAGGTCACATTTTATAGAGAGTAATATAATAGACACACGCTACCCTACCCTACGCGTGACAGTAGGAAGGTAGTGTTGACGGATAAAGCCTTGCGCAACCAGACATGCTTTTACCCTCTTCAACACTGTACAAGCAAAAAATGCATGATTGCAGCCGCAGACTTTATTGACGTACAGTATAACATTGCCATTACCCATCAGAGGCTGTCCACTGTCTGATACAGACATAGAATATACCTTTGCTATCCGTAGCCTTTGTTTCACCTACACTTGCAGGCACACACTTAAATTGTGACAATGCATAATGTTTTTTTAAATGGTTATTTTTTATCGTACATTATTGAGTCATCACATTGATGAGTCCATGCTGGACATGTCATACATGCTGTCCAAAGTAACAATTTTATTAACTTAAATAATTGAAATGTCTGTGACTGTCACATATAAATTGCAATGATGATGATGAGTGACTATTACAAAATCCATTGTCTTCACTATGTTATGGTTTAACATAGAGTTCCTTACGCATTATTCCTAAATACAAAAATGGACTTTTATTCTTTAATTTACAACACTATATTTTGTAAACTAATTATTGGGGGTGTGTTGTTTCATTTCTTGTTGCCATGTGCTTATATGTGTTTATATTTGCAGGGTCTTTATTTTTATTTTTGGAATTAGGAAAGATGTGTATCTTCGTACCGTGTTAGCCAGTAGATAGAAAAATATTTAGACTTGAGAGTCCTCAGTGGTTGATACCTTTTAATGGATAACTGAAAAGATGGTAACAAATTGCAAGCTTTCGAGACTACTCAGGTCTCTTCATCAGGCAAAGACTAAAACAAAAAATGAAGAATCACATATTTATATACACAACAGGACACAGGAATAGTGCAATATGTAAGACAAGTGACGTGCAGCAGAACTGTCATTATGGCAGAGGGATGAACATAAATATTGGAACAGTTCCTAGATAAGGAGAGAAAGTTTTATTGCTCTCTGATTGGGGTCTGGTGTTGTGTTTTCATGCCCCTGGAAGGTCAGAGACGCAGATTCCTTAATTGATATAGAATGACATGAATCCGTGTGATATATTCATTCCAGCACTCAGAGTGTCAAAGGTCATCATGAGCTTATATTCTGAAACCTTTCTATCTTTCTCAGATTTGAAGTTAGATTTTAATACCAGTAATTCCATATCCATCATGTTATGACCGGGCATACAAAAGTGTTTTGCCACAGGTAAATCCATTCTTTTTTCTCTTATTGTGTGGCGAGGATAATTCATCCTTGTTCTCAGTTTTTGCCCGGTCTCCCCCACATACAGACTCCCAGTTGGACATTTAGTACATATAATTAGGTACACCACATTAGATGTGATGCAGCTGAAAGTACCTGGGATCTTGTAGTCCTGATGGGAGTTGGGGATCTTTATCTTGTCCGTGGTCATTATAGATGCACAGGTTTTACATTTCTTCTGGTTGCAAGGAAAGGTTCCTGCAGCTGTTGGGGAGGACAGGGAGCTTCTGACAATGATGCTTCTAAGATTTGGGGGCTGCCTAAAACACAGTAGTGGGGGGTCTGGAAATATGGATTGTAATCGGGCATCTTTTTGTAGTAAAGGTTGTAGTTTCCGTGTAGCTCCCCTTAGCACCTCCAGATTTGGATTGTAGGTGACCACTAGAGGCACCCGATTATTTTCTTCTTTAGCTTTGTAATGTAGCAGGTGATTCCTTGATATTCTGGTGGCTCTTGAAATTTGGTTTTCAATTGTTCTTGGATGGTAGCCCTGGTTCAAAAAAGTCTTTCTGAGGCGACCCCCCACTACTGTGTTTTAGGCAGCCCCCAAATCTAAGAAGCATCATTGTCAGAAGCTCCCTGTCCTCCCCAACAGCTGCAGGAACCTTTCCTTGCAACAAGAAGAAATGTAAAACCTGTGCATCTATAATGACCACGGACAAGATAAAGATCCCCAACTCTCATCAGGACTACAAGATCCAAGGTACTTTCAGCTGCATCACATCTAATGTGGTGTACCTAATTATATGTAATAAATGTCCAACTGGGGGTCTGTATGTGTGGGAGACCGGGCAAAAACTGAGAACAAGGATGAATTATCATCGCCACACAATAAGAGAAAAAATAATGGATTTACCTGTGGCAAAACACTTTTCTATGCCCGGTCATAGCATGATGGATATGGAATTACTGGTATTAAAATCTAACTTCAAATCTGACAAAGATAGAAAGGTTTAGGAATATAATCTCATGATGACCTTTGACACTCTTAGTGCTGTAATGAATATATCACACGGATTCATGTAATTCTATATCAATTAAGGAATCTGCGTCTCTGACCTTCTAGGGGCATCAAAACAGAACACCAGACCCCAATCAGAGGGCAATAAAACTTTCTCTCCTTATCTATGAACTGTTCCAATATTTATGTTCATCCCTCTGCCATAATGACAGTTCTGCTTCACGTCACTTGTCTTACCTATTGCACTATTCCTGTGTCCTGTTGTGTATAGAAATATGTGATTCTTCATTTTTTGTTTTAGTCTTTGCCTGATGAAGAGACCTGAGTAGTCTCGAAAGCTTGCAATTTGTTACCATCTTTTCAGTTAGCCATTAAACGGTATCAACACTGATGACTCTCAAGTCTAAATATTTTTCTATTCTTGTAATTGAAATTCATCATTTTATTGTCCTAGTAAAACTTCATTTTTTCTTGTTTGAAGTACATACTGTACATTTGCAATGGCCACGTAACAAGGCAATAACTCAATATTTTATTTCAAAAACCCTCCTTGACCCTGGGCTTCAACACCGCCAGTTGCTGCTCAGAAGTGTTAGATGCACAGATGAAAACAATCGCTGATGTGTTTGTGGGGTTCAGTAACGCCTGCTGTTCCCCTGCTGTGTGTCTGGCAAAAATTACTGCTGCTAACTACAAATTAAACTTCAAACATCTCAAACTATGCCTCTGCCTACAACCTCCTTGACCTGGGCTTCAACACCGCCAGTTGCTGCTCAGAAGTGTTAGATGCACAGATGAAAACAATCGCTGATGTGTTTGTGGGGTTCAGTAACGCCTGCTGTTCCCTGCTGTGTGTCTGGCAAAAATTACTGCTGCTAACTACAAATTAAACTTCAAACATCTCATACTAGGCCTCTGCCTACACCCTCCTTGACCCTGGGCTTCAACACTGCCAGTTGCTGCTCAGAAGTGTTAGATGCACAGATGAAAACAATCGCTGATGTGTTTGTGGGGTTCAGTAACGCCTGCTGTTCCACTGCTGTGTGTCTGGCAAAAGTTACTGCTGCTAACTACAAATTAAACTTCAAACATCTCATACTAGGCCTCTGCCTACACCCTCCTTGACCCTGGGCTTCAACACCGCCAGTTGCTGCTCAGAAGTGTTAGATGCACAGATGAAAACAATCGCTGATGTGTTTGTGGGGTTCAGTAACGCCTGCTGTTCCCTGCTGTGTGTCTGGCAAAAATTACTGCTGCTAACTACAAATTAAACTTCAAACATCTCAACTAGGCCTCTGCCTACAACCTCCTTGACCCTGGGCTTCAACACCGCAGTTGCTGCTCAGAAGTGTTAGATGCACAGATGAAAACAATCGCTGATGTGTTTGTGGGGTTCAGTAACGCCTGCTGTTCCCCTGCTGTGTGTCTGGCAAAAATTACTGCTGCTAACTACAAATTAAACTTCAAACATCTCAAACTAGGCCTCTGCCTACAGCCTCCTTGACCCTGGGCTTCAACACCGCCAGTTGCTGCTCAGAAGTGTTAGATGCACAGATGAAAACAATCGCTGATGTGTTTGTGGGGTTCAGTAACGCCTGCTGTTCCCCTGCTGTGTGTCTGGCAAAAATTACTGCTAGCTACCTACTCATGGTGAAAAAAACATGACATGTCAAAGTGTCTAGTGCTACACATAGATATGAGGCTACAACCTGATTTCTAAGCTGTAAACAATTGAAACGTCAGCTTTAAAACCATAAAATGATTAGTCTTTGTCACAAATCTGTAACAAAATAATTGTGACATATTATTTCAGATATGCACATGTCGAACACAAATGCTAACACAAAAGCCTACTTATGCTATAGGATACTGATGGTCAACCTTGTCACTCCATAGCTTAGACAAATCCAACTCACATCATGACTCAAATGCTGCAATGTTGGAAGTGCATAATGTGGGTTGAACTTTGACAACAGCTGCAGTGCGAAGGTTAGACTTCAGTGTTCTTGGCTTTTAAATAAAAGCATACAAGTAAATATAATAATCCAATGTTGATTAAGGGACGTGATGTACACCTGTAATATTGTGCAAACAATGGATGTAGGAATAGTCCTCTTCAACATTACTTATATTTGTGTCATTTTAAAAAATACATATTTAATTAGAAAGTTAACAGCCCATATCATAAAGGTCCTTCATGTAAACATGATAATCGGTAACAAAAATCATGCATTACCTTGTTAAAGTCAATAGTGCATAGTCACAATAGCAAAATATATACCTGCAAGTGGTGCTGAAACAACGACAACTGATAGAATAGGTGAATGATATCTAGTTATCAGACTGAATAGCGACACCTGTCCAATGTCGATATAATACTGTACCTTAACAAAACAGCTGTGTCACACCTCACACGCGTTTTTCTTGTAGCTTGTTATGTAATAGGGCACATGCGTGTATGTTTCATCATAGGTGCATGTTTACTGAGTAAAGCAGTCATGACAACGCCTTTGTGTTGTCGGTACGCTTGCGATGATGAACGATGCGCACCGTGAATGTTAGTCTGCGTCATAAGACGCACAGACGCTCCAATACCCAACGCGTCACAGCGGAAGCCAATCTGTGCGTCCAAACAAAGGCGCAAGCATACATGCACGTACCCTGTTTATAAAGCTATATAAAAAAAAGGATGTAGTAGTGCCGCACACTTTATTGAGGTACAGTATTATATCGCCATTCACCATCTGTGGCTATGCAGTCTCATCTATATATACCTTATCTATCCGTTGTCATGCTTGAAAATCCACAGTCAGGCATAAATAGCTGTTTTCACTATGCACTATGCACTTTTTAAAGGTTATGTTTGTTAATATAAATGATTGGCACATATTATCAGTATTACATGATGGAAATTTTATATATTTTTATAAACTGTTTAGTGATATTATTCAGCAAATGTAAAGTTTTATGAATGTCACAGATAACTTGTAATGCTGATTATGTTTTGAAGTCAGCCATTCATTGTCTATACAATAAAAATGGTGTACATACTGTTACTTATCCATCATTAATGGATTCTGATATGTACTTGTATGCTTTTATTTAAAACCGTTTAGCAGATTACTTAACCAATTTTTATTGTGGTTTGCATTGCTTTTCAACATGTTAATGTATGCGTTTATGTTTGTCAATTCTTTAATTTACATAGATTTTTTAAAGTAAAATCATCATCTTATGGTACAAAGTTTTATTTCTCTTGTTGGATACAGACATTTTTAATTGACACGTAACAAGGAAAATACTTGATCTAGTATTTAAACATCCTCTTGACCTGGCTCCAACACCTGCCAGTTGTTGCTCGGAAGTGCTGTTAGCACAGTCAACACTTGCTCCTGTGTTACTGGGGTTCAGTAATGTCAGCTGTTCCCCTGCTGTGTGAACGGCAAAAAGTCCTGCTGCCTCCACCCTGTTCTCCTCTCATCCCTGGGCTCCAACACCGCCAGTTGTTGCTCGGAAGTGCTGTTAGCACAGTCAACACTTGCTCCTGTGTTACTGGGGTTCAGTAATGTCAGCTGTTCCCCTGCTGTGTGAACGGCAAAAAGTCCTGCTGCCTCCACCCTGTTCTCCTCTCATCCCTGGGCTCCAACACCGCCAGTTGTTGCTCGGAAGTGCTGTTAGCACAGTCAACACTTGCTCCTGTGTTACTGGGGTTCAGTAATGTCAGCTGTTCCCCTGCTGTGTGAACGGCAAAAAGTCCTGCTGCCTCCACTCTGTTCTCCTCTCATCCCTGGGCTCCAACACCGCCAGTTGTTGCTCGGAAGTGCTGTTAGCACAGTCAACACTTGCTTCTGTGTTACTGGGGTTCAGTAATGTCAGCTGTTCCCCTGCTGTGTGAATGGCAAAAAGTCCTGCTGCCTCCACCCTGTTCTCCTCTCATCCCTGGGCTCCAACACCGCCAGTTGTTGCTCGAAGTGCTGTTAGCACAGTCAACACTTGCTCCTGTGTTACTGGGGTTCAGTAATGTCAGCTGTTCCCCTGCTGTGTGAACGGCAAAAAGTCCTGCTGCCTCCACCCTGTTCTCCTCTCATCCCTGGGCTCCAACACCGCCAGTTGTTGCTCGGAAGTGCTGTTAGCACAGTCAACACTTGCTCCTGTGTTACTGGGGTTCAGTAATGTCAGCTGTTCCCTGCTGTGTGAACGGCAAAAAGTCCTGCTGCCTCCACCCTGTTCTCCTCTCATCCCTGGGCTCCAACACCGCCAGTTGTTGCTCGGAAGTGCTGTTAGCACAGTCAACACTTGCTCCTGTGTTACTGGGGTTCAGTAATGTCAGCTGTTCCCTGCTGTGTGAACGGCAAAAAGTCCTGCTGCCTCCACCCTGTTCTCCTCTCATCCCTGGGCTCCAACACCGCCAGTTGTTGCTCGGAAGTGCTGTTAGCACAGTCAACACTTGCTCCTGTGTTACTGGGGTTCAGTAATGTCAGCTGTTTCCCTGCTGTGTGAACGGCAAAAAGTCCTGCTGCCTCCACCCTGTTCTCCTCTCATCCCTGGGCTCCAACACCGCCAGTTGTTGCTCGGAAGTGCTGTTAGCACAGTCAACACTTGCTCCTGTGTTGCTGGGGTTCAGTAATGTCAGCTGTTCCCCTGCTGTGTGAACGGCAAAAAGTCCTGCTGCCTCCACCCTGTTCTCCTCTCATCCCTGGGCTCCAACACCGCCAGTTGTTGCTCGGAAGTGCTGTTAGCACAGTCAACACTTGCTCCTGTGCTACTGGGGTTCAGTAATGTCAGCTGTTCCCCTGCTGTGTGAACGGCAAAAAGTCCTGCTGCCTCCACCCTGTTCTCCTCTCATCCCTGGGCTCCAACACCGCCAGTTGTTGCTCGGAAGTGCTGTTAGCACAGTCAACACTTGCTCCTGTGTTACTGGGTTCAGTAATGTCAGCTGCTCCCCTGCTGTGTGAACGGCAAAAAGTTCTGCTGCCTCCACCTGTTCTCCTCTCATCCCTGGGCTCCAACACCGCCAGTTGTTGCTCGGAAGTGTAATTGGCACAGGTACTCACTCCTGCCCAGACTGGTTACAGCACGCCAGCTGTTTCCTGTCAGTGTAAACGTCACTTAGCCTCCAATAAGTTGTCCTGTCGTGTTGCGGTCGGGTTAGCCGACTCTATGGTGCCTGCAGTTTAGGTGCTTCCTATGTGTGCTGCGGGATATGTAAATAAAGGCTGTTTCCGTTGTGACAATAGGACAATCACCCACTGTAGGACTGTGGGATTCGGTAACTGCCCCTCCGGGTTCCAGCACAGTCAGCTGGTCCTCGTTACTTCCATTGTCTCTTGTACCATCTGATACCCGTCCGGGTTCCAGTAACGTCAGCTGGTTCTCGGAAGTTAGTCAGCCTTCTTGTACCTTCAGCTACATTTCCAAATTGAAGATTTTTTAAATGTTTTTTTGGGTAATCACTATGGATCTCCAACAATGAAGACGACGACCCTGATGACCACCCGAAGAAGACGACAACCACAAGGACGACGAGCATCAAGCCAACCAGCCTGAACACCATCACAAAGAACAAATAAAAGATTACCCCGAAGAAGATCACCAACAGGACAAAAGAAGGTTAAGACAAACTACAAGATACAGAACAAGAGACAGAAGAACAATAAGCAGAAGATCAAAAAGCAGAAGAACATGAAGTATAAGACCAAAATTAAGAGCTAAATATATGCTCTAAGTTATAAGCAGAAGAAGACTAAGCAGTGTATGGGGGTGAGTCCGTTCCTCCTCGTGGTGCCCCTGGAAAAGGCCTGCTGCTGCTGCAGGCTAAACTGAACGCGGACAAACACTGTTGTAATTGAAATCTTTGGTGACAGCAAGAACGGAAGGATGAAAAATTCATACTTTTACAGATTACAAGTTCAGGAATCTCTGTCACAAATAAGAATATGATGAAGAAGATGAATAGGAAGAAGATGAAGAAGTAGAATATGAAGAAGAAGAATAGTTTAATAAGAAGAATATGAGTAATGTTAACAAAAAGATGAATATCAAGAAGTTTAAGAAGAAGATAATTAAGGTGAAGATGAAGAATAATTTGATGAAAAAGATGATGCTGCTGAAGATTATTATGGAGAAAGTGTGGCAGAAGTTAAAAAGGTGAAGAGCATAGAAGTTGTGAAACATACATATTTGCAAAAATATAAAAAAGGTTAACAACATTGTCAATTTCTTCGTCAATCCGAACATCTTAAAAAAAAAATATTAATGCTATTCCATTTGATTGGGTTAAACATCTATGCCTTTAATGTCTCCTCAACCTTCCCCAATACATTCTACATTACTCTTTGTTGTTTTCCTTCATGTACAATTAACCAACAAGGCAAGAATTGGGTTTTTTTAATTCCGATATTTTGTTCCCATAGACTTGGATTTCCGGTATCGGGTATCGCCGATACTTTTTTGGGTATCGCTCAACTCTACTGCCTGCTCATGCTGTTATTAGTGGCAACAGGCGTAGGCTGTTGGGTGTAGTAGTCCCATCAACCAACGCCAGTGACTGGAGATAAACTTTTTATCTCCGGTCACAGCTGCAGGCTCATGCAGTCATTTGACAACATGGGAACTGCAGTTCTCTGACCAGCGGTAATGATTTTACCACCGATTAGATGCAGTGTCATGCCAAACATACCAGACCCCAACATCCAGGGGTTCGCCATCACTATCCATGACAATTTAGATGCTCTGTAATCAGAATGAGTAGTTAAATCCATTAATGAGCATCTACTGGATGGCAAATCTGATGCCAGCAGCCATGGTAATTCCAGGATGGGCTTGTGTTGTGGATGTGGCTTGTGTGTGTGCAGCAAGGAATCTCCTGTTTTTTTGCTCTAAAGGAGCTATTGTTTTTCCCGGCAGCAGGAAGTTTGGGGGTGAGGGCAGTAGGAGCATCAGAGGGGGTGTGGAAGCAACCAGTGCCTGGACGTAGGAGCATCAGAGGGGGTGTGGAAGCAACCAGTGCCTGGACCTGTGAACAGTTGAGTGAGTACTAAACAGGTACTTAACTCTGCAGCTGCTGCTGGGAAGTCAGGAGCAGTGGAGTTATCCCAGGTAATAGATAAACCCCCTTAAAAACAGTAAAACTAAAGGCAAACCTGGTAGTAACCTCAATAAAACACACAGAATGTGTGAATGAAGTTGTGGGTGGTAAGACTGAGGTGAATATGGATAAGCAGAATGTGGGTGGTGATGTGCAAAAGCAGTAAAAGGTGCCAGTGTGAATGGGGTCATTGTGACTTGCATGGAAGGGGGGTGACAGTATAAAGAAGAGCGGAAGCAGGGATTTCTTCTTGGCACCCATGCCCTGAAGTCTGGAAGAAATCATTAACATAATGAAATAAAAGTCTATTTCTCCACATCTAGACAGCAACTATGAGACATACAGGTAAGACTAGATTAACATTTCCATTACCTGTATGCCCATAGTAATTTTATTATTATTATTAATATTTATTTCTATAGCACCATTGATTCCATGGTGCTGTACATGAGAAGTAATAGCTGAAAAGTGTCCCAGGAGGTGACAGATTCCCTTCAATAAAAATCATGTATTTCTTATTATACAGGTGTGCTTGTGAATAAATAATTTCTCTCTCTTCTTTTTTGATACATATTCTGATTGATTACCAGTTTAGCACCCGTTCCATTATACTAGCTGTGCGTCTCAACTCCAGTTGTTTCATGATGAGAGTAGTACTCTCATCAGCTGACGTCTGTGACTAAAGGTCCCGTCACACTCTTCAATGTCCCAGCGATCCCACCAACGATACGACGTGGATGGGATCGCTGGAACATCGTTAGCTGATCGCTGGTGAGCTGTCACATGGGCAGACTCACCAGCGATCAGGACCAGCGAGCACGCTGGTATCCAATGTACACATCGGGTAACTAAGCGCTGCGCGGCACCTAGTTACATGATATGTACCCTAGATACTGGCTCCCAGCGCTCTACAGCAGAAGCTGGGAGCCGGTATCCAGGGTACATATCGGGTAACTAGGCGCCGCGCAGCCCTTAGTTACCCGATATGTACATTGGATACCAGCTCCCAGCTCGCTGATCGTTGGTCTCCCGCTGTCACACGCAGCGATGCGCGCTGGCTAGCGGGAGACCAACAATGAAAAAATGGTTCAGGCCATTCGACGACGATCAGTGATACCCAGCAGGGGGGCTGGTCGTCGCTGCATGTCACACTAAGCAAGATCGCTGGCTAGGTCACTGTTGCATCACAAAATCGGTGACGCTTCAGCGATCTCGCTAGCGATCTCGCTTAGTGTGACAGGGGCTTAACATAATCTTTTTACCGCCAGTCACAGCTGCTGGCTCACATGCTGTCATCTGTGTGACAGTGTGGGAACCACAGCACTCTGACCGTAGTGAACGTACCGCCGATCAGAACTGGTGTTTACCGCGCTGTCACACAGATGACAGTGTGGGAAATGCAGGATGTTTGAGCCTTCCATTCATTTGAACGGGGTTCGGATTCGAGTTCGGGTAGCATTCTGGTATCAGAACCAAACTTTTTTTTTTATATTTTGCCAAATCCGACAGAACCGAACATCCATGGGTCCACTCATCACAAGTTACTAGTTCCACTAGGTTTAAAGTCAACCTGTCACATGAAAAAATGCTATGAACCTGCAGATATGGGGTTAATCTGTAGGTTAATAGCGTTTTGACCCTGGCCGGCACCTGCATTTAGATCTTCGCTGCTGAGAGGAAATGAGCTTTATTACCCCTTGCAGGATTCCGGTTTCAGCTACCGCTCTGTGTGCTAATGCTGTGCCTGCTGTAAGTCACTGCCAGGGGCACGGCTACAGCTTTCGTTCTCTATACACAGAGCGGTAACTGAACCCATGCCGGCACCTCCCCCATTTCTGAAACCCGAACACTGTCAGGGGGAATATAATTAATTTCATCTCGGCAGCGGGACTATGTGCTGGTTCCGGGCAGGTTCAAAACACTATTAATCTGCATATTAACTCCATATCTGAAAGTTAATAGCATTTTTTAACATAACAGGTTCACTTTAAGTACTTATGTACTTGCAGTGCGCTATCTCCACTGTCAGTTTTTGACTGACAATTAGCTCTTGTGTATGGCTTGTATTTAAAGAAGCCCTCCTCCTACTTCTCCCATCAAAGTTTTTAAACCTCTTAATACATTGCAGTCATCATATTATATAGCACTGAGTACTTACAATTGCTCATTTTTCTCTTCTACCCATTTATTTTTTCTGTTTTCCATTAGGTCTATGACATCACATAATTAAACACTGACTAGCTGAATCCTTCTAAGCTCTATGTCCAAAAAGGAGGTCAATTTTCCCTCTATGAGTCATGAATCACTGCAAAAGTCCCTGGTAGTGGAAGGGGCGGAGCAGCTAGATCAGGAGTTGAGGTGGGAAATGATAAATGCAGGTAAATAAATGATAAATGATAAATGCTTCTACATAGAACAGTGAAAATAGAAGCATTAGATAGGTAGAAAGGCAAAATGAGCAATTGTAAGTACACAGTGCTGCATAATATGATGACCGCAATATGTCAGTCAGTGCTATGGGCACAGTTATAGCTTCCACACACTATGAACCGAGGGGTGACGCACTTGCCCACCCTTATGACTGAAAGCCTGAGACTGCTGGGAGGAATAAAGTTCATACCCTCTCAGCAGCCGAACGGTTTCAGAAAACTATTAACTTGAAGATTAACCTCATTTCTGAAGGTTAATTGCATTTTTTACATGATAAGTTCTCTTTAAATGTAATAATTTTACATGTTTTTTTGGAAACAAATTTGTAAAAGAAGGAGGTCTTTTCTTATTGCAATAATTTTTTTGGAAGTTTAAGGAAGGGTTGTCAACTGCAATATTGCTAGTTAGTGTTACGTTATGTTTAATTTAGGAGGCTTTATTATTAGTGTTCATAATTTGCATAGCTGCAGGGAGGAATTAGTGAGGAGTTTGTGAAGATTAACTTGATAAAATCTGTGAATAATCCGTGGTTTCTTTGAGCTATTATAATTCCAGATACATTAAAAGGATATATGTACAGTAACTTAAGTGTTCTCTGTGGGGTTCTAGCATGAGAACCAAAATTAAACTGGTTGTCCAAGACTATTTAATTATTTCTTCATTACGCCTAAGAACTAACAGGCAGGTAGTTCTCAATTACCTGCCTGTTGTGCCCGAAAATTATCTCTGCACAGAGAGATCATTGTCCACAAAGATAAATGGTTGCACTCACTGGTACTGAGTAAAAACTTCCTTTATTGGTACACTTAATTAAAATATGCCCATTGGAAGATACTCTTGAGAAACACTCTGGACGACGGCCGTTTCGCGCCTCCTGCACTTCAACGGGTCCTATGGTGAGCAGGAAGTGACGGCAAGCTTATACAGGTAACAGCCAAACACGCCCCATCCCACTTGTCAGACTATTATCATGAACACACCTCCATTGGGCTGCGAACAATAACCACATAATACAAAAACTCATCACATAATTTAAAAAGTACATATATGTAACAGTTACACAATCAGAAAAACACTGTCATGTCGCACTTATCATTGAATCCTAGATCACTGACCACTCCTGTCAGCAATTCATCATCTCAAGCTGATGTCAAATCAACAGAGTAACAGCTTCTCTTCTGCTCTGTTGACGGGATGTGACTGCTGATGTTATATTTAAAACAAGAAAAGAAAAAGGGCGCATGTGTAGACTCACAAGGCTACTTTTTAAAAATAATGCCAATGCACTCACCTGTAATGGTTGTGTGCATCTACACAACCAAGATTAAGCGTGTGATTAATGAGGCTCAGGGTCACCTCTCTCTATTTGTGATGTCGTCCCATCGGTGTATGCATCAAGCCTCCATGTTCCTCTGATGGCCACACAATCCCGCTCGACCGAATGACACGTCACCTTAGGTCCTCAGTTATTAACCAGAGGTCCTCATACATGCTGATGTTATATTGTCTGACAGTCAGCTCCCCACTGCCTTATTGTGGGGAGTTGGCTTTCAATCAGTATGACTTCGGCAGTCACGCCCCGCTGACAGGGCAGCAGGGAAGAGGATCAGCTGCACTGTTGATGTGGAGCGGTGACTGCTCTGAGCTGGTGCTGGATAGAGCAGTCAGGTATTTAACCCCTTCACCCCAAGGGTGGTTTGCACGTTAATGACCGGGCCAATTTTTACAATTCTGACCACTGTCTCTTTATGAGGTTATAACTCTGGAACGCTTCAACGGATCTTCGCGATTCTGAGATTGTTTTCTCGTGACATATTGTACTTCACGTTAGTGGTAAAAAAAATTTTTGTTAGGAAATTATAAGGGTTAAAAGTTGACCAGTGATTTCTCATTTTTACAACAAAATTTACAAAGCCATTTTTTTAGGGACCACCTCACGTTTGAAGTCACTTTGACGGGTCTATATAGCAGAAAATACCCAAAAATGACACCATTCTAAAAACTGCACCCTCAAGGTACGCCATCTTGGATCCGGGGACCTGGAGGGAGGACGGACCCTCGGAACAGCGCGACACATCGCGCTGTAGCCTCCTGCCTGCGCGATCCTCCCTGTGCCCCTGGTACAGCGCGATCATGTTTGATCGCGGTGTGCCAGGGGTTAATGTGCCGGGAGCGGTCCGTGACCGCTCCTGACACATAGTGCCGGGTGTCAGCTGTGATAATCAGCTGACACCCGGCCGCGATCGGCTGCGCTCCCCCGGGAGCGCGTCCGATCGCACGGGACGTACTATCCCGTCCATGGTCATACGGGCCCAGGTACCATGGACGGGATAGTACGTCTGATGGCAGTAAGGGGTTAATAGCTACCTGCCTGTTAGTTCTTAGAAACACAGTAAAAACAAATAGCCCTGGTAGGAGGCAACCCTACGGATATGTATACACAATGTCTTTTTCAGGTGGATTCTGCCTGAAACCCACCTAAAAAAGCACTAAAAAATTGCCAAAGAGAATTAACATATGCGCACCTATATCAATATGACTTGCTGTGCATTCCATGTTTTGCAACTTCTTTAAACTGATTCAAGCTTTGAAAGCAATTGAGAAGCTAAAAGAAGTGACCATTCCATTCTTTTGGAGGCTTCTGCTTGAGAGCTGCCACTATATTATTATTATTATTATTTATTATTATAGTGCCATTTATTCCATGGCGCTTTACATGCGAGGAGGGGTATAAATAATAAAAACAAGTACAATAATCTTAAACAAAACGAGTCACGACTGGTACAGGAGGAGAGAGGACCCTGCCTTCGAGGGATCACAATCTACAAGGTATGGTGAGGATACAGTAGGCGAGGGTAGAGCTGGTCGTGCAGTGGCTCGGTTTTACGGTGGTTACTGCAGGTTGTAGGCTTGTCGGAAGAGGTGGGTCTTCAGGTTCTTTTTGAAGGTTTCCACGGTAGGCGAGAGTCTGATATGTTGTGGTAGGGAGTTCCAGAGTAGGGGGGATGCGCGGGAGAAATCTTGTATGTGATTGTGGGAAGAGGAGATAAGAGGGGAGTCGAGAAGGAGATCTTGTGAGGATCGGAGGTTGCGTGTAGGTAAGTACTGGGAGATGAGGTTACAGATGTATGGAGTGCACAGGTCATGGATGGCTTTGTATGTCATGGTTAGAGTTTTGAACTGGAGTCTTTGTGTAATTGGGAGCCAGTGCAGGGATTGACAGAGGGGAGAGGCCGGGGATTAAAAAAATGCCACTGGCAAAGCTTCCACAAGAGACATCCAAGTAGATATCTGAAAAGATGTGTGAGAACTGGCATTTTCCTAAGCTTCTTATGTCTCAAACACAACGATTAAAAGGGACCAAGTGTACATACCCTAACTGGTGATTGTAAACTTGTTAGACATGAACCTTGATCTGCTGAAGCTGCTGAATGTACAGTTGTAGACTGGTAGCCCTGGTACTTACACTTAGTTCCCATTCATTTCAAGAGAAACTGAGCTGCACTTCCTGAGAACGGACATTATGCAGCCATGATGTTTAGACTTTGTACACTGTGTACATCCAGCTTCTGCTGGAGCTGATTATGATGTGTGGGTGATAGACTACTGCTGATCACATATTGATTACTTATCGTAAGGATAGGAAATCAAACTTTATGTCTTGAAGAACCCAATAAAAGAATCAATGTTATCGTTCCATAAAGTAGCTAGAACTGTGTGAGACAGGAACTAATTAATTCAGTGCAGGATGTGAAGTGTTTTGATCTTCTTGCAAATTATATAATGGGGCATAGTAATTTGCAAATAAATTGGCTATGTCTTTAGGGTTTTAAAATGTTATATTATTGTATAGTAATTACAGGTATATTGTATCTTCTGTTTGTCTAATCTGATTTTCAGCTTGCCTTAAGGGTATGCCACACTAAAAATATCGCTAACGAGATCGCTAAAAAACGTCACTATTTAGCGATCCGTTAGCGATATTGTTCAGTGCGGCAGCTTCCAGCGACGAGCTTCCTGCTGTGATCTCGCTCGTCGCTGGAATCGTTCCGGACACTATTTCATCGCTGGCGCTCCGCTGGGTGAGTATCTAATCGCTGTGTGGCACCTTTTCTTAGCGATTTAGCGGTACTTTTGTACGCTAAAGTCGTTAAGAAGATCGCTACGACGATAGCGTCGTTAACTATATCGCTAAATGTGGCCGCATTTAGCGATATAGAAACAATCCGCTAGCGATCGCATTAGTATGCGTCGTTATCGTGATCGCTAGCGGGATTGTTTAGTGTGGCAGTACCTTTAGGTCTTTACACTGATAATGAATTGATTCAGTAGGATTACTGTTATGTTGATTTTTCAGAGAAGTTATTTTAACCATAAGATTCAGAGTTTTGCTTGACTTTCCATTTATTTTGCATAATCAAAAAACAGAGTAAAACAAAGATAATAAAATGAAGAAAATTAAATCAAGATATGTATTCTTTGTAATCTGAGGTTTTACGGCAATAAAAAATAGGAAAAATAGAACAAATCTAGTTGTCTACGTGAAGCAACTGGAAAAATGAAAACTGCAAAACCCTTCCTGAGCTGCATCTAAGACATCTCATTCCAGTGCTCTGTTCTGTACTGAGTGTGGCATAGTGAGGAGCAGAACAAGGCTCTAGGTACATCGGGTGCCAAATTCTTAATTGGGGCAAATTTCAGGTCCACCACCTCATCCACTGCCACACAAATTATTTCAGATCACTGCCTGGTTGGAGAGGCTTTACACTCATTGATCACCACTTCTTCAAGCTGCGAACAGCTACTGAGATTGTTGCTTGAAGCAATCAAACTTATAGTAAAGGTGGGTCTCAGTGTGTTTATTAGCAGGGCATTGTTATTCATGTGCTACTCCATGCCTATGTCATCTTTATCAAATTATTATTCATGTGCTGCTCAGTGCCTTTGTCATCTCTGTCGCTGCTTGCCAATTGGAAAGTGCAGCAGCGGACATGACTTTGTAATTTCCAAAATGGGGTCACTTGTGTGGGGTTTCCACTGTTTAGGCACATCAGGGACTCTCCAAACGTGACATGGCATCCAATCTCAAATCCAGCCAATTTTGCATTGAAAAAGTCAAACTGCGCTCCTTCCCTTCCAAGCTCTGCCATGCGCCCAAACAGTGGTTCCCCCCACATATCGGGTATCAATGTTCTCAGGACAAATTGCACAATAACTTTTGGGGTCCAATTTATCCAGTTACTCTTGGGAAAATAAAAAAATTTGGATCTGAAGTAAATTTTTTATGAAAAAAAGTTAAATGTTCATTTTTTTTTAAAACATTCCAAAAATTCCTGTGAAGCATCAGAAGGGTTAATAAACTTCTTGAATGTAGTTTTGAGCAACTTGAGGGAGTGCAGTTTTTAGAATGGTGTCACTTTTGGGTATTTTCTATCATATAGACCCTCAAAGTGACTTCAAATGTGATGTGGTCCCTAAAAAAAAATGGTGTTGTAAAAATGAGAAATCGCTGTTTAACTTTTAACCCTTATAATTTCCTAACAAAAAAATATTTTGGTTCCAAAATTGTGCTGATGTAAAGTAGACATGTGGGAAATGTAACTTATTAAAGTATTTTGTGTGACATATCTCTTGTGATTTAAAGCCATGAAAATTAAAAGTTGGAAAATTGCAAAATTTTCAAAATTTTCGCCAAATTTCCATTTTTTTTCAGAAATAAATGCAAGTCACATCAAAGAAGTTTTACCACTATCATGAAGTAAGATATGTCATGAGAAAACTTTGTCAGAATCACCGGGATCCATGGAAGCGTTCCAGAGTTATTACTTCATAAAGGGATAGTGGTCAGAATTGTAAAAATTGGCCCGTCATTAACGTGCAAACCACCATTGGGTGTTAGGGGGCTAAAAGTATATGTCTAGGTTTAAAATAAATTTTGGAATTGTATTTCATTAAATATGTTGCCACTGAGCAGCTTCACATTTCAAACAGATAATACTATGATAAATTCACGGTAGAGGGGTTGTCAATGCTAACTACACTGTTGTATGGAGGCTTGGATGCTCAGAAGATAGCAAATTCTCCCACACTCGCCTGCTGTCACTCTCATCACCACAAACGCTTTCATACTCATTGACTACTTCATGGTTTGCACCAGCATCAAAAGTCATGACATTATCGATCACCTGTAACAGGACTGCTGCAGTAGTCACGTGACCTGAACTGTAAATCATCAGATGTTTTTCTGATGATGCTCTGTTCAAGTCACCTGAAAGCTGCAGCCAATCACAGGATCCATTGGCTTGTTGACTAGTTGGGCGCCACTGTGAATTGTCTGGTGCTCACAGCAAGAAAACGGGATAAGGTACAGCAAAAAATAGTTACATATTCTGAGAGGGCTGCCCTAGCCCTATTTCAAGATACTATTCGTTGGCTATGAAAAAATCACCTGACAGATTCCCTTTATCTTATATGTGGGCCTTAAGACTTAATTAAATGAATCCCATTCCCCAGCCAAGACACTGCCTTTGCAAAGTCTGAATATTTCTGCTGAATTTAGTACAGACGTGACATTGTACAGTGTTTTTCCTTTCCATCTGAAGGAATGCATCCACCCATCCCTATTTCAGACTGTTTTAAAACATGTTTTCTGTGTGTATTGTGACCTATATTTTATTTAATGACTGAATTAAAAGAGTCTTACACTGAACATGATTTTGGACAATATTTTTGGCAGTCCTGCCTGGGTGTGTCGCATCAGGGTGAGGCAGATATTCAGTCCAAAAAATAAAAGTGCAGCTGAAACAAGCAACTTTCGCATCGACAATGTGTAAGATATTTTTTTATTTTCAAATCTGTACAATAGTAAATAGATACAGTGTTAACCCAATCATTGCAAAAAAAATATTTCTGTAAGTGAACCACTTATAGGACATTTTAGAATTCTTGTCTAGCTACTACAGATACTTGAGCAGTCATATCTACGGAGAACAGGCGGTGGTCCAAAGTCTCATCAGAGGAACGCATTGAATTAATCCTTTCGTTGCCAGATATGGCTAATGGAATTATTAATTTTGGAAGCCTCAACATTTCGCTGAAAATGCTGATTAACTTTTGCTGAACTTACACTAATATTTTAGGGAACATATTAATTCCTAAATATAGTTTTGTTATTGGAATTGTTCCTTTGACAAGCAGCTAATATCAGAGTTACAGGGTTTATGGAACTCAAATACCTACATGTTGACCTGTGTGTCCATCAGGAGATCATGAAACAGGCTGTCACAAAATAGCCTGTAGTCTGCTGACAGTGAGACTGATGGAAAACAGATCTCCAAATTTGTTGCTCCATTCATTGTTGATTACATTAGATTTTTGAAATCAAAGAACTGAGCCAGCGCACCTGTTGGTATAAGTGAAATGCATAGGTGCACATTCAGACAGTGGCCATTAACAGGCAAAACCTAGGATAAAATTAATAAGCATATACTGAGCAGTAAGTAAGTAATACAGGATACTTAGTAGTAGTGTTGAGCGATACGATAATGCAAATATCGGCTATCGGCCGATATTAGCTCTATCGGCCTTTCGATAATTCGTTTCGATATTTTCGTCTTATCGAATACCGGAATCGGATTTGTCACTGTCACTGTGAGTGTCCGTCGGTCGGGTCTGTCAGGAGTCAGCGGCACTTACCTGGCAGAAGATCTCCGGCGGTCACGTCCTGGACTGCTTGATGGCCGCCATTATCTTCTCCCTGGCGGTCACATGCAGTTTTTCGCGATAACTGCAGTGACTGCAGGGTAATCCCGGCCGTAAACCAGTCCGATGACGTCACCGCCGGGGAAGCAGGTAATCAGCTGTGCTGCGCCGGGATTCTGATGTAGCAGAGCTGGATCGTCGTGGGACACTCGTTACTATGGACTGCGTCGGTCAGGTGGTATACTTTTTTTTTTTTCATTTTTTTACAGGAGATCGATGGCGTCGCAGGATGAGACTGTAATAAAAGTAATGAAAACTGTGTTTTTTTTTTTTTAATTAAATTAAAAAACTTTTTTATGAACATTCACCCGTCCGGGTACATAAACAATTTAACTATTTACATACAGGGACCCTGTCCGGGTTATTTATAATTCTTTGGCAGGGGTGTTCCAGGTACCACCTGGTACTCTTCTGATGCTTGCCAAACATCCGAGGCACCAAGGACCACCAGGACCTGATGACGTCGTGTGGCCTGTACAGTCAAGTCGTGACCCGCTATCTGTGTCTGTGTGGCCACCTCTTTCATCTCCCTCCGGGTCTGGAGCCCTATGTCCCGGACTGAACGAACCCCAGGGGGCCTAACAGGCGCCGGGTACGGGCCAGCTATACTTATCATGTCCATAGCTGGGGCTGCTGAGGAGACCACTGAGGGAGGCTTGGGAGATTTACGGCGTGGGGTGGGCACTTTTGCAGAGGCCTGGATGTGGGAGGCTGAAGGCTCCGAGGGTCTCACAGGTTCCTGACACTCTGGGGAGTAGGGGTCGCACCTGGTAACATTTAGGGCGTACCATCCATTGTAACCCCAGTGTCGGGTGTAAGTCACCAAGTCTCCTGGCAACAGGTCCCTCCCCGGGTGTCCTTCTGGGAGGTGAGCCTCCACGTCCCGCCAGTTCACAAAAACTTCTAAATAAAGTCCAGGCTCCTGGATGAAGCCCCAACCACCTTTCAATTTAAAGCTCCGTACTGCACCCTTACGCCGCGGCTCACACAGGGTTCCTTTATCCTTTCTCATCCGGTCCTTATCTGCCCGGTCCTTCTCCAGGTTACGTTGCCGAAGTTTTTGGGATTCTCGCTGCTCCCTTTGTCGCTCTGCTTCCCGCTCCCAACGTCTCCACTCTTCCTCCTGACGCCGGTTGAAATTCTCCTCCACCAGCTGCTCCATGTCTCCACCATCAAACTGCAGCTTACAGTGTCCGGTTTGCGGCAGCTCTCCTGGCGCCCCCCAGTCCTGGCGGCGCTCACCTGCGGAGGAAGCAGCCGGCTCTGGAACAGATGACAGTCGGGGCTCCGGTACAGGCAGGTAGTGCTCTGGTGCCTGCGCGGCCTCCTCCATGAGGACGGGTGTCGCTTCTTCTGTCTCAGCGACGGGGGCAGATAGCGGGATCTGGGGTGCTGCCGGTGCAGAGTTTTTTGCACGAACGGGTGCCTCCACTGCGACAACGTCAACCGGATCACATTGCAAGGGCTCCTCTACTAGAACGGGTGCCTCACCTTCCGGTACAGACACTTCAGGTAAGAGGGATTGGCGCTGCTCCAAGTTTAGTTTTAGGGCACGCCAGCTCGCTTCCATCCTGGCGACCTCCTCCCGGTGCCGGGCCAGGCCTCTTAGGGTATCCTCCGCTTCTTGCAGCGTAGGAGGGTTTCCAGGCCGGGTGCCCAACGGTGGTTCCGTGGCGATCGGGTCGCTTCCGTGGGGGGTGAGCTCTGACTGCTCCATCCCTTCACACTTCTGCTCGTGTCCATTAGCCATCTCTGCCAAGTCACATGTGTCATTAGCATCTGGAGAGGGCCCCTCTTTTGTAGGGAGGCGGGACCTTCGTGTTAGTTTCCGCACACTGAGGAGGATGAGGAGGCGGAACTGAAGAGCTGTGGGGCACGATCTTACATTGCAGTACCATTTAGAGCCATCGTTTTCGCGTCACTGAGTGAGTGTACACCCATGAAGAGCACGCCCTTCTTCTTCACCAGTGCCTCGTCGTGACGCAGATATGGCGGAAAAAATGGCAAATACATTCTCTGATGATTTTAGCAATTCTCAAGCACAAAACCAGTTCAATTCAGGCACACAGGACTCGCTTATAGCGAGCTACAGAATCCTGTTCGTGACGCCCAAGTTGAGTGGCACAGAGCCAGAGGTTTTGGGGGTACTCGGCACCGAGCCCGTCGACTTCTATGGGGTATGTCACGGCTTTACCCGGCAATTGAATCAGAGTCTATTTTACTATGTAGAAGTGTATAAACTATAAATATATGTATATATATATGTCACAATGACATGTATATATATATATATGTATTCTATGTGTGTATATTTTGTGTTTACAACGAAAGAAAGGGTTTTTTTTGTTGCGATATTTTGTTCCCATAGACTTACATGGGACTTCCGGTATCGAAATCGGATATCGACGATATTTAGTGCTATCGGCGATACAATTTCGATACGATATTTTTAGATATCGAGCAATATCGCTCAACACTACTTAGTAGACACCATTTTGATCAAAAAAGTGTAAAAGCCATCCCACCGTGAGAAGGTGTACTCAATCAAGATGGACCATAACTCTTGTAGTTCACCTCACTGTGGCTAGGCTTCAAAATAGACAGGGGGCAGAACAGAACCCAGATCTGACTGTTTTGCACCTGCCTGTAGAAAACTATATACTCAAGATGCAAAGCCCTAAAAGAGAAGCCACGCCCATGCATATAGTAAAAATCCAGATTTCCTTTGAAGCCTAGCGACAGACAGGATTCAAAGGTGCTCTGTATTGACAGTTACAGAGGCCTTCAACAGAGCCGCAGCTGTCATTGCAACCCATTGATCGCATCGCAAAAGTGCCGATGGGTGCATAGAATGATTTGCCCCATGCCACTGTCAGAGTTTAACAGGTTAAAAGAAGAGATGAGCGAATTTGTTTGGTTTTGGTTCCGAATATGATCGGCATCAATCATTGTTTTTGTAATATTCGTCGAACACAGCAGAATGTCATTAGAGTTAATGGGAGAAAAATTTTCCGAATATGTTCAGAACTGATCATCAAACATACATTCGGCATGAATAGTGTTCAAATATGGTCCGAATATGACAAAATCAGATTCAGGGACAAAATCTGAACAAATTCGCTCATCTCTAATTAAAAGTTATGGGCTCCACTCCACTTGCGTCTGTTAGAGGCAGGTCCTGGCTGTGACACACGGCCATTACCTGCCAGGTATGGGGAGAGCCCACTTCATACATCCGTTACCAAATTGCGCCATACATGTACGGCAAATATTGGTAAGGGGTTAAAAAAAACAACACATATCATCTAAGCATCCGACCGAACGACTGGGTCCACGATTGGTGTCAACACTGCCTACAGTTGACACCACTGCCTCTCCCTTGTGCTAGGTGCCCTCCAGTACCCTTTCCATGGCACTGGCACAGATGCCTCCTGCCCTGTGACTGTCCATGCACATTCTGATGCACCATGATTAGGCCTGTCCAAATCCTTGTCCCCAGCCACTTTTTCTCCCAGTTTGGCACCCCCCTTGTACCAGCACATGTCCAGGAGCATTACCCGTGTCCTTAGCAATGCGGTTACTGGGATTATCCTTTTAACGACTGACATGTAGACAAATAATTGTGGCCAGGGATGCTATATTTCCCCGACAACACACTGGGTGAACATTGTGGAGGCTGGAGTTGAGTCCTAGCCTGGCAAAGCACATGTGCTCCCAATGCTAAGGATTGCTGGCCCTACTTCTATTAGTGTTTCCTCCACATCATACATCAGTTCCTGCACTCCCTTCTACTCCTCCTCATACTCCATCTCCGATGTGTTATCTCAGAGCACGTCATCCACATCAGCTGGATGCTGGAACTTCTGCAGCACTACCTCAGCAAAGGATTAACAGACCAGACAGATTTGTAGCTTTTGCCTCTAAACCTCCAACCAGGCATAGTCGTGTGTGAAAATATGCATAACTTGGTGGTTGCTCTGAAGCTTGGCAAGCTCATACACGTCCGATGCTTGGCCCATGTGCTCAACTTGGTAGTTCAGCGGTTCTTGAAAACATACCCATATTTGCCAGGATTCCTGGTCAAGGTACACCTCGTCAGTGCCCATTTCTGCAAGTTGGCTACAGATGATGCCGCTTTTCAGTGCTGCAGCAGTGCATGCAAGTGCCAGCTCACCGACTGTGTGTGACTTTCCCACATGCTGGAACTCCATGCTGCACATGCTGGCAAGGCTTTGTGAGCAGAAGAGGCAAGTTGTTGAGTACCAGCTCCAAGATGCCCATCTGTATTCTGGTCAGTCTCTGCACATAACAACTGAAGAGTGGGAATTGATGTCTGACTTTTTTGCTGTTTTCCAAGACTTTGAGGACTCCACAAAGACGTTGAGTGGCAATGATGCCACAGTCAGCACAATGATCCTGCTTCTGTGTACTTGGAACTCTCTGCCCTATTAAAATTTAAGAAGGGACTGGATGCCTTTCTTGAAAAGTATAATATTACAGGCTATATTCACTAGTTTCCTAGATATTGCGTTGATCCAGGGAGCTAGTCTGATTGCCGGATGTGGAGTCGGGAAGGAATTTTTTCCCCAATGTGAAGCTTACTGTTGCCACTTGGGTTTTTTTTTGCCTTCCTCTGGATCAACATGTTAGGGCAGGTTAGGATAGGATATGGGTTGAACTAGATGGACTTAAAGTCTTCCTTCAACCTTAATAACTATGTTACTATGTTACTTAATCAGTCGCTGCTCACAATTAAGCATGAAGCTACGCATGCGGATCAGGTGGAGATAAAGGAAGTCATAAGACAAGGAGATAATACACAGCCCAGTCTCATCTCATCTGCTCAGTGCAGATTGGGAAACAATTAGGAGGTGAGGCTGAGGCGGAGTAACAGGAGCTGCTGGCTTGCTCAACAGAAGCTAGTAACCACACAAGCTTTGTCCCGTCTCTCCTATGTGGATGTGCTGAGGATGAGAAATAGGAGATAGAAAGGGAGTTTGGCATATATGACTGACTTTATGTACCGCTGCCTTTCCCATGACCCTTTCGTTACATTCATTGTGGCCAAAAAATAGTACTGGTTATTCACCCTGCTAGACCCATGTCTACAAAGAGAATTTGCATCTGTTTTTCTTGAGGTGGAAATGTCTTCTAAAATTATGGTATGCCAGAAGGCTATTGTAGAAAATATGTAGAACAAATTCACATTAGACAATGCTAGCTTCAGAGGACAAGCTTCCTTACATAAGGAGGAGAGGCCAGGAGACAAGCAGCAGAGGCAGGGGTACACTGTCAAAAAACTGGGACAATTTCAGGGCTTGATTCCCTCCTTGTATTTATGACAAGGAGGGAAAATTTTTAAGATGGTCAAGCAATATATTGCCGACCAAAGCAGTGTACTCTTTAATTCCTCTGTGACTTTCAACTATTGGATCTCAAAGCTGGGTGTTATGTTTTGGTAGCTGAGGAAAACTGCAAAAATAGCAAAAGTAGTAATACACCAGAGAGGCTGGAAACTATTGGATTGCAGTACCCTAAACTAACCACCACACTAGAAGTAGCCGTGGAGCGTACCTACGGTGATCCTAGACGCCTTGTCACAGCCGGAGAGATAACTACACCTAAAGGCAGAAAGATGAAAGCTATCTGGCCCGGAGCAGAACCCCCAAAGAAATAGGAAGCTCCCAAACATGTAATGGTGGTTAGACAAGAAGAAAATATGGACACAGACAGAAAATAGAATGAGCAAATCCTTGGGCTCAATCTGTCTAGATAGAAAAGTATAGGAAAGAATTCTGACTGCAACCCAAAAAAAACCCTGACAAAAATACCAACACTTCTGATTAACAAAAAACCTGAGATCACACGATCTCTACCACCTAAATCAGATCTCTGGTGTAACACACAGCAATTCAGCAAACAAAAAGTGACAAAGGAACAGAGCAAAAGTGCAAATACAGAATGAGCACAATTGCAGCGCCAGACCCCAAAAGGGGACCAGGCTGAAGTCCACTGCAAGCAGCAAACCAGCAAAGAAAATCCAACCAGAGGAAAAAAAACAGCAAATCACTTATCTGAATGAGAGCAGGAATGCAAACTGAGCTCCAAGAAAGACAGGAAGAACAATTGATTACCGGCAAGGCTGAAGGGAGTTAAGGTCACTTATATCAGACCATTCAGAGCCAGCTGAAGGCCATTTGACAATTAGTTCATTACCCTCAGCAACCACCGGAGGGAGCTCCAGCTCAGAAGTCGCCTCCAGATTATTCACAACAGTTTTGCACCTGGCATGATCAGTCTCCCTATGCCTTGGAGTTGTTGTGCTAGCATCTTGTCTAAGTAGGCTTTTAGTGCCGCTGTGGGATCATAACAGATAGGCACTTTCACCTGTCAACAGATAATGCTGGCAGGCTCACTCTTATAAAAATGAACAAAGCCTGAATTAGCCCCTAGTTTTCCACACCACAAGATAACAACAGTAAATAAAGTGTTTTTAGTATTCAATATTTGAATGAGGCCCACTAACTATTGCCTTCAAGCGTGTATGGATGACTCTCCTTATAATTTTTTTTTATGGCTTTTCACTTTCTGCAATGCCTTTATGAGTGTAGAAGTAAATCAACTAAACTTTCAAAATATTTATGTTCCAAAATCTAATATTTTAATGGATTCAATTAATCATCCATACAACTTTACATGGTTACTTTTACATTATAGAATTACTGACCAAGAGAGTAGTGCTTTGTGTTACATTTCTGTGGTAAAACAACTCCAAAAAAGATCAAAAATCTATCTGAATTCAGTTACTCATCCATAGATTATTACGTGCTATGGGGTACATTTCTGTGGAGTATACACTCTAAAAAATCATTGAAACATTTGTCTGCATTCAATTAGTCATGCATAGAGTATAAGGTGCTTTCTGTGACATTTCGGTGATACATAAGAATCCAAAAAAAGCATTGAAAATTTTGTTTGGATTCAATTAGTCATCCATAAAGTATTCGGTACTCTCTGTTAAATTTTAGCAGTATAAAAGACTCCAAAAGAGCATTGAAAAAGTTTCTGTGTTTAATTCATCATCCATAGGGTATTAGGTGCTTTCTGTGACATTTTAATGATATATAACACTCCAAAAAAAGGTTTAAAAATTTGTATGTATTCAATTAGACTTCCATGTAGTTATTTGGTGCTTTCTGTGAGATTTCTGTGGTATAGAACACTCCAAAAAAGTGTTGTAAAATTTGTCTGGATTCAATTAGTCATCCACAGAGTATTAGGTGTCTTCTGTGACATTTCGTTGGTATATTAGGCCTCTTTCACATTTCCGGCGGGCGCCGCATCTGAAAATCTGATGCGCCGCATGCGGCTTTTTTCGCATTGACATGCATTAGCGCCGAATGGCGCCGCATGTCAATGCGTTGCATGCGGTTTTGTCCGGATGCGGCGCAAATGTACATTGCGGCGTCTGGAAAAAACGCTGCATGTAACGTTTTTTGTTTTTGCCGGATGGTTTCTGATCTCTCCAAGCATCAGAAACCATCCGGCAAAAAAACGCATTTTGGCCGCCGGAAGTGTGAAAGGTTTTCAGATGCGGCGCTGCGGCAAAATGCCGGGGGCGCCGCAAGGCGCCCGCCGGAAATGTGAAACTAGCCTTAGACTCCAAAAAAGTGTTTCAAAATTTGTCTCGATTCAATTAGTCATCCATAGAGTATTAGGTGCATTCTGTGACATTTCAGTGGTATATACAACTCCAAAACAGCATTTAAAAATTTGTCAGAATTCAATTAGTCATCCATACAGTATTAGGTGCTTTCTGTGACAGGTCTTTGGTTTATAAGACTGCAAAAAACAGTTGTCTGTATTCAATTATTATTATTATTATTATTACACATTTATATAGCGCCATTTATTCCATGGCGCTTTACATATGAAAAGGGAAAATATAGACAGGTACAATAAATGTGTGCTAGACAAGGGACACACAAGTACAGAAGGAGAGAGGACCCTGCCCGCGAGGGCTCACAGTCTACAGGGATGGGTGAGGATACACTAGGAAAGGGTAGAGCTGGTCGTGCGATGGTTCAGTAGACTGAGGATCATTGAAGGCTGTAGGCTTGTCGGAACAGGTGGGTCTTCAGGTTCTTCTTGAAGGTCATCCATATAGTGTTTGGTGCTTTCTGTGACATATCAGTGGTACATAATACTCCAATAAACATTGACAAATTTTTCTGCACTGAATTAGTCTTCCCTAGAGTATTAGACCTTGTTAGGTCTGGAGGACAAATGCTCAGATTTCCCATTGATTCCTATTATGCTCGTTACTCAAAACAAGCATCCGAGCATTAGCAATTGGTCAGTTCAAGTAACGAGCATCCGAGTATTTTAGTGTTCTCGTATTTCTGATTATTTTCTTTATTTTTAGTATTTTAGGATTATATGTAAAATTCAATGAAAAGACCTCAGATGCTCCATGTGGTAATCAAGGGTAAGATGATCACGGCTAAAATTCAGCGTGTGATCTTTGCTATTTTGGTAATAAAAATGTTATTTATAGAATTATTGACAGGTGATTTATTATGTCTGAAATATAGGTAGTATAAGTAGTAAAAGGGATCAATATCAGCAGGTGGGTTCCGCTGCAATTCCAGACACAGCCCATAGAACAAGAGCGGGACTATTTTTGGATAAAAATTAGACAATGTATTCTAAATGTAATCAGAATGCTGAACAGGAATCAGTCACTGAAAGCAGTGAGTGCCAAGTTATAGAGCATCAGAGTGAGGACAGTTCCTGAATATATTAGACTTATGTAATTTCGTATTTGCACTAAAAGCAGTTTTACCCTATTGTACAGTCATGGCCAAAAGTTTTGAGAATGACACAAATATTAATTTTTACAAAGTCTACTGCTTCACTTTTTCTAATGGCAATTTGCATATACTCCAGAATGTTATAAAGAGTGATCAGCTTAACAGAAATTACTTGCAAAGTCAATATTGGCTAGAAAATGAACTTTATCCCCCAAAACACATTTCAACATCATTGCAGCCCTGCCTTAAAAGGACCAGCTAACCTCTTTTCAGTGATTGCTCCATTAACACAGGTGTGGGTGTTGATGAGGACATGGCTGGAGATCAATCTGTCATGATTAAGTAAGAATGACACCACTGGACACTTTAAAAGGAGGCTGGTGCTTGGCATCATTGTTTCTCTTCTGTTAACCATGGTTATCTCTAAAGAAACATGTGCAGTCATCATTGCAATGCACAAAAATGGACTAACAGGGAAGAGTATCGCAGCTAGAAAGATTGCACCTCAGTCAACAATCTATCGCATCATCAAGAACTTCAAGGAGAGAGGTTCCATTGTTGCCAAAAAGGCTTCAGGGCGCCCAAGAAAGACCAGCAAGCGCCAGGACCGTCTCTTAAAAGTGTTTCAGCTGCGGGATCGGGCTACCAGCAGTGCAGAGCTTGCTCAGGAATGGCAGCAGGCAGGTGTGAGTGCATCTGCACGCACTGTGAGGCGGAGACTCTTGGAGCAAGGCCTGGTCTCAAGGACGGCAGCAAAGAAGCCACTTCTCTCCAGAAAAAACATCATGGACAGACTGATATTCTGCAAAAGGTACAGGCAGTGGACTGCTGAGGACTGGGGTAAAGTTATTTTCTCTGATGAATCCCTTTTCGATTGTTTGGGACATCAGGAAAACGCCTCATTCGGAGAAGACAAGGTGAGCGCTACCACCAGTCTTGTCTCATGCCAACTGTTAAGCATCCTGAAACCATTCATGCGTGGGGTTGCTTCTCAGCCAAGGGAATCGGCTCTCTCACAGTCTTGCCTAAAAACACAGCCATGAATAAAGAATGGTACCAGAATGTCCTCCAAGAGCAACTTCTCCCAACCCTCCAAGAGCAGTTTGGCGATCAACAATGCCTTTTCCAGCATGATGGAGCACCTTGCCATAAAGCAAAGGTGATAACTAAATGTCTCAGGGAACAAAACATAGAGATTTTGGGTCCATGGCCTGGAAACTCCCCAGATCTTAATCCCATTGAGAACTTGTGGTCAATCATCAAGAGACGGGTGGACAAACAAAAACCTAAAAATTCTGACAAAATGAAAGCATTGATTGTGCAAGAATGGACTGCTATCAGTCAGGATTTGGTCCAGAAGTTGATTGAGAGCATGCCAGGGAGAATTGCAGAGGTCCTGAAGAAGAAGGGTCAACACTGCAAATATTGACTTGCTGCATTAACTCATTCTAACTGTCAATATAAGCTTTTGTTACTCATAAGTTTGCAATTATATTTCTGTCTGTGATAAAAACATCTGTCAAACACATAAAAACCAGAGGGCAGCAGATCATGTGAAAATATAATATTTGTGTCATTCTCAAAACTTTTGGCCATGACTGTAAAAGATGAGGTCAACAAGGCCATATTTTCTTACAAGTTTTGCATAAAATTAAGAAATCTTATACTTTGTTAAACTATATGTATGAGGCAGACCATTGGTCCCATTGCAATACACCTACAATTATATGTATACAGAGATACCAGTTCCATATAACTAGTGTACCCATATAGTTAACAACTCATAATAATATGCTAAACAAGGAGGAACAGAGTCAAAATACACTAAAATTATAAAGGTTTATTGATACAAAAGGAAATTACAATAAAAAATACATGAACAATTTTAAATTTGTATGGGTACAATGTGATTTAATCCATAGGTGAAAAAAGAGGCCGGAGAATAGGTCAAGACATAGTGGCAAAGTGCGAACAACAAGAAAGTTTTATCCAGTGATGGAAATTCATATGAGACATCTTTGTCATTTGGTACCCCTAAATTCAGTTATTACTCTGTATAAACTAGTAACAGGAAAAGTATCCAATATGGGAGAAGTGATCCATTGTCTGTTACAAAGTGTGAGTGGATTTTATGAAGAACGCTATATATATTGGGAAGTACAATCAATATGGTGAATAATTACCCATTCTGTTTATCAGTCCTGCCTAGACCACGGCCACGGCCTGCTATGTTGTTATAAGCTATCAGAAAAGGACGTTACTGCCGTAAAAAATATATATATAGGGCAAGACCTCTGGAACAGTTTGTCTGCGACCGAGAACAGCGGTCACGTGACCGCACATATGCAATATGCCTACTCTTGATCAGTACGCTTGACCTCGCTCAATACACTTATATTGTGTACACTTGTATGGAGCGAGGGCACTAGATGGGTTCTGGCCTGGAGTATGCATATCAAATACGTGCGGTCACGTGACCACCAAACCTGATGCAGACATGATGAATTCTTTCAGAGGGCAGTGCGTGCACTGGGGGGAGCCACAAGTTTCAGTTACACAGAGTGACTGCAGACTTGTCATTCTAGACCGGACAACCCCATTAACCTCGTAACTGCTGCTATCAGTTGCTAACAGCGGCATTTAAAAGCCACAATCTGGTGCGACATTAGTTCGTGAGGTTATTGGCTTCTCTGTGACGTGATCACAGGGATCCGATGGGTTGCTGTGACAGCCTGGGACCTGCTAACTGCCCCAGTACCTGTCATGTGATCGTGGCTGCACCTCATAGAAGACAGTGATTTTAACTATACACAGCAATACTGTGTAGGTTAAGGTTCTCTAAGGAGACTAACAAATAATATAAAAGTAAAGAAATTATTTTAAAAAAGTAAAAAATATATAAAAATTCAAATGAACCCCATTTTCCACAGTTATCAGTTATTAATAAATATATGTAAAAAATTTGGTGGAACCGCATGTTAAAATAGCTGTCGGTTCCCCTGGCCCATATAATGTATAATGTCACTGATGATCCTTGTATTATATGTACACTGACGCTATATACAGGGCTCCTGTGTGGTAATGCCATTGGTGATCACTGTATTACCTGTACACTGACACTATATACAGAGCTGTTTGTATAATGTCACTGGTGATCACTGTATTACCTGTACATTGACACTATACACTGTATAATATATACAAAGCTCCTATGTATAATGTCACTGGTGATCTCTGCATTACCTGTACACTGACACTATATACAGAGCTCCTGTGTATAATGGCACTGGTGATCACTGTATTACCTGTACACTGACACTATATACAGAGCTCCTGTGTACAATGGCACTGGTGATCACTGTATTACCTGTACACTATACATTGTATACTATGCGCAGAGCTCTTGTGTGTAATGACACTTATGGCAATATTAGTGAAATTCGTATTGTGTTGTTTATTAATGATCAGTATTGTAGTATGCAGCCACTATGTGGAGGTAATAAGTTGTCTAGTCACGGTGTGGCTGTATTTATCCCCTTTATGTGATATTATTTGGTCACTATGTGGAGGTGTGGAGGTACAGTAATATGTAGTCTGGTCATGGTGTGAAGTTATATCCTCGACCACCCCAGCGCACTCCTACCTACCACACATTCAGAAATCTACAAGCCATTAACCCTCAGACACTTTCAGACTCCCTACACTCATCGCTGTCCCCAATCTCCTCTTTTTCTTGTCCTAATCTGGCTGTTCATCACTACAATGACACTCTTAGGCCTCTTTCACACATCCATCTTTTTGTATCAGGCATGGTCCGGCGTGTTGGTAAAAAAACGGATCCGGTACCGGATGCGTTTTTTTACCATTGACTTTCATTAGCGCCGGATCGTGCCTGATGTCATTGCGTTGTATCCAGTTTTGTCCGGATCCGGCGGAAATGTACATTCCGGCGGCCGGACAAAACGGAGCATGCAACGTTTTTTTTTTTTGCCGGAGCCGCCAGATATCCTGAAGCGGCGCATCAGGCGGCCGCAAACAATAGAAGTCAATGGATCCGGATCAGACTTTTGTGCAATCCGGCAAAAGTCTGATCCAGATTCTGGAAATCAAGGTCTACTACTACTACTACTACTACTACATTTTCCAGTGTCTCCGGGCATCAGAAACCCTCTTTTTCTGGGTTCAAAAGTTCAGGTCGGATCCATCAAAAAAACGGATCCGTTGCATCAGTCTTTTAATTTCAGTGCCGGATCCGTCCCTTCAGGTGTTCAACGGATCATGCCTGATACAAAAAGACGGATGTGTGAAAGAGGCCTTAGAAGCACCCTTGACCAAGTAGCACCGCTCACCCTCAGAACTTCCAAACACACAGTAAAACAGCCCTGGCTCACATTGCAAACTCAACTTCTTCAGCGATGCTCTAGGAGTGCTGAACGCCTTTGGAGAAAAACCCGCACACCAGAAGACTTCATCCACTTTAAATTCATGTTAAGAACTTATAATGCTGCCCTTCACCTCGCCAAACAGACCTACTTCACCGCCCTGATCTCCTCACTAGCCAATAACCCCAAGAAACTTTTTGACACTTTTCACTCCCTCCTCAGTCCAAAAGCACAAGCCCCTATCACAGACATTTGTGCTGACGACCTGGCCTCCCATTTTATAGAAAAAATAGATACTATCCGTCAGGAAATCTGCTCTCAACCACCAAGTGCTGTGACTCCCATCCCACCCTGCATTTCCCCTGGCTCACTTTCCACATTTGATCCCATCACAGAGGAAGAAGTCTCCAGACTCCTCTCTTCCTCTCGTCCGACTACATGCACTACCGACCCCATTCCCTCACATCTCCTCCAGTCTCTCTCTCCAGTTGTCACAACTCACCTAACTAAAATCTTTAATCTCTCACTCTCCTCTGGCATTTTCCCATCCTCCTTCAAACACTCCATCATTACTCCACTACTAAAGAAACCCGCTCTCGACCCTTCCTGCACAAACAACTACAGACCAGTCTCCAATCTCCCCTTCATCTCTAAACTTTTGGAGCGCCTAGTCTACTCCCACCTTACCCGTTACCTCTCCAATCACTCCCTCCTAGACCCTTCACAGTCCGGTTTCCGCCCCCTACATTCAACCGAAACTGCACTCATCAAAGTGACCAATGACCTTCTTACAGCAAAACGTAACGGTGACTACTCTCTGCTCATTCTTCTCGACCTTTCTGTAGCTTTCGACACGGTTGACCACCGTCTCCTACTGTCTAGGCTCCACTCACTAGGTATTAAGGACACTGTTCTCTCCTGGTTCTCCTCCTATCTTTCTGACCGCTCCTTCAGTGTTTCGTTCTCTGGCTCCACGTCATCTCCTATTCCCCTCACTGTCGGTGTACCCCAGGGCTCAGTCCTTGGCCCCCTTCTCTTCTCTCTCTACACGGCCCCAATTGGACAAACCATCAGCAGATTTGGCTTTCAGTACCATCTTTATGCTGATGACACACAACTATACACGTCATCCCCCGACCTTACCCCCGCTGTACTACAGAATGCCAGTGACTGTCTGTCCGCAGTCTAAAACATTATGTCCGCTCTCTGTCTGAAACTCAACCTCTCCAAAACTGAACTTCTTCTGCTCCCGCCATCTACTAACCTCCCTAAATCTGACATTTCCCTCTCCGTGGGCGGCACCATAATAACACCCCGGCAGCAGGCTCGCTGTTTGGGTGTTATGTTTGACACCAATCTCTCCTTCACCTCCCATATACAATCTCTTGCCCGCTCTTGCCGCCTACACCTAAAGAACATCTCTAGAATCCGCCCTTTTCTCACCATGGAAACAACAAAAACCCTCACTGTAGCATTGATCCACTTCCCCCTGGACTACTGCAACGCTCTATTACTTGGCCTTCCCATAACTCAACTATCCCCTCTCCAGTCCATCCTTAATGCAGCAGCCAGGGTCATCCATCTGGCTAATCGGTACTCGGACGCGTCCGCTCTTCGCCAGTCCTTACACTGGCTGCCCATTCATTATAGGATCCAATTCAAAGTACTTGTTCTCACCTACAAAGCTCTCCACAGTGCAGCACCCCCTACATCTCCTCCCTCATTTCTATCTATCGGCCTAACCGACTGCTGCGCTCTGCAAACGACTTTCGACTAACCTCTGCACTAATCCGTACCTCCCACTCCAGACTCCAAGACTTCTCCCGCGCTGCGCCAATCCTCTGGAATGCTCTACCCCAAGAAATTAGGACTATCCACAATTTGCATGGTTTCAGGCGCTCCCTCAAAACACATTTGTTCAGAGCGGCCTATCACATTCACTAATCAAAGTCATTCTATGTGTAAGTGTGTGTGTAGCCCATTCACTATCTCCATCCATCCCTCACTCCCTCAAGATGGCTGGACCATCATTGTAAATGCACCATTTATATACACACCTGTACTTTGTATCTCCCCCACCTCATTGTAGATTGTAAGCTCTCATGAGCAGGGTCGGCTTATTTTGCTTTAATTATTGTATTGTTAACGTTGTTACTTATGACTTGTGTTTTGAAACTGTTAAACTGTAAAGCGCTGCGGAATATGATGGAGCTATATAAATAAAGATTATTATTATTATTATTATTATTTTACACATATTTGCTGCTGAGGCCAGAGATCAGTTGCAGTTGATAGTTGAGGTGACAGATGTACAAACTGTTCACCATACTAAGAAGTGACTGACAGTACTGGAACAATGAGTGCTGGGCAGGAGGCAATGAGATTATAAAAGAAGGTACAGGTGGTGTAAGAAGGGTAAAGCACCTTTACTTTTAGTGAGCATTACTTGTATTTTGTGGTTGATGAAAATGTGATTGCAAATGGGAGTAGCTAGCAAAATTTAAAAATTTAATTTTTAAAAATTTAAAAAATGGACGTGGTTTCCTAACACAAACAGGGAGCCTGTTAAAAAATTGAATCCCACCCCTGGATTATATAACAAAAGCATGCTGACCGATTCCTATTAGATAGCCTTCAATGAGCCATCCAGTCATACTTTTATGAGATAATAATTATGGGTGCACTACATGGTGGTACACAGTACTCAAGTGGACCAACAGGGAGGGACTAATAATAGGAATTATAAAGATAACAATAATAATAAGAATTACAATGTGCAGCGTTATTGATACACACATGGCTATCAGCATTCCTTTTATGCATAGTTTTTGATACTATTAAGAAGTAAAAAAACAATGTCTATGAAATATTAATGATTTATTAATATCCTATCCAACTACTATACCACAAGCACTAAAAATAAATTGACTCCACACAGCGCATTTATTTAGTATTTTTCTTGATGTACTGTGAAATTCGCAAACCTTGAATTGATATTTTTCCCATGAAATATTCAGCCTAATGAGTCTCCCAGAAGCATCTTATGTGATTCCTGCGCTTAGTCAGTGCAAAGCATTTTTAAAATCAGGTTATGTGATCTTGATGTGTGGGCTCTAAAGTAAAAGTTCACATCTGTTGTGAGGTCTCATAAACTGTTTTGGCAAAAGCAGGAGATATGGCTTAAAAAAATCTGAGAATGGGAAGAAAATTAATATAGACGTAGACAGTCTATGATCCATCAAAATCAAATGGTGTGTGTAAAATAAATCAATGGCTAAACAAATATTGCAAAATAATGAGACGTTTCAGCTATTGTTCTTTGAACTGCCTGTGGATTTACGTGTAAATTAGCACTGTATGTCCAGCATTCGCTACTCACACAGAATACTCTTGAGCAGGCATAAAAATAATGTGCCTGTTTCTTTTATTAAAATATAGGAATAGGGTAAAAGAGAGCATAACAATACATTTTGCATGACAGTTTGAATGAGAGATGTGCTGGAGTAAAGTGCGCTAAACTCATAAAGAGGCGAATACCTCGTAATGAATTTGGTGAATTTACAACTGGAGTGAACCTTCTCCAGAAATATTACTGTAGCCAGGGACGATGTACGTTTTTGGTGTAATTTAAGCCAATTTTGAGGTGCAAATCATGCAAAATATGATGGGCTCCATATATGTGTTTCAAGGATTTTTCCATCAAAAAACTGCCAAAAACTCTTTGATGAATTGGGGCTCAAGATATTGATTGGTTACACTGACATACAGTTAATCCGTACCTAAACTCATTCTATTCTATTCTATCTTTTGTTTTTCTTTATTCTTTTGTTTTTCAACTTTTGTTTTGTTAGTCATTATAAACTTTTTCTACTTTTTTTCTTTACACATTATATACACTGTGTTCCAAATTATTATGCAAATAATATTTTCTGAGATTTTCCCAAATTACCTATATGAATTTCAGTCATTGTAATTTTCCAGTCACATAACTATTAGAGTACAATTGAAAGGTTTTTGTACAAACTGCCTATGATAACAGTAAATTTTTTAAAAAATAAAACACTCAAACTGCACTCAAAATGCATGTTCCAAATTATTATGCACAGCAGAGTTTTCAACCTTTTCATTTTAATAAAGAACAAAAAAATGGTCATTTTTGAAATTATAAGCATTAGCAGGTTATTACAAACTGAAATCAAACAGTTTTCAACTCAAAACTTTATTCTAGGTGATGTTACATTTGCACATAGGACCCCTTGTTCGAAAGGAGCTTCTGAACTCTCTCGTCCATTGAATTTGTCAGGTTTTGGATGGTTTCTGCTTCAATTGTTTTGCATGAGGACAGAATACCCTCCCAGAGCTGTTGCTTAGATGTGAACTGCCTCCCGCCATCATAGACACTCCTTTTGATGATGCTCCAGAGGTTCTCAATGGGGTTGAGGTCAGGGGAGCATGGAGGCCACACCATAAGTTTGTCCCCTTTTATGCCATAGCAGCCAGAGATGCAGATGTGTTATGTGCAGCATGAGACGGTGCATTATCATGCTGAAAATGATCTTGCTGCGGAATGCACGGTTCTTCTTCTTGAACCATGGCAGGAAGTGCTGTTTGAGAAACTCAACATACACTATGGAGTTCATCTTTACCCCTTCAGGGATCCTAAAGGGGCCGACAATCTCTCTCCCCATGATTCCAGCCCAAAACATTACTCCACCTCCTCCTTGTTGGCGCCGTAGCCGTGTTTGCATGGGGTGTCCATCAACCAGTCATCCTCCACTCCATCCATCTGGACCATCGAGCGTTGCACGGCACTCATCGGTGAACAAAACAGTTTTGAAGTCAGTCTTCATGTATTGTTTGGCCCACTGGAGCCGTTTCTGCTTGTGTGCAGTGGATAGAGGAGGTCGACAGGATGGCTTACACACAGCTGCAAACCTCTGAAGGACCCTGCATCTTGTTCGGGGGACGTTGGAGGCACCAGCAGCTTCAAAAACTTGTCTGCTGCTATGACAAGGCTTTTTTGCCGCTGCTCTTTTAACCTGACGTAATTGCCTGTAGGAAAGAGTCCTCAATTTTCCCTTATCAGTATGCACACGTGTGTACTGTGAATCAGCTACATACTTCTTGATTGTGCGATGATCACAATGAAGTGTCTTGGCAATGTTGATTGTAGTCATGCCTTACCTAAACACTCCACAATTTGTTGCTTCTCAGCAGCTGACACATCCTTTTTCTTTCCCATTTTGGCAGAAAATGTAGGCTGCTTAATAATGTGGGACAGCCTTCTTAAGTAGTCTTGCCTTTCATTGGACACACCTGCCAAACTAATTAGCACAGGTGTCTGCAATTGCTTACAGTGATATAAAGAGCCCTGACACACATCACCATCAATGAGTTTAACTGACAAACAAAAAAATTCTTACCTTATCACTCCTAAACAATTTTTGCATAATAATTTGGAACACAGTGTACTTGCCACCAAAAATTTGACTCTGCTATTTGCTACTCTTTGCATGAGCCAGTTTTAAGATGTTGCTGTACAATTTTTTTTGAGAATACCTGATTTATACTTAAATTGCAAATATTATACAGTATATAGTACAGACCAAAAGTTTGGACACACCTTCTCATTCAAAGATTTTTCTGTATTTTCATGACTATGAAAATTGTACATTTACACTGAAGGCATCAAAACTATGAATTAACACATGTGGAATTATATACTTAACAAAAAAGTGTGAAACAACTGAAAATATGTCTAATATTCTAGGTTCTTCAAAGTAGCCACCTTTTGTTTTGATTACTGCTTTGCACACTCTTGGCATTAGATGTTTATTGATCACATGTAGCATTGACAGCAATTTACCAGTTTCAAAGGGAAGACTAAACTAGTAAAAAAAAATTTTCAAACTTTTTTTGCTATCGGTGTTCATTTTTTTTTTTTAGATTTAGATTGGAGTTACCTCCGAGGACCTTTAACATCAAAACCAGTCCCACACTGTAAAAACACAGACAAAGTTGACATTGTTGAGTGCAGTTTAATGGACCAAGAAACAAGTTTATAACCTTGTGGCCCTAAGGTGAGAACAATATCTATAAACTCGAACAGACAAAGAAATGCATTTTACCCTTTGAAAGAATCCGATTCAGGCTGCAATTCTGACAAAGCGCTAATACAACTGTAAAATCACAAAACAAAACTATATAGGTAAAAGTAAATGTCAAACTTAAGCACGAGTACCATCTAGTTCTTACATGGAAAGAAAAATAATGAGTACAAAAATATAAAGTAAAAAAAAAATATCTTGATATCATCCTCAGATAGTATAAAATCTGCAAAATCTACAGCTAAGAATGAATTTTAAATTTTAAATATACATTTCAAAAAATTTACATCATAGGAGAAAAACATAAATAGATTAAAAAATGACCCTATGGGGAATTGGCATCTGAAATAGATATTCTTTATACATTTCCAATCTACACTAATTGCTTTAGTTTGAGATTTTTTTCACATCTTAAATATTTTAAATATGTCAGAAAAATTATATTTTCTAAATATTTTAGTTGATCTTTAAGACGGCTGAGCATCCCTATATCAAAAGAGAAAACCCCAGAGTGTTGTAAAAAATAAAAATAAATAAAATAAATATTTCTCATCTTACCAATCCCCCGCTGCTCCTGTTCAAACGCTGCATGGGACTTCCTGATAATCTCCAAACTTCCTGCTCAGTTCAGATGCTGAAGATTGCTACAAACATTTTGGGTGGAACTTAAAAAAAAAATCAGGGATAGAAAACCCATTTTAATGACACAAGTGCCTAAAAAAATCATAAATAGAAACAAAGACTCAGGACTGTTCGATTAAGTTCCAAAAATTACTGAATCAAGCTTTAAAAACAATTGCAATAGTAGGTTAGTAGGACCATTAAGATCTGGATATTGCAGCTGCTATAAAGAAGCCAAAATGTAGCCCCATTATTAGAAATATAGGAAGCATGCATTTTACAATACAGTACATCTTATCTATCTATACCTTTTCCATTCCAGATTTATCACATATAATAACTTGTTTCTTAAATCCACGTCAACATTTTTATCTATCAATTTCGAAGCAACCAAATTATTTATTTTAATTATTTTCTCTCTTTATGTTATTGTAGACTTGACTATTCTTCTACTTTGCAGATTCTCCAAAGATTTATTCTCTGTTTTACTTGGATTTGCTATAATTCTACTTTTCAGCCTTTGAGCAGGAATTGGACTTGAAAGTTCCAAGAGAAACAACTATAGCGAAAATAATAGATACCTGCATAACAATTATTGGCATATAAGAGGCAAGACATACTTTATTTTTTTGCAATGGGCTCACTAGATCTTCTCAAGGTACCATAAGCTGGAAACTGATTTATCTCTGTATCATTTAGAAAGTAAGATATAATTGATTTATGCTCAATTTTTAAAAAAAGTCTTGGATATGATGTAATGGCGAGGTTTGCAGTGAGGTTGTAGGAATCTATTGACATGGTGCACTTATTTTACAGTCACATCTAAAAATATGTTGTATTAATAATGTTATGTTAACCTCTTCCATTTTTGAAGACCAAAATTCAAAAGGGTCCAAAGTCCCCCTAATGGCATTCATATTAAGGTTGAGATACTCCTGCACCATCCTCTCCAGTCGTTCACAACGTGTCAGACTTGTACTCTGTTCTGCTGGTGCACGGGCTGGTATAAAAAATGTGTGATATGACTCACAGAAATTGCTTATGCCACTTACACTGTTGCTGCTGCTAATGTTTTGCAGTGATGCCTTGATGTTCCCCGGGTTGGAAGTCTAGAACTGCGATGCACATTATGTGCCTCGCTACAGTCTTGATTAAAACCACTCTTAATATTGTCTACAAGCCTGTTTTGATACTACATCATGCGCGCATACCTCTCCTGGGGGGAGAATATCTGGAAAAATGTACTCTTGTACCGTGGATCTACCAGAGTAGCAACCCAGTAGTCATCACTATTTCTAACCATAAGGATACGGGCAACAAGAAGGCACTCATGTGTCAGGTGCTTCCATGAGGTCCAAGTCCATCGTGTGTTGGTGGCGGGTAAAACGGAATGTTGCTTCCTCTGTACCCTCCTGCCAACCACGGACAATAGAGAGGAGATCATTATCCTCTTCATCCTCTGACTGTTGCGCGTCCATCACCTCTTCCTCCTCATCCTCCTCCATTTGTTCCTAAGCTCCAGCTCCTTCACTAACAGTTTTTCGGGTACCATGAGCCCCCCTCAATTGCTGTAATCCACCTTCTCATGGCACCCGCTTGTGCGACGATAGTCCGGAACTTAGAGATATTGTTAACCCTTCAGCATCCTCCTCTGCTTCCACCCTTTCCTCTGGGACCACAACCTCCTCATGTAGACTATCGCCATGCTCCAGCATTTAGATGACCGGAATAGTGATGCTGATGGTGGCATCATCAGCGCTTACCATCTTAGTAGCCATTTCTAACCTGTGAGGAAGGGTGCAGAGATCCTTCATTTGTGCCCACTCTGCAAGCTTCATTTGCACCACATCCATAATGCATTGGCCCAGGCTATGCAAAGGACATACTGCACAAGGGCTAGTTGCTGCTACCATAGTCGCTGCAACATGTGCAAAGTGGAATCCATCGTGTCAGAACATCACAAATCATACGGTCTAATAAATTAAAATAATTGTTACAGAAAAGGGAACAAATTTTAAAATTGTGTTAGTTCTTTGTGGTCATAAAAAAATTGGAAAAACAGACACGTATTTCCTTTATTTTCACATAAAGGATAAAGAGCATGAAAATAGAATAAAAATTATGCTTCATGAAGCAAGAAAAAAATCTGCAAAAATTATTTGATTAAGGAGAATTTTTGTTGCTCTTTAAACTGCATGTATGAAAAAAACAAAAAATGTGCCTGGTCAAGAAACGGGTTAATTGGCTTGGTCCTTTGTGAAAGGCCTGTTTACACTGGCTGAGGCAAATCATGCGGAGTTAAAACAATTGATAATATGATCATTCTGAAACTATACAGCATGCAGATTTTCATCAGCACATCACCAGCTTGCACTGGGAGATATGCTGCTGACAGTGAAGATTTTCATTCCCAAAGAAAAAAATGCAATGAGCAGATGAATAAATATTTTACTAGTTCATTTGCTGATCTGATTACACCAGCCTAAGATCGGGAAAGTGCTGAGGAGGAGCTGGACGTATGGGGTGTGGCAGTGATCGCCCGTCAAATTCATCTATGGGATTTTTTACGCCTTTTTTTCATCTTTGACTGGAGTAACATTTCTGGCGAAGCACAATGAGGTGCACGTCACTGATAAGATACTCCAAATTCCTTAAGTAGTGTGTGCCTGCACATCTTACTTCAAAATACCCCTTAATTAAGACAAATGTGCACAACTCCAGTCTTAATGTATTGGGCCCAATATTTATAAACACCATTTTTTTAAAGTGAGAACTCAGTAATGACCGTATTTTTTGTTCTGTCCGTGAAAAAAATGACCTCACAAAGGCAGCACTCAGATCATTGTTAGTCAGTAGCGCTGTTCAGATGTCAGTTTTTTTCACACTGACCGAAAGTACATATAAAAAATATTTCAGCATGCACTAGTCTTTTCTGTATTTCAGATGACACTCGCCCATTGAATACTATGGGTGCGTAAAAAAACTTGGATCCTATAGAGATCATACGTAGGGCGCCCTATTTTTATGGATACATTGTAACTTAACGTAGGAGACTGTATTTGGTCTTGTAAATTACTCATGCAGAAAAATGGATGTCGTACAGATGAAAAAATCTGACATAGCATACTGATGTCAATACAGATGAAAAATCATTGTTTTTTTGTAATGAAAATTTGCTTTTTTAGCTCTTGCAAATATATATATATATATATATATATATATATATATTATATTAGAAAATGGTATCTTCTATTTTCAAGACTCTTTTTGACTGTTCGCATATGGAATACATTACACTCACATATGTCTTTTTGCTCTGGATCAAGTACTTGATAACTACTTTAGTAGCCAACATTTGAGCCCATACTTGTAAGCCCCATACTTTGTAAGTTTGTTATTACTATGATTTATCTGTGAGTGTTTCGGTGTCTCACTTACAGTATATAGCAGTATTATCAGCATTAGCAGAAGACACAGAGATAAGTACATTAGCACCTGGAGAATAGGAGCACATTACACTGATTCTATATAAGAAGGTAAGCCCATTTATGAGATTATTTGAATGCCTATTTTTAAGAATAAAAAACAAAATTTAGAGAATATGTATACGGACCATCCAAAAATACAAAAATCTACTAAAGAATATAAAATCCTATCCATACCATACAGACAGTGGAATTTACAGTGGGTTCGGAAGGTATTCAGAACCCTTTAAATTTTTCACTCTTTGTTTCATTGCAGACATTTGGTAAATGCAAAAAAAGTTCATTTTTTTTTCTCATTAAATGTACACTCTGCACCCCATCTCGACTGATAAAAGCCAGAAATGTAGAAATTTTTGAAAATGTATTAAAAAATAAAAAATGAAATATCACATGGTCATATGTATTCGGACCCTTTGCTCAGACACTCATATTTAAGTCACATGCTGTCCATTTCCTTGTGATCCTCTTGAGATTGTTCTACCCCTTCATTGGAGTTCAGCTGTGTTTAAATAAACTGATATGACTTGATTTGTAAAGGCACACAACTGTCTATATAAGACCTCACAGCTCACAGTGCATGTCAGACCAAATGAGAATCATGAGGTCAAAGGAACTGGTCAAGGAGCTCAGAGACAGAATTGTAGCAAAGCACAGATCTGGTCACGGTTGCAAAAGAATTTCTGCAGTACTCAAGGTTCCTATGAGCACAGTGGCCTCCATAATCCTTAAATGGAAGAAGTTTGGGACCACCAGAAGTCTTGCTAGACCTGGCCATCCAGCCAAACTGAGCAATCGTGGGAGAAGACCCTTGGTGAGAGAGGTAAAGAAGAACCCCAAGATCACTGTGGCTGAGCTCCACAGATGCAGTAGGGAGATGGGAGAAAGTTCCACAAAGTCAACTATCACTGCAGCCCTCCACCAGTCGGGCCTTTATGGCAGAGTTGCCAGACGGAAGCCTCTCCTCGGTGCCAAACATATGAAAGCCTGCATAGAGTTTGCTAAAGAAACACATGAAGGACTCCCAGACTATGAGATATAAGATTCTCTGGTCTGATGAGATGAAGATAGAACTTTTTGGTGATAAATAATTCTAAGCTGTATCTATGGAGAGCACTGCTCATCACCTACCTAATATAGTCCCAACAGTGAAACATGGTGGTGGCAACATCATTCTATGGGGGAGTTTTTCAGCTGCAGGGACAGGAAGACTCGTTGCAATTGAAGGAAACATGTACAGAAATATCCTGGATTAAAACCTCTTCCAGAGTGTTCTGAACCTCAGACTTGGCCGAAGGTTCACCTTCCAACAAGACAATGACCCTAAGCACACAGCTAAAATAAGAAAGGAGTGACTTCAGAACAACTCTGTGACCATTCTTGACTGGCCCAGCCAAAGCCCTAACCTAAACCCAATTGAGCATCTCTGGAGAGACCTAAAATGGCTGTCCACCAACGTTCACCATCCAACCTGATGGAACTGGGGAGGAACTGCAAGAAAGAGTGGCAGAGGATCCCCAAATCCAGATGTGAAAAACTTGTTGCATCTTTCCAAAGAAGACTCATGGCGGTACTAGCTCAAAAGGGTGTTTCTACTCAACACTGAGCAAAGGGTCTGAATACTTATGACCATGAGATATTTCAGTTTTTCTTTTTTAATAAATTTGCAAAAATTTCTACATTTCTGTTTTTTCAGTAAAGATGGGGTGCAGAGTTTACATTAATGAGAAAAAAATGAACTTTTTGTATTTACCAAATGGCTGCAATGAAACAAAGAGTGAAAAATGTAAAGGGGTCTGAATACTTTCCGAACCCACTGTATGTTGTTTTTCTCAGCACATCTATAATAGATAATTGTTGGGGTCCTGTTCTGTCCTGCATATGGTAATTGTAGTCAGCTTTCACATTTACATTAGTAGGCCCCTATACAAGAGGTTATGTGGGGTCCCTTGAAGTCCAAAAGCTGGGTTGTCAAGTACAAGATGATTAATTATAA